>OZ005651.1:124939730-125519730 GCA_963930645.1 Salticus scenicus | reverse complement strand
GATGACAGAACGCGAATGAAAAAACTACTGACACCAATAATCGAATAACTTTCTTTCGCGAATTCAAAACGTGATTCTTTGGACCTCTGCATGAAATTGGAGGATACAGCTCATTATTAGAACGATTATTGCGTTTTATTGTCATACTGTATTGACTGTCATGAACAATTACATCGGATGGTTTCAAGTTATTTCTGTTTGTGTTATTGGCGCTGCTTGCATCCTGAATTTCATATGAGCTGAGTCTCGACATATGGTACATTTCTTCCGGCTGACTAGGTGAAGAATGAGCTCTAGCACGAGTAGCTATCGCAGTACGTGCTGTAAACGTAGTACTAGTGTAATGTTTAGATACCTGATTACTTCTCCACAAGCGAAGACAAATAATAAAGTAAAGAACTGATATTATACTCAGTGGTATTAAAAAGCATACAATAAAGTTTATCAAATCATATGTTTTGGAGTCGTAAAAGGAACGTTTCAGAATACATAATGTTTCATTCTTTCCGGAAGCAGATGGTATTTCTATAAGTCCGTACATAACAAGACGGGGACTGCAGTATACAGCACTTATAAGCCATACAGTCAAACCTGCTATTTTCATGCGACCCATAGTCATCACCTAAAATGATACAACCTTTTTTAAAAAATAAGTGCAAAAATATAATATCAACACTCTCACGTCCGCATGTTTTCCGATTTTAAACAGTTTATGTTCCGCCGTTGGTGTTTCTCTAAAACGTTACATTATTTGAAAAATATATTTCGGATATTCATGTTTAAACTCCTTAAATTTTAATCTCAGACATCGAAACTTTAAACACCACTGGCACAGATGCACATATAAAATTAAAATATGCTTCAAAATTTCAGTATCACTTCCATATAAACTTTAATTTTGTTTAAAATATTGAAGCCACTAGGTTAAATTTGATTTTGTTAAAATATAAACTGGAGATTAAAAATTTAAACACAAATGCACAATATATATACTTTGGATAAATAGTGCAATGTCGAAAGAAACGACCAAAAGCGGAACTTTACTTTTTATGATGGTACAATATTGTTGTCATCGGACGTGATAGCATTAATAAATACTAATAATTTTCATGAATAATAACAGGGGTCGTACTTTCCTCGTTTTGTTTTCAGGACACATTCAGGGATGGAAAAATTCCGCCTATTTTGCTACCACTAATTTCATAAAGAAATCCCTATTTATATCCTAGTATTTTTATAGTAACAAGTCGAAAATCAATGATAAATATAGAAATTTAAAGTTGCTGCGTAAGCAAAATTCTTTGACTCTATTCTAAAAATAAATAAATAAATAAAATAAATAATATATCAAGTTTGTTACATATACTAATAACATATAAAATAAGGTATAGCCTTTCCATAAATAGAAATTAATTGTAGCATATAGCAGTGCCACCTTTCGTCAGATATGCACCCAAGTTGAATCAGCATAGTTTTACACATTATCCATCACAAATACCAAGTTTTGTGCATTTACACATCATAGAAACTGAAATGTGGCTTTCGTGTAAATGGAATTAAATTGCAGAATAGCAGCACCACTTGTCGCTCGATATGCACCAGAATAAAGTGGGATATGTTAAAATAATAGCCATCTCATATACCATGATTAATGCATTCATGCACTACAGAAATGGAGATATACCCTTCACCTAAATGGGGGGAATCACAGCATAGCCACGTCATCTATCACACATTCAGAAAGCTAATCAGCACCAATTAAAATCAAGATCTAAACAGTTATCAAACTGGCTTTAAATTTCGTCCATTGTTTCTTGAGATACAAAATTTTGGTTACACATCATACACTAAAATAGTCATTTTCTAAAAATTGCCGAATAATGATAAGGACATCTCAAAATGTGTAAATTAAACGAAAAACAGAAATAAAAAATTTTCACAAATCCAATTCTTTCTTCTACATCATTTTATGCAATAGCGCCACCTACCAATTAATATGAAAAAAAAATTAATCAATATATTTTTTCACAGTTACATTTTACATATACAATCAATTGCGATTTTCAGTAATAGATGCTGAGGTACAGTTATCTGAGAAACCGTATAAAGTATTAGCATCGCCACCTACCGGCCTATATACACCAAACTTCAATAAGAATAATTTTTTATTATATTTATCTCACACATCAAATGTGGTGCTTTTATAGAACACAAAAGCTGAGGTATAACTTTCCCGTAAACGGAAAATATTGCAGAATACTACTGTAATTTGTCGTCTGATATGCATCAAAAATGAATCAGCATAGGTTTACCTAATATCCATCTCACATGCCGATCTTTGTACATATATATACTATAGAAGCTTAGTTATAGTCATCTCCAAAATGAGATTAATTTGCAACATAGCAGCGTCCTTTGTTGGACGATACGTAGCCAAACTGAATCAGCAGAGTTTTATTTGATACACACACACATATATGTATAGTTTGGTGCACTGTAGATACTGAGTCTTCCCTAGAATGGGGAGAAATCGCAGCGTGGCAGAGCCACCTGTTGAGGGACATATCCCACAGCTAGTCAGCACCGATTCAAGCTAAGGTCCAGCAACGTATCAAGTTTGATTAAATTAAGTTAATTGATTAATGAAGTACAATATTCCCAAAGTATTTTTAAATAAAAATACGGACATTTTTTTAAAAAATGACCAGTTAAGTTCAGGAAATCTCAAAATGTGCATATTTAATGAAAACTGGAAATTGAAAAAAATTTCTGAATTTTATACTTTCTCCTTCTATACTTTCTCCTTTTATACTTTCTCCTTCTATGCAGAAGATAGTTATGAGCCATTTTTTAAAATTAATTAGTAAATTTCAGTTAAATGAAATGCATTATATTTTACCTAATAAATACATTTAGAGTTGACGCAAATCAGAAAAGAAAAAGAAAGAAAAGGAATTAGATTAAATGTATATTTAAAATAAAGAGAGAGAAAAGAGAAGAAAAAAGAAATCCCTTTCATCAAATTCTTTTTTAATTTGCAAATATGTTGAATAGTATAAAATTCCGATCTACCACTCATTCATTTAATAAGCATTTCTACAATTCTAATGGCTGTTACTTCTTAGAATGAAACAACTGTAGTCGAAAGTATGGGGATGCTATATCTACACAAATTGCTGTGTCTATGATTTTATTGAATTTCAAGAAATTGACAGGTTTAACAACTTTCATCTATAGGAATTTTTAATGTAAAAGATTACGTGTATAAAATGAAAAATTGCATTAAAAAAAAAGTATTTTTTAATACATTCCTCACATCCTAAAAGGAATGTTTCCTTAAACTCACATTAACCATACGTTTTGAACTATACCACTTCCAGTCCTCTACTTCAATAATTAATATATTAAAAACGTGCTGCGATTTTCTTGTTTAAATATTAATATATAGATGAGTCAGAATTAAATAGAATACATATTATTGTAGAAAAAATTGTTGTAACAATAAATAAATAAGTAAGTAAAAAAAATAACGAAAATTCTTCATCCCTGAAAATGTCCTGAAAAAAAGGCGAAGAGCACGACTCCTGATAGTAAGTATTTGATTTGATTTTACCTTTTCTCATGAAAACTATAAAAAGTATTCAACTAATTTTCAACAGATTAATTAGCAATATAAATATAACAGATTATCATTATTATAAATACACTGACGGAAAAAAAAATCCCAACACCAAGAAAAAAATATTGTAGAGTAATGAAATTCGGACAATGCATTTGTCCAGTTAACATGTTGTATTGATTAAATTTTCAAGATCACAGGTTAATTTAAGCTCTAGAAAATGCTTTTCAAATGTGAAATGCTGTTACATTAATAGCCGGTGTATCCTCCAGAATTTTGAATGCAAGCCTGCAAACGTGCATGCATTGTGTCATGCAGATGCCGAATGTCACTTTGTGGCATGGAGTTTCATGCTTGTTGTACGTGTTCTGCCAATACTGGGGCGGTCAGGGGGGGTGTCAATTCTGCCAATACTGGGGGGTGCCAATGCTGGCTGTGGATGATGCTAGACTTGTCGTCCAATGATATCCCATACGTTCTCAATTGCAGACAGATCTGGTGATCTCGCAGGCCAAGGTAACATGTCGACGCTCTGTGGAGCACGTTGCGTTACAACAGCGGTATAAGGGTGAACGTTATCCTGTTGGAAACTTCCCCCTTGAATGCTGTTCATGAATGACAGCATTACAGGTTGAATTACCAGACGGACGTACAAATTTGCAGTCAGTGTGTTTGGGATAACCACGAGAGTGCTCCTGCTGTCGTAGGAAATTGATACCCAGACCATGACTCCAGTTTAAAGTCCAGTGTATCTAGGCCGCAGACAGTTTGGTTGCAAGCGATCCCCTAGCCTCCTTCTGACCAACACATTGCCATCACTGACACCAAGGCAGAACCTGCTTTCATCAGAAAACACATCATTTCTCCACTCCGTCCTCCAATGAGCTCTTGCTTGACACAACTGTCGTCGCAAATGGCTTGGAATCAGTGGAATGCACTACAGGGCGCCTGGCTCGGAGCTGTCCTTGAAGTAACCGATTTCTAACAGTTTGTTGTGTCACTGTGGTACCAACTGCAGCTCGCATTTCTGCCGCAGACACAGTACGATGCGCCAAAGCCATACACCTAATACGGCGGTCTTCCCTCTCAGTAGTGCCACGTGGATACCCGGAACCCGGTCTTCTTGAGGCAGTACCATCCCTTGACCATTGCACCCAACAATCGTGCACAGTGGATACATTCCGGCCAAGTCTTTCTGCAATATCGCAGAAAGAAAATCCACCTTCTCGTAGCCCTATTATAAGACCTCGTTCAAACTCGGTGAGCTGTTGATAAAGGCTTCATCGTCTCCTTAAAGGCATTCTTGGCTAACATCAACTCAATTCGTCGAATTTCAAAGATCAATAACGCTCACGAACTTTACAGCATGCATTAAAGGAAACCTGATTTGCAAGTTCTGAGTGACGCTACTAGCGCCACACTTATGCGGGAAGCGCGAAATTTGAATCGATATCATCTTTCAGATGTATAAACACGCCGACCAAATTTCGTTTATCTAACACAGGTCTTTCTTGGTGTTAGGATTTTTTTTTTTCGTCAGTGTATAAACATAATATATAATACTTGTCAAAGAACATCTTTTAAAATATAGAGTTTACGAATATAGATTTTACAAATATAAAATAAATGTTTTATAATCTTAAGGAGATGTAGTATCCTTTCTTGCTTTCTTTCTTTCTTTTTTTTTTTTTTTTTTTTCAGTTTAACGGGGAAAATTTTAGTTGTATTAGACTTTGGCATTAATTTAATTACAAAACTTAAAATAATAATAATAATCTTATAAATATTCATTTTGATTTTTTTTTGGTCTTTACTTCTTTTTAAATTTTTAATATTTAAGCTCCAAATTTTTTTTATACATTACTCATAAAATGTTACATAAATTTTTGCGTGGATTTTAATACGCTTCCGTTTTTAGAATTTTTACTACCATGAATAATAAAAAACGAGGAAATATTAACGATTTTTAATTTAAGCATTTAATATATATGTGGGGGGGATTACTCATAGTTACATGCTTATATTTCTGGTTGATACTATGTATTTTGAAATCTTTTATCCTTAAATTTAATTTTGTACATCTGGCTACTTGAGGCTTCCATTGTTAAGTTTGAACAATCAATCTATATGCATAACAAAAATAAGATCTTATATTATTTGGAAAAAAAAAAAATCTTTTAAATTATAATTTTAATTATTAATGACTGCCCTATAATGCTTATCCTTATATGTGTACTCTTTGGCATTATTGCTTGTAATTGTGTATGATTAAAACTTAACATTTAATACTATGATTTCAAGATTATTTAGTTTTGGGTTAATCACAAAAGTTCAATTCTTCTAATTACTTAAATGGCGCTAAAAATTATCTTAATCTTGCAGTCAATACTTCTAATTACCTTAATCTTTCAGTCACTACATCTTAATTTCCCTTATTGCATTGGATTCTTCTCCTGAAATAATTTTACTGACTTAATGTTATTATAGCTCACCGATAGATGGCGCTTGCACTCTGTCTTATGATTTTATTCTTCTGTCTTTAACTTTAATGATATATTATTAATGAATATGGTACGATTTAATTCAACTCTACTAGTTTTAAAATTAATTAGATATAAAATCTATTTTAACATTATCATTTAATATTAACTCTGTGTAATTTATCTTTAATGAAAATGCTCTGAAGTTTCTTCGATTAATCGATATCTGTCGAGATTTTATTTTACTTCAATTTAAGTTTTGGCATCATCCTTTTCTCCTGTTAGAGTTAATTGTTATACATGTGGTTGCTTTGCTTCATTCATGTGTTCACTTTGGTTTCCATTAAGATTAAATTTAATCTTTTTTTAATCTTTGTTTTAATTTAATATTTCAATTATTTCTAATTCTTTTTGGTTTTGCTGCATCGATCGGGGTGTGAAACGATATTAATTGCTATGATTAGCAATATCGTTGTACGAAATCGTTGCGGCTCTTTAAGCTTTATGAAGCATGCACCCCTTGATAAGTATGTTTCTACGTTTAAGCATTTACATCCAAATATTTCTGTGATTTATTATTTATTAATCGTTTTCACTCTCATAAGCTTAATGGTCATTTTTATTATCATTCTGGTAGGCGTAAGTATTTTAAGTTACTATCCTAACTCATTGGTTCTTAATCTACATTGCAACTTTTTGTGTAATTCTTTCCTCTGTGTTAAATTCAGTTCTATATTTTAGTGTGCTGTTATTGTCTTAGTTCTATTAATAGCTGAATTTTATGATTTAATCTTATTACGATATCTATTATTTATCTTTGCATTTAAATTCCATCTGCTGCTTATGCGCATTTAATTTAAATGTATTTTGTTTAATATAAACAGTTTTTTCATTTATTTAAAATCTTGTTTATGATTTAATGTATATATTATTATATATATACAAATGTTTGCCAATCTGGCTTACCATCAGTAATTTAAAAAGTTTACATGCACTTTGATTATAGCTGCAATGGCGCTTTATCTGAGTTGTATCATTTCAATTGTTAATCATACCTTGATTTTGCTGTTTGTGGATCTATGCATTTAATGGCTCTTTTATGTGGAACTGTTTTATTTAAGTTCAAATTGGGATATTCCTTTAGTAGTTTGTATGTTTTTCAATAAGTTTTGACTTTTATTATTAAAATTAAAAGTGTTTAAGCATAATTTTCTAAAGTTACATGTGGATGAATTTTGATATCATGAGCATTTATTATTCACTTTGTCCATTATAGTTTTTCTATCGTCAACTTATTCAATTTTAGTCCTATGAATTTGATTGTGGGGTTTATAATCATAATGCTTCGGGTTGAATTATACTTTGGATTGGAACTTTTTGTAAATATTGTGTATATTTAATTATGTAATTATCCCAGATTAAATGAATGGTTAATTTTTATTAATGTATGCTTATTATAATCTAGAAAGGTTAATATTCAATTTGTGATTTTCAATATGTTGGTGGATATGTATAGGTTGATGACCATGATTAAAGATTAATATTCCAGACACTTTAATTTTCTATTTTATTATATAACTATTTATCATTAAAAAAAAAAAAAAAGAAAAAAAAAATATATTTATCAATTTTAATTTTAAATTTAAATTTTCAATTTTGATATCTCGTTACTTATTCAAGAAAATTTTTTTTTTATTTATTGATATTCTAAATGATATTTATAATGTATTCTTGCAAATTAAAATTTTTATTTATTGATATTCTAAATGATAGTTTTAATGTATACTTGCAAATTACAATTGATTTTCTTATTATCTATAAAACCACTCCTTTATTATGAATGTTCTCAGTAAATTAGTAGTGCCTGGCAAGAAATGCTTTGGTCATCCTCAGTATTGTGCCCGGTAGAGGAATATTGATAGGGATATTCCTGGATCGATATCAAGCTACCTATACTGTCCTCCTTCCAATCTTAAATTCAGAAAGTGTGATTCTTCTCGTTGCAAAACTTGCCCTAATGCTTTACAGTCCCAAATTTATAATGATTTAAAATTGGTTCCTTTCTGTCAGGTTTATAATGTAATATACAAATTAAGCTGTGGTATGTGTAAAATGCAGTATGTAGGTGAAACTTCCACCTCTTTACATCTTAGAATTAATCAACATCGCTCAGACTCCAAAAAGTTATCATCACCTGTCCTTAACAATAAATCAACTATTGAGCTAAGACATTTTAATTTACATAATTTCTGCTCATGTACTATTGAAATTCTTCGGATTCAAAAAAATAAAAGTGAGCGCCTTTTCTATGAATCTCACTACATGAAATACTTTAATACAATTTATCCATATGGTCTGAATCATGAATATTTCAATAGGGTTGTTAAGGTTTATACTAACATTAATCCCCTTCATGATTACTCCCCTGTATACTCTGTTCTTAATCATAGTGTCAACCAGAAAACTTCTCGAAACAATCAAATAAATCTGCTAATGGTTTAATATCAAAAAATCTCATTATTAAGAATATAGCCTTACAGTCAAATTATCTTAACCATTATGATTGGATTTATATTAGAAAGTTTATATTTGCTATAAAAAAAAGTATTTGTCCATTTACTTAAGTGTATTTAAAAACCTATCCTATAATCAACATTTTTCTGATATTTTCTATGATTTAATATTATACAGAATAAAACTCTTCAATTTAAATATCTCTAAAAAACCTCACAAAATCCAATCTAATTCACAGCTTATTCTAAATTATTCTAATCAAATATTTAATAGCATTAATATATCATCCATTCTTAATGATAAAACATGCATGTTTCCAATTAAAGACATTCATATTTCTCGTACCTTTAAATATCCTATTACGCTTGGTCGTCTGCTTTTTAACTATAATTCAGTCTCTAAGTCTAATTTATCTTCTCATGTGACTTGTAGTTGTGCTCATCCCTCTTATGTAAAATATGTTGACAGAGATCATGCACATATTATCACTGGTGATCTTAATATTATTAATGACTCTAATTTAAAGAAATTTATGGAATATGGTACTAAATATCGACTCCCTCCAAAAACTAATATTTCACAGATTATACAACAGTTTTCATATGATATTGATTTGTTTATTTATAAACTCTCCATCTCTTATAATAAACCTATTGAATATTTCAATCAATGGAAATTTTTAGTGATTTCAAAACTTAAAGATGAATTAATTAAACAAAAATCAAATCTCACACATTACAATAAGAAACTTCTCACTCGCCCCGTCCGAAGACATCCGAGTAGCACACATTACAATAAGTCAAATCTCTTTAAATCTATTAAAGAATTGCAACAAATCTTTGTTATTACTTATGTAGATAAATCTCCTAATAATTATGCTATAATATGTAAACATTATTATCTTTCTTTACTCAGTTCATCTATATCTAATAGTACTAACTTTCATCTTACAAATCATGATCTTAAAATCAATAACCGCAAAATTCACTGCTTTTATAAATTGCTAAAGCTACCATATAATAATTTTAAATATCCTTATATTGTACTTATCCCTAAATTTCACAAAAATCCTATTAAATTTAGAACTGTCACTGTAGGGTGTAATACTTACAACAATAACGCTAACAAAATTCTCCTTGATATTCTCAAACAAATCTATGACTTAATCAGTAGATCAAAAAACTTCTTTTGCCTTAAAAATAGTTATCAACTTAAAGCCAATGTCTTATCTATGAATAATGTGACTGATATCATGACTTATGATTTTGCTGACCTGTTTAATAATATTAATTTAACGGATCTTCATCATATCATCTTTAACCTTTTTGAAAAATTTAAAAGTCAAATCTCTTTACCAAAATGCTTTTCGGCAGCATCATTTAAGACACTTTTAAATTTTATTATTCATAACAATTACATTCTACACTGTAATAAGATCTATATTCAAAAGGTCGGTATTCCACAAGGAGGATGCAGCTCGAGTATGTTAGCTGACTTATACCTTTACCATTATGAACAGGGATTATGTATTAAAAATGTCTATTTTTACCGATACATTGATGACATTATAATTTTTTATGTCAATAATTTTTCCCCTAATTTATTGAAATCTGAATATCCTTCTCTCCTTACCTTAACTCATAATCTTCTCAACAATAACTGTATAAATTTCTTGGATTTAAAAATCAAACTTGATGGTAGTCAAATTTATACTGATCTGTATGGCAAAAGACAAGATTTCAGTTTCAAAGTAAATTTATTTACTCACTTTACTTCTTGTCTTCATATCTCTGTTTACAGAAATATCCTACTCAATCACCTCTTTCGTATACATAATCTTTGTTCTGTTAGGTTTAAAAACAAAAATATCTCTCACATAATTAATGTTGCTACAAAAATGGGTTATCCTAAAAAATTTATTTATTCACTTGTTTATCATAAAGGGTCTTTGTCTAACACAAAAAAAACCAAAAAAAAAAAAAAACTACTAAGGTTTAATTAAAAAAAAAAAAAAAAAAACTGGTGGATGGGTGGGCAGATGTTTGATTAAGGAGGTAGGGTGGTGTTGTTTGGCTGGTTGGTTGGGTGGGTTTGTTGCTGAATAAAATTAATTAAAAAAAAAAAAAAGTGTGGGGGGGGATTACTCATAGTTACATGCTTATATTTCTGGTTGATACTATGTATTTTGAAATCTTTTATCCTTAAATTTAATTTTGTACATCTGGCTACTTGAGGCTTCCATTGTTAAGTTTGAACAATCAATCTATATGCATAACAAAAATAATATCTTATATTATTTGGAAAAAAAAAATCTTTTAAATTATAATTTTAATTATTAATGACTGCCCTATAATGCTTATCCTTATATGTGTACTCTTTGGCATTATTGCTTGTAATTGTGTATGATTAAAACTTAACATTTAATACTATGATTTCAAGATTATTTAGTTTTGGGTTAATCACAAAAGTTCAATTCTTCTAATTACTTAAATGGCGCTAAAAATTATCTTAATCTTGCAGTCAATACTTCTAATTACCTTAATCTTTCAGTCACTACATCTTAATTTCCCTTATTGCATTGGATTCTTCTCCTGAAATAATTTTACTGACTTAATGTTATTATAGCTCACCGATAGATGACGCTTGCACTCTGTCTTATGATTTTATTCTTCTGTCTTTAACTTTAATGATATATTATTAATGAATATGGTACGATTTAATTCAACTCTACTAGTTTTAAAATTAATTAGATATAAAATCTATTTTAACATTATCATTTAATATTAACTCAGTGTAATTTATCTTTAATGAAAATGCTCTGAAGTTTCTTCGATTAATCGATATCTGCCGAGATTTTATTTTACTTCAATTTAAGTTTTGGCATCATCCTTTTCTCCTGTTAGAGTTAATTGTTATACATGTGGTTGCTTTGCTTCATTCATGTGTTCACTTTGGTTTCCATTAAGATTAAATTTAATCTTTTTTTAATCTTTGTTTTAATTTAATATTTCAATTATTTCTAATTCTTTTTGGTTTTGCTGCATCGATCGGGGTGTGAAACGATATTAATTGCTATGATTAGCAATATCGTTGTACGAAATCGTTGCGGCTCTTTAAGCTTTATGAAGCATGCACCCCTTGATAAGTATGTTTCTACATTTAAGCATTTACATCCAAATATTTCTGTGATTTATTATTTATTAATCGTTTTCACTCTCATAAGCTTAATGGTCATTTTTATTATCATTCTGGTAGGCGTAAGTATTTTAAGTTACTATCCTAACTCATTGGTTCTTAATCTACATTGCAACTTTTTGTGTAATTCTTTCCTCTGTGTTAAATTCAGTTCTATATTTTAGTGTGCTGTTATTGTCTTAGTTCTATTAATAGCTGAATTTTATGATTTAATCTTATTACGATATCTATTATTTATATATATATATATATATATATATATATCTTAATGGTAATTCCGTGCCCAGTTTTATCAAACACATAATTTAAAACGTGTACAAAAAATTTAAAACGCTCTCTTAATAGAAAGAAAAAAGCCACAGAATTTTTAGTTTTCAAAGTGGTGAAAAAATGAATATGGAGAAGATCTAATTTGAAGGTTATACCAGTTGCATCAGATTTGCAAACAGTTCTGATAACTTGTTTATGTTTATAGGTGTATAATTTTGGCATTCTGGCAAACCTTTAGTATTCTGAGGCTTATATATAGTCTCAGAATATTGTTTTGCTCATTATAATATTAGATAAAGAGATATCAGTTACGGAATTATTTTGATTTCAACCTTAATTATTCAGAAAAACTGTGATAACTTATTCTTTTATAATGAAGATACAGTTTTAAAATTTCGTCACTATATTTATAAATGGTACAGGACTAACACTGCTCTGTATGAAAATCGGCCCCAACACCATTCCTGCAAATTCTTATGTAAAATGATATTCTGAATCCGAATATAGCGCCGATTTTGTCCATTCACTCACCATTTTTTAGGGAACCACCTTACCTTTATCGGTAATTTTACAAATATGAATTTTATTTGGAGGGGGGGGGGGGTAGAGGAATATTTTAACGGTTAAATGTCTTCTCAGTGGCTATAGAGGTGAAAAATTCTAAAACGGGAATATTTCTATCAAAGGATAAATTTGAGGGTGGGCTGGAGGTGGGGTGGGGGTCGCCACTGAAATTATAAATTATATTTATTTATTCATCTATTATTATCAATATTTATTATTCACTATATTTTTTGTTTTTAACTGCTAAAATAATTCTTTTCTACCCTCCAAATCAAATTCATGGGCATAAATTACCAAAGAGTGATAAAAATTGGAGGATGGGGTTGGGATTCCGAGAAAACGTTGGACAATTGGTAAAAATGGGGGCCATATTCACGGAGGTTCAAGAGGTAATTTTACAGAAGAATCATCAGAAATGGTATCAGAGCTTTAAAAAAAATAAAAAGATATAAATAAAAAGATTTTTTTTTTTGCAACGCAGAGCCAATTAAAAAAAAAAAAAAAAAAAAAAAAAAATGACATTTTAACGATATTTAGAGTATTATATCACCTTGAACATTTTATCTGAACTAAATGAAATAAGATATTCTTTAATAAATACAATAAATAGTTATCAATGTTGAAAATATACGTACTTGTTTACTGAGCATTGGATAAACAATAGCAACGTATCTTTCAACTGATATCATGACGAGTATAGCAATTGATCCAGTGTAAGACAAACTATGCACGAAGTGATACATTCTGCACATAAAATCCCCAAAAATCCAGTCAGTGGTCAAATATAATGACATATTTTGGTAAACGCAAAATAATCCAACACACAGATCTGCACCGGCTAAATTAGTCAAAAAGAAGTTTGTGATAGTTCTCATTCTTCTTTGCGACAAAACAATCAGAATTACTAGGGTATTTCCTAAGAAAAAGTAGAACACAAAAGTAGAAGATAAAATAACAATATTTCATTAAGATATTTTACTTAAACACATTCATTAATAACATGTGTGTCAAGAAATTTGTCAGTTATGCATTTTTGGACGATGATAATAACAAAAAGGAATATTATAAAACTTATAAATGACTGAATATTAAAATATAGTCTTTCATATAGCAAAAAACATATATAAATAACCTAATTTATAACTATTTCTAAAAGGAAGATTAGAAAATAATGTAGTGTTCTAAAATCAAACAACAGAAAAGCTTGTACGAATTGAATTAAAAAAAAAAAAAAAAAAAAAAAAGAAAAGAAAAAAAAAAACAGGAAGAAAGAAAGAAAAAGAATACAGTTTGTAATTTTATAAATATTCTTCAATAAAGAAATTATAGTTTTTTAATATAACACATTTTTTTATGTTATATATTATTAAATATAACTCTTTAGTAATCTAAATATACTCTAAGCGGACACTTTATATTAACCACTTCCCACAATTCGCACTAGCCTTCGGGCATCATAGCCCTTGCGAAAAATAGTACGCCGTGCTGTGCAGTCAGAGATAATTTGAGACGATTCTTGCTGCAGTTTCCTGCACTGTTATCGTTCTGTTTTATATTACAATGTGGGAGATTTTCCGTTCCATGCGATCCTTCATCACTGGGTGACTAGAACCACCATAATTTGCCCTTTCAGACCCGGTCTTTTCATTACATTCACTACAATTGCTCCTGAACATATCTTAAATGCGGCAATTTCGCTATAACTCTCTCCGTAGATTAAAGCTCTTACTAAAACTCCCACATTCAAAGTTCGTCAAATTACATTTTCTCCCCATATATTCAAATTAGTTTTTAGAAAACATCTCATATAAAAGGGATTAATAATAAATATCTGCATGCAAGTATACCAGTACTGTGTAATAGTATAGTTTATATTTCTTACAACAGATTATTACAATTGAAAACTGAACGCTTTTATTTATACCGAACGAAATAAAGCGACAGATTAGGAATTAAATCTGGGACCTTTGGCTCAAAGTACAAATGATCTAAACAACTAAGCTACCCTGGATATTTACTAAACGACACGTTTTTCTAAATATTTATCGTATTTTATTTTTTGTATTATTTTAAGAATGAAAAATACAAACATGAAAACAGCTAACACATACCATTTAAAAAAAAATTCATCACTTTTTAAAAAGATTAGTTTTATAAATTAGAGAATCTTTGATTATTAAAAAAAAAAAAAAAAAAAAAAAGAAACTTTCTGAACAAAACTTTTTTAAATCGCAAAAATATGGACAAAAATAAGATAACTACTCCAGGAATCAAGATTCATAATAAACCCCAATACACACTTGAATAGCATAGACGCCTTTTATACAGAAAAATGTGCACACTGAAATTTCCAACTAACACAAAATCTGAGATATAACTGATTTTTAGCAGTAAATTATAATTAATAAGTTAATTTTACTATAAAATTACATAAACAAAATTATTTTGCATAAAAGTTTATAACTTATTAAGTTTGACATTTTTGATGATTTTGTGGCAGAATTTTAATTGATTAAAAAATTAAAAAATAAAGTAAACAGGATTTCCTCAAGTCTTTATCGATAAAGCCACATTTGTGAAATATATATATATATATATATAGTTAGATTAAAATGTATTCTTACTGTAAATTAAAATATATTTTTATTATATATTATAATCTTTAAAAAGAAAAAAAAAAAAGAAAGAACGAAAAAGAAAAATCACATATTTAAATACTTTTTTTTTCTCTCCTGAAATGTACACTTCCTGGAAGTAACTTGGTTCTTCCAAGTTCGATTATAGGCGATTATATGTTAAATCTTTCAGTCGTTCCATATGTTAAATCAAGAGTTAGGGAGATGTCATCTACGAAATTTGAAAATATTTAGAGGGAATTGCCAATGGGTGAATAGAAACTGTAATTAAACAAGGGAAATAAAATAGACTCCCGACTTTGATAAATGGAGTACCTTTAGAGAATCTTAGTGTGTATAGTAAAATTACAAAAAGCTATCTTTAAGAAATGAATTATATATATATATATATATATATATATATATATATATAGCCAATTGTGTATCAGCTTAAAAGAGTTCTTAGGTAAGAGGTGGCCGAAACCCATTTTAAGACATGCCATCATTGCAATGAAGTTGGCATAAACATATCTCTATACAGCTATATACTACACTGCAAATTCATGTGTCTTAAATTCAGACACATAGGTGTCTTAAATGGGTGTAATTATTTTCAGACACGAAATCATGTCTTAAATTTTAAGATACGTAAGGTGCCTTAAGTTAAGACATGAAAGTGACTGAATTTAACCCTTAAATACCGTGAGTTGCCTTTCGGCAACATACCCTGTTTTGTCTTCTGAAGTATTATTAGAATAATATTGAAGCTCTAATGCCTCATATTTTCCGATTGACAACAAATTGCTTTTTAGCTGTAAACCATAGTTAAAATAAAGTAAGATTTTTTGAAGTATTTTTCCCTTGATTTATTCAATAGAGGTAAGAATAAAACATTTTTAAATTGATTTAAAAAATAATCCGGCATTTAAGGGTTAAGACACTTGAAGTGACTTAAAGCAGCCATTTTTAACCTCACCAATAAATTAAAAATAATTAAATAAATAAATAACATTGCGTGTGGTTTAGTTACCGGTTAAAAACGGGATATAGAATTTCTTAGAGCATGCAGAAAATGTTTATGCGAAAATTTCCGCACAGCGAACCTCTCCGACAGGCTGGACTCGAACTGAGGAACTATGGATACACAGGCCAGCGACCAACCGACTGAGCTACAAACATCGACAATTGATTTGTTTTTGTTAGTAATATAGATATGTAGTATTCCTCAAACATATTGTAAATTTATTTTTTATTTATTTATTTATATTTTTTTAATTAAAGTTATCGACAAAATACCTAAAGTTTAATATAGATTTCCGTTTTAAATTTTATGTGTACAATTTTAGTGTTTTTTTTTCTTTTTGGAATATGAGTGATAAATGCGCAAAAAGTGCAACCTATGGTATTTCAAAAACGGTTTAATCTTTCTTTCTCTCTCTCTCTTTTTTAAAACATATATTCAACGGAAAAGGAACAGTTTACGTGAACACCAGAAAATTGGTTGTTTTACACTGGTAGGTACGAACTCTCATACGGATTTTTTTTTTTTTTTTTTTTTTTTTTTTTCAAATTAAATTAAAAAAATAAGTAGCAGTCGCGTACAAATTGTTTAACATTGGTCGTTTACATAGTCGATTTATTTTTCTTTCAAAATTCAGTTTCACAGAGCTAAATAGTCTGAATAGCTTAAACACTAATTACATAAAATATTATTAAAGGAAACGGATGGGGAAAGAAACTTAAACCCCGTATTAATATTACTTAAAACATATTCCTTGTGAAATTTGCTAAGTTAATACAAGTGTCTGAACTGTCAAATGTCTGAATTTCTAGGTGTCTGAATTGTAAAATGTCTTCATTTTCAAGTGTCAAAACTACATGCGTCTTAATTTCAGACATATTAATATTATTCAGACACTTAACTTAGTTTATTTTTATAAAGACATTTATGTGTCTTAAATTCAGACTTGTGTGGTGTCCGAAAATATTTGTCCTTACGTGTTTCAGTCACTTATGTGTCTAGATTGGTATTTCAGACACGTTTCTGTCTGAATTTAAGACACTTCCATTTGCAGTGTAGCCTACTATGAATAAATAGTTGACCTAAATCAAAGATCAAAGCATAAAGCTATTTAAAACAGCATTGACTCGTCGCAATACATATGTCATTTAGATATAGGAATTAATTGAAAAAATGGTTTCTATGATGTGTGAACAACCACCAGTAGAAAATGAGTTTAAAATCAAATTTTTTCTTCAGATTAACTTTTCCAAATATTTTCAGAAGCAATATTTTCCTATTTTTATTATATTGATGAATAAAATGAAATAATTTAAGGCGTTAGAAATGTTTACATAATATAAAACACCTAATTTAAATATATTTAAATAAATAAATAAATAAATAAAATAAATAAATAAAGCAGTAGCTCCAAAAGTTTTTTTTTTTTCTTTTTTTTTAAGAAACTTCGCAAGAACGCAATGGAATTGAGAAGTATGAAAGATTGTTAAAATTACACGAGAGTTTTCGTAAAATAAATGAAATGGAAAACAAATTAATTCTTCTTATTCTTTTAATCCAAATCTTACTTCATTTTCGATAATTAATTTGAATAAGGAACCAACTTTATTTAATGTAATCTTTATAATATCAAGAAAATTGAAATTTGAAAACATAATCAATATACGCATGCGCATAATAGGAATTTTCATTTCGTTTTATACATTGTAGTATTAATTTTATTTGTATTTCATAAAATCTGTTTTTTATTCCTCCCAGGAAAAAAAATAATAAATAAATAAACTAGAATAAATTCATGTATACTTAAGCTGCTTATTTCTTTCCCCAATTCTTTCATTTAAGTCTATTTATTATGAAATATGATTATTTTGTTAAAATAAGCATTGCTGTTTTCCTATTATGAAAGTTGTCAATACGTAATGAACTTTAATACTATAATCACTACTAAAAATAGTTAGATAGTTTTGTAACTCAAATTAGTTGTTATGGTAACCTACGATTTTTCCGATAACGGTTTCTCAATCACATGCGTATTTTTACATTGTTATAATGAATAAAGATAAACCATCAGACTAAGAAAATTGTCTTTTATTAAATAATATCTAAAGGGTATTAAAGACAGACTTGGTTCTAGATAACTAAAAACAGAAAAAACCTTCAATGTCGAGAACGCAAATAGAATAATGGAATAGCAGACAGCTGTTTCGGTAACATTTAGCATATCGTTAGAAAACATAAAGAAATGAAAGGGAAGTGATCTTATATATCAGAAAAAAATCGAATTTTATTCAACCAATAGAAATAGATATAATGTAAGTTATTATCCAATAGCAAATTGAGAAACGGTAATTGTAAGAGAAATTAAGGGAAATTTAACAAATTATGGATTTAATGTAAAATTTACAACAAGCAGATAAAGGGTTACAGCGAAATTGCAATTAACAATATTTTTAAGATTCTTAGTGATGTAAAATGCTTTAAAGAAAGTTCGAGTACAGATTTGGGCCTGAAAATTATTTTAGCTATAAGATATTTAAAATTATGATTTTTCTCCCAGTAATGCTTAGAAATGGGCGATTTTTTGGCTTTTTGCTTACGGTAGTACCAACTAATGTGTTCTTTTAGACGGAACTGAAAACTACGTTTAGTCTGACTAATGTACGATAAACCACACTGGTAGGAAATATTATATACCCCAAGAGTTATACATATCTATATGATTTTTTAACTGAGAGCGGGTGAGTTCATTAGAAAGCGAAAAGATTATTTTAAAACCATATAGTTTGTTAACTTTAGATATGACATAACTTGATTTAGCAAAATAGGCTAAAGCAATACTGATATTAGGAGAGACCTATGTAGTAGATGAAGTACAAAGAAGCTGTAATTTTTGAATAGCTTTATGTATAATGGAAGAGATATAACCTCTGTCAATTACAGAGGCTTTCAGATATTTTATTTCAGTCCTTAGTAAAACAGATTCGGAACAAATATTAAGGCACGGTTAACAAAAGTTATGGAAAGCTGCCACTTTTCTGGTTTGGTGGATAACAGACTTGCCTATGATAGACAGTAATGCAGAAACATTTTTCAGTACCAGAGACAAGGATATCAAGAAAAGAAAGTAAACCATTATTTTCTATTCTATATGTGAGCTGGATATCACTGCAGAGTTTAATATTTGTAAGGAGTGGCCAATGTTATGAAGAGATGTGTCGATAAGCATGGAAGTATCATCAACTTAATTAGTCAGAAATGTGGAGATTTTTTTTTTTTTTTCCAAAGCGTACTTTTAAACTAATGTGAGAGAGAATTGGTGAGAGAAGGGAAATTATGGCTAAACCTTCTGATTGACGAAAAAATTTTCTTTGGAATGAAATAGTAGTTTCTGTTAGACAAATATGTGTGAGTGAAAGTAATTGTTGTATTGAAAATACGTAAAGTGTAACACTTTTAATCTCTTACCTAAATAAGAGAGGGCGCGACGAGTACTACTTTTAAAAGGTATTTTACATCAACAGAGATCATAGAAAAATTAGTGAAATTAATGCAAGGGCAAAGTTAAAAGTTTTTACCAAAGTTGACGGAGTTCTTGAAAGTGTAGGTATTTGCAGAAAAGAAGAGGAGCAAAAATTGTGGTGAAATAATTTAGCTTATCAATAGGCACCAGTATGGAGCGTTGGGGCTGGTTGTAACAGTTTTTAGAAAACTAATATATTTTGAAATGTATTTACGTTTTCCTGTTTATAATTTCTGGGCACTACAATATAAAAACACTTAAAATATTTCTGTACAAATATAGTAGTGGCAAAGAAGCCAAAAATTTTTCATTTCTGAAAGTTTCCTGAAATTGGGCGGAGACTTCGAGCTCTGGCTGTAGGCATCTCCACAAGCCACTCCTCTAATTCAGAATCTGTATTTAGAGTTAAAAACCTTTTATTTATATTTTTATCCTTTCGTTTATTTATTTATTTGTTTCTTCCTATAATCTTTTCATTTCTCTTTATGTCTCTGCTACTTTTTTTAATTATCTCTTCAAATTATTTTTCAAATATTTTTGTTTCGGGTGATATGTGTCTAATATTTGAACCTTTCTCGAAGATTTCAGCTGTAGCCAACTCGTACATATCTTGACCCTTTGAAGCTCTTTTTATAGTTCCTCATGCTAAAAAAGGCATACAATAAATAATTTGCTTGTTAACATTTAAAGTAGAATGTCTAATCGCATGAATCAAAACACAAAGGGCAAATTGTAACATTTTACTACTTGCCTCAAAATTTTGTTTCAACTTGCCTCATCGTATGATTTTGGACATTTTGTTTATTTATAAAAAATATAACGATATATACAAAAAAACTAAACATGCAATTTATAACTCAACATACAGACTAAATAAATAGCTATAAACACTTCTCTGAAATATAAATTAACATAACTTTAATCAAAATTTACCAAATACATTTTTTTCCACTAACTAGCTAAAATGAAGCACGTGTACAGAACCTCTCATTAACCATTTTTCAGAACACTGATTGTGCTTACCTAATAAAGCGTATCCTTAGAATTATGTTTATTGAAATATCTGATCAAAAATGTTATAAAATATTTCGTAAATTGAGTGTTGCTTCCTACCCCTGTAACAACTAGCCCCACGCTCCCCTACCGACATATAAAAGTATGGGTACGGAAAGGGGTATTAGGTTTGACGACATTTGGTAGAATATAAAATCTGACACAGTCAGCTATAGAAGGAATAAGACGAAATTTAGTTAAATCCAAAAACAAGGGGGAAGATTTTAAAACAGATTTAATTCTTTTGAGGAGGGGTCACGAGAAAGAGGAATATACAAACCATCACTGATTAATTTGATAACACTATCGAGGTCATGCTATTCTTTGGCGCTTAGGACGCTGAAGGATTTTTCTGCGTTTAATATTTAAGAGGAAAATACACCTTTAAAAGTTGGGGAATCCACAAAATTAAACATTTTTTTTTCTCTCAAAATATCAATAATAATAATACGAAAACAAAATTTGACAAGTTTTAAAGAGAGACGCAAAACATTTTAAATTTCGCCACGGGCAAGATAATTATCGTATATTTCATGCGAATTCCACAAATTTTAATGTAAATATAATAATTTGAGCTATAATTTAAACTGAAATCTTTATCCTTTTCTTATATTAAACGAGTTAATCATGTGACTTTATATATATATAAATGGTTACAACATGTTACAACATTGCTTGCTAATTTTTGAAAACTAAGAATTCCCTCATCTTTTAACGTGAATTGAAATTTATGATGACTTATGATTAAGTATTTATGACAATATTACATATATATATATATATATCTTGGGATTCTCGCAAACGTCTCAACTGATTTTGATGAAAGTTTATGGTTAAGAGATTTTAGGGCTGAAAAATGGACTGCACTTTTCCTAATCTTCAGGAAAATTCGCGTTCACTGTTAATCCTTTATCCATCGCTTGAGTAGGAGTTGAGTTTATGGAGAAATATATTTAGAAGAAAGTTTGGGATGATTATTTGAAGAAAGTTTGGGATTAAAGATTTTTAGGGCTGAAAAATCGACTGGATTTAACGTCATTTTCAGAAAAATTCGCACTCGCTGTTTACTTTAATTTGTCTCTTCCAATATATGGCAAAAATTGAGTTTAGACAGAAATATATAACGATTTTGTTGAAAGCTTAACTGATTTTTAGGCTAAAAATCGACTCTTTTCATTTTCTCTCCTCAGTACTCTCCTCATCTTCAGGAGAATTCGCGTTTGCTGTTAACTCTTTATCCGCTTTTTCTGTTTGTAAAATATGGCAGTCACTAGATTTACTCAGATATAGATATCGTGAATTTGATAATTTTTTTTTCAATAGGAGAGAGGCAGCAAACTACTATGCAGTAGTTTGGAGCTGTTACGTACCTTACCGAATGGGTCCCCGACATTTTGGGGAATAGTGTTATGCGTGGTTCTCGGGTCCTACTCGAAAAGCACAAGATCAGGCTGTAGCGTCATGCAGAGAGCTAGAATGCAAGCTGTATGGGGTACATCTAACGAAGGACGCTACACCTATGCCCTCATAAATTTCATAAAAAATTGGGGTTAAGGGTTTTTCAGGTGCATGTTCTATGAGACTTATCCTTTTTTTTTTTTTTTTTTTTTTTTTTTAAGGGGTGGGGGATTAATCAGAAATAGATATAACAATTTCGATAGAAGTTTGGCATTAAAGGTTTTTTTTTTTTTTTTTTTTTTTTGTATTGAAAATAGATTGCACTATCATCATCTTCAAAAAAATTCTCGTTCGCTGTTAACCTATTAACCGCCGGTTGCAAAATATGAAAATTACTCGGAAGCAGATATAAAAATATCAATTAAATATCGGTATTATGTTTTTTTGGGTTGCAAAATCAATTCGACTTATACTCATCCTCAGGAAAATTGTGTTCCCTGTTAACCCTCTATCATCTGGCTTCAAAATATTGCAGAAAGTTGGTTTATTCTGGAATGAACATAACGATTTTCATAAAAGTTTGTGATTAAATATCCTCATCATCAAGAAAATTTGCTTTTTCTGTTAACCCTTTATCCGTAGTTTCTTACATACGGCAGAAATTGGATTTACTCAGAAATAGATGTAACAATTTTAATGGAAGTTTGAGATTAAAGATTTAGGAAGAAAAAGTCGATTAGAGATATCGTCATCTGCGAGAACTTTCGAGTTTATGCAGAGACTGCAAAATATGCATAAATTAGATTTATTCGGAAATATATATAATACATTTTGATAAAAATTTGGGAATAAGTTTTTTTTTTTTTCGGGGGGGGGGGGGGGGGGGTGCAAAAAATTTTTAAAAAGGATATTTTACCAGTATTGCAAATTTTTAAACAGTTATTTTGAAGGAAAACAAAAAAGAACAGGGTTTTTTTTAGGAAATATTTTTAAAAGCAGGAAATATTTTAGAAAGTATTTTAAAAGGTTTCGTCAGGTTAATTTCATAATGTCCGACATACTTGCAATATACCTGCACTTTTCCTGAAGGTTTTCATTAAAAGTTTTTAGCTTTATTTTTTTACATTGGTGTACTCGGAAATGGATATAAATATTTTGATCAAAGTTACGATTTAAGTGTTTTTTGCGAGGAAAACTCATTTAAACTTATCCTCGTTTTCCAGAAAATTTGCGAATGGTGCCAAAATATAAAGGTCTAATAATCCCATTTTTAACCATGAGAATGACTCTTGATGACCTGTATAAAGTACAAGGTCGATAGTCGAAAAACAAATTTTGTTTTAAACATCTCTCGTGAGTGACTATAAGTGACAAAATTTTCAAAAGAATAAAAAATAGTCGAGCGACTTAATTCCTTGAAATTATACGGAATGATCCTATTATATATTTCCCTATTGCAACTTTAGGTAGATTAATTTTTGTCCAGTTTTTCTAATAGTAAAACACAGATGAATATACACTATAAAAAAATCAACTCATATTACGGGTTAAGTATCAGAAAAGCCCCGTAAACACTCCTTTTTCTACAAAAAATGAGTTTCTAGTAAAATATATTGGGTAAATTACATGAAAAAGAAATATAAGTAAAATTTACGGCCTTTGTTCCTTAAACACGGAAAATGATAATTTCTTACAAACAAATAGAACATTTTATTTATTTATTTTTTTACAATGTAACAACATATTTTTTTACACAAAATAAAATGACAAATAAATTTAGGATTTTTAATTGTCAGGATCTAAAAATGGACAAATTTATTTTGTATTATTTGAACTATTTTCTGTGTTTCATATAATTAAAATAAAAAGACTTAAAAAAAAAAAATAATATATTCATAAACTCTCGAACGAATTTTTATTATTATTACTATTACTTGTATTATGAATATGCAATACAGATTTTTCTACATTTAGTGATTCTTTTGTAAGCGTATAGTAGCCATACGAAACCAAACTTTATTTAAAAAAGAAAAAAATAATAATCTATTAAAAGATACAGAGAAAATTCTCAAGAAATGATTTGAATTCAAATGCTTCTAATTGGAGTTTTATTTAAAATTTTGTCATTACATCACATAAATAAACTGTCATTGCTATTTGAAATCTGTGTCGGAAAATGTTTAATTTTAATTGCGTCTTTGTAATCTAACACTAAAATTTCGTAATTGTTTTGTATTTAATTATTATTTAGCAACAACCTGCAGTTTATGTAACGGACACAAAGTGCGCTCGAAAATATCGGTTATATTTTAAATTTTAATGAGCACTTTTCTTCAAAATCTTATAAATACTTTTACTGAGAAAGGTCGTAGAATAATAGATTCTATTGAATATGAAATACTGGCGTGAAATAATATATAGTCATTCTTTTTTTTTTATATATATATACAAAGTTCACTATATATATATATGTGCGTGTGTGTGTTCTTCCTTTAAATTTGGGATTGGGTTAAGTTTCAAAAACAAGAAACAGTAGTTAGGAAAGTTGTAATTTTGTAAGATATTTCAAAATTGGCAAGGATAAAGCAGTTTAAGTTACCGCAAAAAGTATTAATTTAATAATGGAAAGTTATCTTATCTTAAAATCTTACAGTGCTTGAAATGATAAAATAATTAAAGTTTAACGAATTATCAGTGAGACGAGTTTTAGCAACACATAAAGTTTCTGGCAGTTTTAACAAGTCATTTAGCTCTAAGCAGCGACGTTGGATATCTAAACGAATTGGAATTGAAAGCAAATTAGAAAGATTGTGTTTGAAAAATCGATTTGTAACATGTTCCAGAATTTGGTGGTGATTTAGAAAAAGTATCTAAGAAAGGAATTTCTCCCAAAACAGTGCAGCGATGATTAAACGAAGCAGGTTTAAAGGCTAGTTAAAAAGCCTGTTAAAAAGCCATTATTAGCGAAAACAAATTAAAGAAACACGATTAAATGGTTAGATTTAGTAGTTTTTTCTGATATGCCGAAGTTCATCTTATTTGGAACTACTTAAAAAAGCCACTCAAAGGACGGAAAACTAAGCGACTTAACGAAATTTGTACTCTTAAAACACTGAAACATTGTTTGTACATTATGGTATGGGGGTGTAAAATGTCTGAAGAAGTCGGACACAACAGATCAATTAACTCGCAAAAAAAAAAAAAAAAAAAAAAAAAACACGACGATCATAAAAGAGGAGGCCTATCCAACTAATTTGAAATGTATCTTCCACTTTTTCCCTACCAATATTTAAAGATAATAATGTACTTTGTCACCCATATTTGTGGTATAATTATTTGACTGTGTTGTTAAATATATGCATTCATGCTCATGAGCATCTAGTAATCTGTGGATGATTATTAATTGTTTTACCTTAGATCAACTCACATAAGAATATCTTGAGATTTCTTCTTTACTGCAGCCAGGAAATATTTGCGATCTCAATCCGATTAAAGTAACTTCAAATAAAAATGGAATAAACTAGTACTGAGTAAATTTTTGTTATTCAGTAATATTCTGGACCTGATGAATAACTAGTCTTTATTTCATATATTAAAATATAAAGTGTCTATTTCATATACCAAACCACACTAGAACTTAAAATAATGTTTATTGTATTATGTGTTTAAAAAGAAAGTTTAGGTTTCTATTGAGTACTTTGTAAAATGTAATAAAGATAGAGATAATTACTGAATTGCAATTATACATAGGTATTACTTTTTTTCTCTTACATATGCAAAAATGACGATTTTATTGGTTTCAATGTTTACTTTTGAAATTATTACAAATAAAAAAGATGTAAATCAATTTTATTGCTGTGCGGCCTTTTTTTTCCCCTCAGTGTGTGAAAATATTTTATATTATAGTTAAGAAAATAATATTGTACAATTTTAGGCACAAAGGCACTCATTCACTCAATAACCATTTCTATCACTCTAATGGTTATTGACTCTTGGATGAAAAATCTGTAGTTAAGAGTTACAGTGATGCTACATCTATAAAAATTACTGTGCCTATGATTTTTATTAAATTTAAGAAACTGACAAATTGAACAACTTTCTTCTGTAGAAACTTTTAATACAAATGATTACGTATATAAAATGAAATGTGCGTAAAAATAAAGGTATTTATGTATACAGTCGGTAACTAAATTCTCCGAACACTAGCAAAAATTCCTATGTAAAAAAAGTATACTTGATACTTGATACCTGATACTTTTGTTAAATAAATCCTTGTCGAATCCTGTTTTTAGATTGACTAAGAACAGGATTCGACAAGGATTTATTTAATAAAACTGTACGTAAGTGTACTTTTTTTATATAGAAAATTTTTGCTAGTGTTCGGACACTTTTGTTACCGACTGTATATATATATTCCTCAAACTTTAACGATACCACTTTCAATCGTTTACTCCTATAATTAATATGTTAAAAATGTTCGACAAATTTAATTTTTTCGTATTAATATACAGATTATTACCATTATTTTGCTTATTTCTATTTATTTTAACAAAGTCTGAATGCCTCAATGTTTTAGCATGGAAAGTACACCCATGTCCATAAATTAAGGATAATTCAGAATCACACGGAAATCGAACTTGAATGCAAAAATTTCACATGTAGAAATACCACACACATCCTTAAGAATAATATGCAAATTATAGGAAGCGATTAGATGACGCCGATATGATGTTACAATGACGAAAGTTTAAGAAGGGGGTAGATAAAGAATGGGAGAAAAGAACGAAAATTGTTCACAAGCGTTTTGTATGCCGCTCAGTGCCACAAACGAATAGTTATGACACAAAGGACGCATGCAGATATTTTTTTACGTGGTAGAATTATCTGCCGACTAGAATGGGGGCGTACACAGATATAAGTATCAGGAAAACTTGGAATCGCCCAAAGTGTCATCTCTAGGCTTTGGCATCGATTCCAAAATGATGGAAATGCCAGTCGACGTTACAGTACTGGTCGGCCCCAAGTTACAATGCCGAATGACGACCGGTTTTTGGTAGTAACAGCCAAAATAAGCAGAAAAAGCACAGCATTAGACCTGTCTCGCCAGCTGTCTGCAGCCACGGGTACCACAGCTTCAAGGCAAAATGTGTATAGACGTTTGGGAGATATTAGTCTACGTGCTCGCAGGCCTGTTAGATGTGTTCCGCTCACGGCAATAGATTGTTGCCAGCGATTAACTTGGAGTAGAGAACATGCAATGTGACAGCGGCACAGTGGGCTTGTGTGATTTTTCCGACGAGTCCAGGTATAACTTTTAGTGTGATTCATACTAGACTTTCATATGTAGAACGTCAGGTACCCGTTACCACCAAAACAACAACACTGAACGACACTTTTACTCTGGGGCAGGAGTGCTCGTTTGGGGGGGGGGGGGGGAATCATATTGGGCACCAGAACAGATCTGCATGTTCAAATCGGAACCATGTCAGGCCAAAATCATTCAGGAACAACACGTACGTTTGTTTAGGGGTGCCATGGGCCCAGAATTTGTGTTTATGGATGACAATGCGCGTCCTCACCATTCAAACGTTGTACACGGATGCCTACAATTTGAAGCTATCACCCGCATGGAATGGTCAGCCTTCTCACCTGATTACAATCCGATAGAGTATATGTAAGACGTGCTTTTCCGACGAGTTGTAGCCCGTCAACCCTCTCCTACATGTGTACCGGAACTTCGGAGAACATTGCTTACTGAGTGGAGTAATCTTTCGCAAGATCAGATCGATAATTTAATACTCAGCATTCCTAGGCGTTGTAAGAACTGTATTTCATCATCTGAGAGACATACAATGTATTAACCATCATACCAACCATGTAATGTTAAGTTTTTGTAAGGGAGCTATTTTTTGAAATTGCTTCAGGGAGCAAAAATCGTAGTTTTTATAGATGGTATCATACATAAACCACCTTTTCTTGGTCTTGATCTTTTGTGTAATAAATAGGCTTTATGAATAAGCCATGTTTGTTTTGTTTCTGAACATTTATTTGCCGCAGCTAGCATTATCCTTAATTTATGGACATGAGTGTAAATAGAAAGTAGTCGCCAACATTTACGTCGCCAAAGATAATGTATTCCCCTCTCATTCGGCGGAACTACCTTATCGAGAGAAAACGGCAAGAACGAATGCGGTAGAGTTGTCGTTTGGGGGGAAACTTCAGATAAAATTTTCGGCGGAATTGTCCTACACTAGGGCGGAATTGTCCTACACTACGGCGGAATTGTCCTACACTACGGCGGAATTGTCCAACGCTACAGCGGAATCAAGCCGTGCCCAAATACTACTAGTAACCTTTTGAATTACTGATATTACTGAATGGCTACTGCAGCACGATCAGGTATAAAGTTGGGATGATCGCTTTTGTATAGGCAGCTTGTCTGGGAGCGCAGTACACATACATTTTACGCCGACATAATCTATCTGATTTTTGCCCTTTTTAGAAAGATCCACTGATCATTTATGCATCCATTATACCGATTGTTTTATCGGAGTTGTCACATTCATTATGGTACTGATGCTGAAATGCTGATGCTGCTCTTAAGCGCTGTTTTTTATGCTTAGATGTGAGGTACATTGCAGTCTTTGGCTGTACAATCACTGATGAAATATGTATCGGATAAAATTTCACGTGATAAATATTGGGCACAAAACTTTTACTCCATACAAAACTTTTATTTTATATTACAAAACTTTTACTCTATAATACCACTTACACAATACAACTTACTTTATACATATCACTGCCTTACATAGTTAAATATATTTCGTACATTAACCGTTTGAGTGCAGCGAAGTGCTATAGCGCTTCTGTTAAGATTTTAGCTCACCCATTGGCGATTTGTGACGCGGTGATGCAGTTCGATATACGGCACTTTTTACTTGTGGTTTGTTGGGTTTAACGGATATTCCGGAGACATACCATAACAATTTTGATCATCCACGGAAGGGATAGCTCCCCCGCTTTGGAGCCACAGAGGTATAACTTGGCTTTTTTACTTATGCCTTCGAGTCTCGGAACTTAATTTTGTGTTTACGTCGGCCGTTCGTGTGTGTTTATTGTATTAGATTGGTATATCGTATTGGAGAGTCACGTTTTTGATTGGGTTTGGAGACAATTGAATGCATTTTCAGATTCGTGCATAATGAACTGGCTGCATCAGGTGACTTTTTTTTAATGCACTCGAAACGTGCATACGTGCACGGTATTGATTCTTGCTGTACAGATTTTCATGCATTTTCAGAATCATGCAAGACCGTAATTTTGGAAATTTGTGGTGAATTTTCGAGTTATACATCATTTTTAACACTCAATTTTATATATAGAGCTTTAAATCCTTCGAAAATTGTTTCTGGCTACGGCCTTTGGTTTCATTCGCAGTGAAGTAGCTTAATTCTCTGTTCCAATTTTAAATGGTTGTTCTATTAATCTTCAAAATCGGCTTAATTTATTTCAGTGAATTACAAAATAAGTGCCAAAGTGAAATAATTATTTATTTCCTTAAAATGTACTTTTTGATAGGTTTTGTAATAATTAAAAATATCAATTCGTGATGCGAATCGCAGTATCGACTCATCCCGAAAACAGTACACCGGCAACAGCAATGGGTGCATTATACCGAAACTGTCGGAAAACTCTTCAGCACTTAAATGATTAATCTCAAAATATTTTTGTACACAGATATATGTATCTATTATTAGTATTATTATTATTGCAACATTTTAAAATAAAATTAATGAAGGTTTGAAAATGCATTTCTTTCACGTTACAGGTTTTTTTTTTTTAACAACAAAACCTATTTATAAAACCATCGCATATCCGAGAATTATTGACAGACATGTAATCAAAGTTTTGTAGACATGTAATCAAAAAATATTTTAAATAGAAATTTTAAATTTAGTATTATTCTTACCAAAAAAGCAGCAGCAGAATACAATCGTGTAAAAGATCCCCAAAATTACCTTCGCTTCAAATCGATTAAATATATAATCTGCAGCATAATTAATGTCGGTCGTATTGTAAAAAGTACAGTTTGAGCAGTCATCAGTAGTTGATACTCTGGAATAATCATCCATGACCTCTGCCATTCTGTACTCTAAAAGAAAATAATATAATTAAATTCTATGCTAGTTGGCTTCAGGTAAAAACAATAAAAAAGTGGAATTACATAAAAAAAATAAAGAGAATCATATCTCGACATATTTTAACTAGTGCGGAATGGTTACGCTCATATAACACAGGTGATTATTTTCCGCAAGAAACTATATCAGGATTTCTTTTTTATTTCATGCCTTGTTTCCATGTTAAATTGAAAGTATTGCTGATATTTTTAATAATTGATTATTAAAATAGAGATTTTTTTCCCTATATTTTTCTTTTTTGTGTATGTATGTGAAGGCAACCCACACAACGTTTACAATATTATACTCATATTTCGTCTATCGAGTCTGAATTACGTCTATAGACGAGTTTTGAACGTAGCCTTCCAACTCAAATATGTTGAGGATATGTGAATTATTGAACACAGACGTATCTAATGAAAAAGTACAAAATATGTTATTTTACGTTAATTTACGTACTTTCTGAAAATTGAACTAATCCAGTTTACATAGTTATTTGAGCTAAAACTGTGCCTGTATGTAGCCATTTTCTGTATGGAATAATTAAATTTAAAGTTTTTTTTATTTTTTATTTTTTTTACGAGATTAAATTTAGTAGAAATAAACTATTTCTTTTTGATTTCTCATATAATTTGGTGAGACATATTGACTCTCAACTTCTTCTCGCTACTTATACTGTAAAAAACAATGTAAAATCACGGAATTTGACTGTATAATTTTACGCAAAATGACCGTTTTGCTAGCTAAGCAGTCAAATCTCGTAAATTGATGTCTTTAAAACATAATTTTGGAATACTGGCATTTTGTTACGGGAAAAAGCCGTTTGTCTTCGTAACTTGCTCAAAACTGTCATCAAACTGTATTTTTACGGGCAAATCCCTTCAAATGTAAAGTGTTAGCTTTTCAGTGACGTCATATAAGAATCCCTTCGTATTTGAAACTGAAAATAAAATTGTAGTTTTATTGGTTCAGAGAGTTTATTTATACATTCATACAAATAGCATTTGATATAAATGAGCTATTTTTTTCCCAATTTAATTCAAAAAATGAAATTCAAAGTTGTATGTTTGTCACAATGTAAAATTATGAAGGAATACATCAATTATGACCTAAATGTTTTTTTACGGGCTTTGTCTGTAATCTCTACTACCGGGAGTTGTCTGTAATCTGGCTTGAATTTTCCTGGCTGTATATGGCCTTGTTTTTGTTGTCGTTTTTAGTCTACCGTAGTATTTATTCTGGGTATAGTTTCAATGCCGATGATTTTTAATTTCTTCGTGGTGTAAAAAAATGTAAAAACCTTTTTAAAAAAAAAAAAACAAATATTTTTTAATTATAAATAAGTTAAATTATATAGTCTTTATAATTTAATCTAATATTGTAAGTACTGAAATTTGCTCAACATGAAATAGAAGTTCTTAGTGGATTATAAAATTTGATAATTATAAAACATTGTTTTGTTTATGTGTATTTCTTTTACAAGTCCAGTTAAAAACAATCTTCGTGATTTTTAAAGAAAGTTTTAAGAACAAATATATCGTAAATATCAATTAAAAAATTATACGCAGCTTTTTTTTTTAATTCTCTTATTAGTCAGTTTTTTTATTGACATCTTTGACACAAACGTAGTTTAGTTAATATCTTTTAATACATTCTGCATTTGTGAGCTCTGGTTCTCAGATTCAAATGAAAATGAAATTATCTTTAAACGTATTAAATATTAAAAAATAAAAGCAGGTTTACTTGTGTCTTGATTGTTTTAAAATTATTGCTCTAATTACTTTGTATTTATTTTAATATATGTTTTAAACTGTAATTACGCATATTATATTTGTCTTATATGCACTTCTTTCCCTTTTTTTTTTTTTTTTTTTTTTTTTTTTTTTTACACTAAGTAATAGTAATAGGTATAGGCAATATCAAGAGACTCGGCAGAGTCTCAAGTGACGCAAGCGCAAAAACAAACGAACGCCACGACACTCAGCGGAAACAGAAAAACGAACGAAACCGCGACACTTATATATACACGAATTTAAAGATCAAAGAAACCGCTGAAAGCCGACACTTAATATCTCAGGAAATATGGGAGGTTATGTTCTGATAATTTCAAAATAGTCTTACACCTTCTGTCTGATCCTACCCTGAAATCGCTACATTTCTGTGTGCAATATATTTCGAGATATGAATTGGCTCATTTAAGCTATAAATGGACGGCCTAATGTGTAAGAAATTTTTCTCGAATATGGCTCGAGCGAATTTAGTTTAATTTATATATGATATTAATCGTTTTTATCTGATGTGCCTGACATCTTCCTTTTCCCTAGGAAAACTCTTGTTTTTTTTATAACTCAGTTTAAAAATCGAACTATTTTTACTACGCGATGCAAAGATTTCTATTGATAATTCTCAGAATTCTGAACAGGTGTTATTCGGTTTGGTCTTGTAGTTGGTTGGTTGGTTCAATCTGAATGCAGTCAATAAAAAATTCAGATTTTGTTTTTTAATGCAAGAAAGAAACTTTTTTGTTTCTTTTAAATATTTATTGTATATATACGAAATAAAATTTCACCTAAATATATATATTTTTTTTGTTATAAAGTAAATATTTAAGATTTTAAAATTTCGCATTTCGTCAAAAAACTATTTCGATAATATTTTAAATCAGGAAGTATTTTGTAATTATAAGTATTTTACTTCATAGTTATTGATGATAAATTTACAGTTTTTTAAAGAGAAAATATTTCACATTTTTCTTGTCTTTTAGTGTGACGTAAAACGCATCCATCAATCAATCCATCCATTCTCGGCTATTGGCTAATTTTTCACTTTTCATCTCAATGTATTAATACGCCGGACAACAATAACAAATCGTAAAAAGAACAAACTAAAGCATATTAAGTATTTATATTGTAGATATTTAATAAAGGATTTCATACTATATTTCAGGTAAGAAATATTATTTTAATAGTTTTATTATATTTTTTTCTGTGTTATAAATATAAGATCCATTTTTAATTTTTGTTTACAATATTCGTGTCCAGTTGTAGATTAAAAGTTGCCGTAATCTTTGAAAATGAATAAAAAAAGTCTCACAGTCAGAGATAATACGTGTCCGGATTTTTCTGAATTCTTAAAAAAATTCCTGAAATATCTTTTAATATCATTAGTTATCCTAAAATTTTTCAATTTTTCCTGCTATTATGCTACGTATTGACATTTAAACCACCCAAATTACACAATCAAAAGCCAAACTGGCTCCATACTGTCACACTTTTCTGTGATCATTAGATAAATAATACTAATTAGATAATAACTCCTTTTGCCCAAGTACAGTAGAATCCTGATTCTAGGGCATCTCTTCTCTGAATCGATGGAGATATCCACCAACTGCAAATAATGACAGTCGTTAATTTCAACTTTCACTGACTCCTTTTGCTTATAAAATAAGCCTTCCCTCATGAAATTAAAATGCCTAAACCATCTTTTATTAAAATATGTATACTTGTATACCATGAATCATAAAATAATTCGTGATAAAAATAATAATCAACTTAAAAATTCCAAGAACAATTTTCTGAACCTATCTGCAGCAAAATAAAATTTATTTTCAAACCATGAAGGCTGAACCAAGTCTCGTATCTCTAGAAATAATATCAATTCATAAAATATTTAATTTGTAGATGCAAATTTTTCATAAATTAAGACTATACAACCAATGTAGTAATCTAGAGATATAATGCAAGTGTATTTTTAAGCCTAAACATTTCTTTAGTTGTTAAATTCATCTACAGAGCTTTAAACAATCTGCTGCACCCGATGCCATGCTACACCGTTACTGCTGCTGGGATAAAAAGCTTTAAGTAACTTTAAGATCATTTTTAGTGTTGCACCGAGTAGCCATGTATCAAATACCGAGTAGTTGTAAGAAAGAATAATTGACGTACATATGAAGAATTTAGCACATCTTGAAATTAAAAAAAGACCTTTTGGACATAAAATTAAGTTAAACGGCAAACAGCATGTTTTCATGAAATGTTTCAGAACTTTTGTAGTGCATATACACAATTAGGTTCATCGTTATATTTGATACTTCCAGCTTAGTGGATTATTAAATCCGTAATAACTGATAACTTCATTCTTTATTATTAGTCTTTCTCATATGTGAATCATTCTCAGATAATTCTTAGAGAATATAAAAGTTCCTATACACTTGGGCTTAATTTAAGATGCATGAAGTTATTATATGAAATGAGAACATTAAAATAAATATTTTATCATTTCAAACATAATATATTTCATTAATCTTCAAATTCTAGAAGAGTAAAAAAGATAGGTGGTTTTGGGCCATAATTTGAAAAACAACATTTTTGATTATTAAAATATATTTTTAATAACATTTTAGTGTACAGTCAACTCCCACTAATCCGCAAAAGTTTTGTCCAGAGGTTGTGCGGATTTTAGGAATTTGCAGATTAGAGGTCATTGTCTTATTTTTACATTTTCTTTTGCAGATACAAAGTCAGTTATTATTATTAATTCATAAATAAACATCAAAATGGAAAGACGATGTCTAATAAATGTTAGAATAAAATATTTCTTCAATATTAATAAAATTAATTAACAATATTCATATATATGATGGTGAATAATTTAAGCATATTCAAATAATATGTGTACCAATAAAATGTAAACGTACGCTTTACTTAAAAAATAAAAAAGGAAAATGTTTTTTTAAGTACAGAAGTAATATTTTCATAACTGATTATTTTTTATTTTGTTAAATATTAATCTAATAGTAGTTTGTTTTAAGTTTTTATATTCTTTCCTGACAGTCTTTACTTGACTTAGTACTAGTCTGTATTAATTGCAAGATATTAAATACAAGAATCTTACTGTTTTTTCCCAATTGTGTTTGAAAGTAAGGATTAAGCTAAAAATTTGATTTAAAAAAAGTAAAAAATGTGAGAAAAGTTGCTATTTGTTTCAAAATATCAGCTGTAAATTTCTTTGTTTACATTCAAAAATCAATTGTGGATTAGAGAGACTTGCGGATTATAGGTCTGCGGATTAGTGGGAGTTGACTGTATTTACTTTTTTCATAATTATTATTTTTTAAATTAAAAATTAATCTTTTCTTAAAGTTTTAAAATGTGTCTTACTTTTATTTGAACAAATATGTAACTAAAGTTTTATTTACAATATTAGTATAATATAAGGGTTCTTTTTTCTAAAATATTTTATTTTTGTCTGTTTTATAGATACAATAAGTTTTTATTTAAAAAAAAAAAAAAAAAAAAAAAAAATGCATATTACATGCATACAAGATGGTTATACTCAAATTCTTGTAACTAAAATGGATAAGCTCATATCATGATTCGTCTCTATACAGAGTTTGGTGGCAATCTACTCACCTGTTTTAACTGCAAAAAGCTGTTTGCAGCAAAAAGTTTAATGACTTTATATTTTCATACAGGTGACGGGTTTTTACTTTTTAATGCTAATATTTTTAGAAGTTTTTGCATAGATATTATCTCATATTATTATACGTTCAAACAGTACAAGTGATAATAATTATGGAATTTTTAGCCATAATATTTGCATTTTTTTTTTTTTTTTTTTTTTTTTTTTTTAAGGATACAATTTTTTGTATAAACTCAAAGCTGGTATCCAATGAACTGCATCAATAAGTAATATACCTACTTTTCAACTTTCCTGCAAGTTATCTAGGGTTTAAAAAAAAAAAAAAAATCCGTAGTTTGTATTTACTTTAAGTTGAAAAATAAAGTGCAGTATTGAACTACTAAAAAACTTTTCATTTATTTTACGGTCAACTCCCTCTAACTCTCAAAAGTTTTGTCCACAGGTTATGCGGATTATAGGAATTTGCAGATTAGAGATCATTGCCTTTGTTTACAGTTTTCTTTTGCAGATACAAAGTCAGTTATTATTAATTCATAAATAGACATAAAAATGGAAAGACGATTTCTAATAAATTTTAGAATAAAATATTTCTTCAATATTAATAAAACTAATCTATCTCATTCATATATGATGATAAATAATTCAAGCATATTCAAATAATAGGTACCTGTATAATGTAAATAAACATATTTAAAAAATACAAAACAAAATACTTCTGAAAGTTCAGAAATAATATTCATCACTGATTAATTTTGTTAAACATTGATGTAATAGTGGTTTGTTTTAAGTGCTAGTTACTTAAAGCTTTTTATCCAAGTAGCAGTAACGGTGTAGCATGGCATCGGGTGCAGCAGATTGTTTAAAGCTCTGTTGATGAATTTAACAAAAAGAAATGTTTAGGCTTAAAAATACACTTGCATTATATCTCTAGATTACTACATTGGTTGTATAGTCTTAATTTATGTAAAATTTGCATCTACAAATTAAATATTTTATGAATTGATATTATTTCTAGAGATACGGGACTTGGTTCAGCCTTCATGGTTTGAAAATAAATTTTATTTTGCTGCAGATAGGTTCAGAAAATTGTTGTTGGAATTTTTAAGTTGATTATTATTTTTATCACGAATTATTTTATGATTCATGGTATACAAGTATACATATTTTAATGAAAGATGGTTTAGGCATTTTAATTTCATGAGGGAAGGCTTATTTTATAAGCAAAAGGAGTCGGTAAAAGTTGAAATTAACGACTGTCATTATTTGCGGTTGGTGGATATCTCCATCGATTCAGAGAAGAGATGCCCTAAAATCAGGATTCTACTGTACTTGGGCAAAAGGAGTTATTATCTAATTAGTATTATTTATCTAATGATCACAGAAAAGTGTGACAGTATGGAGCCAGTTTGGCTTTTGATTGTGTAATTTGGGTGGTTTAAATGTCAATACGTAGCATAATAGCAGGAAAATTTTAAGAATTTTAGGATAACTAATGATATTTAAAGATATTTCAGGAAATTTTTTAAGAATTCAGAAAAATCAGGATATCTCTGATTGTGAGACTTTTTTTATTCATTTAAAATAATCTGAATTAAACTGTAATAGAAAGTTTAAATTGCTTAACAGGATTTTATACAAATCAGAATATAATACTCTATGGCCAAATTCATGAAACATAACTCGCCCCTTTCTTTCATGGACGTTTAAATGCATGCTAAACTAAGTTTTTCTTAAAATATTTCAGATGTATAAAATAAATAATTTTTTCAAAGATTACGGCAACTTTTAATCTACAACTGGACACAAATATTGTAAACAAAAATTGAAATTGGATCGTATATTTACAACACAGAAAAAAATATAATAAAACTATTAAAATAATATTTCTTACCTGAAATATAATATAAAATCCTTTATTTAATATCTACAATATAAACACTTACGGTCGTATTCACCAAACTTCATTGATCGAGGAGTAAACCATGGATCAGAAAATCCGAGAATCAAAGCTAACACTGGATTAAATTCCTACGGTATTCACCATCAGCCGATTGCGTGATCCATGGATTAACTGGGAGAGAAAGAAAAGCTTCGTTTTAAATGGCCAAAAACGAAGATAGATGTTCGGATTCACCATTCGGCTTCAATTAACCAGGGATGAGGACTTTCAGACTTTTCTTAATTTTTTAAAAACAATTTTCAGGTTTTTGCTTCTAAATATTCTTATTTTTGTTCAATTTTCTTTCTTTTGACTGTTTCTAAATAATTTATTTTCATATATTTTCCAGTTTGGCTTATAGAAAGTATGATTTTGTGTATCTGTTTCTTCTTTTACTACTAAAATTAAATTATTTTTGAGTTTTGCTGATACTTTCAGACTTTTCGTCTATTTACCACTCACATCTCTGATTAACTAATCAATCGGATTTGAAGATTAGAAAGGGTAAAAAGCAAATTGGCACGGCAAAAAACACGATTTGCTCTTGTTTACGCACGGATTAAGAATCAATTTTACTGTAGAACATTTTTTTAAAGAATAATCACGCAGACGACAACTGTTTACGCTACGATTTAAAATTTTGATTGTTATGAATAAAAGAAAAAATTTCTCCGAACTACGCCCCTCCCCCCCCCCCCAACACACACACAAGCAATGCCCCTGACTGTAGACCAATTACATAAGCAGTAATATCAAGCAGTCTTCAAAAATTAGTGATTTTTTTTAATTGAAAATATTTTTAAATAACTTTAATTAATTTTTCTTTATTTTAGTTAGCTCATTAGATTACTTAAAAATTTGGTTTGGAATAAGTTTTAAACTAAAACAATCAAATGAAGATAGCTTTTCCCTTGTTTCATTTATTTACCAGTTTTCAGTAGTTATTTCGGGTACATTTCTAAGTAATTAATAAAAAGGTTAAAAAATATACAAGTTTATTAAATAATTTTATGAGAAATTGGGAAAAATATATAAATTAATGAAAACTTTATAAGCTAAAACCATAAATTATGAAACACGCAACAATTGTTTCCGTCGAAGTACAACCTTTCATCAGGCAGAAAAAAAAAGCACGATAATTCGACACGATATTATTATTGCACACATTTGTAATTTAAGGTGCTACTTTACAAACTTCATTCAACAAAAAATAATTTGGTGCATTTTTTATACATTATAGTTATATCATCATATGAAAGATATTTGGTTAAAATTGAAAAGTTTAAAATTTCTGCTATGCTACCCATTAAAATAAATCAATTTGTGAATTAATCTTTAACGATTAAGCTCATGGAAATGAAGGAGAAGATATATATATCTTTATTGATAGCAAAAATCGCTTAATCAGCAAAATTTTATTTGACATGACAGAACAGAGTATAATGTCGTCAGAAATAATATTAACTTAAATCAATTTTAATTAAGTAAAAACACAATGATAAATGTGCATCATTAAATAATTATAGCATATTTTTTAATCAAACTCTTGTTCAAAATCAGGTATTTAAAGACTGTATTTCAAGATTAAAATATAAAAAAAATCATCAAAATGATTTTAAAAGCAATTTGCTGCTAATAAAACAAAATTTATATTTCTTTCATGTTCAATATTTACGAAGCTAAGCTGCGTAGTACGCATGTGTTACGAAAAGATCCGAGAATTATCTCTGTTAATTCTCCCATATTCAAAGATCAAAAAAGAAGTGTTAAAGTAGCCGGTGAACTGCGAATTTTCGTTGGAGAATACCGATTTTCGTATGATCGAGCGATTACCGCTGATGCTAGATTTAATCCGAGTGTTAAGAAGTTGGTGAATACGGCCGTTAATGTGCTATAGTTTTTTTTTTTTTTTTTTTTTTTTTTTTTACGATTTGTTCTCCGGCGTATTAATACATTGAGATGAAAAGTGAAAAATTAGCCAATAGCCGAGAACGGACGGATTGATTGATGAATGCGTTTTACGTCACACTAAAATCCAAGAAAAATGTTCACTTTACAGTGTACACCTTTCACCTGTTTTGAAGGGAAAAGTTGAAGTGATTATTATTTCCATCTAATAGCAGGCGTGTAAAGGGATGTTGGTGATTTATCATTCTGATAAACACTTAATTAAAAATAAATAAAATATTTAATTTTACATTAAAAGCATTTAAAACCTTTAAAATTACCGTTCCACACAATCGGTGTAAGGTATTTAATTTTAAAAACTATATTAATTTAAAACGAAGTGTTGAATTACTAAACTAAATACATGAATAAAACCTTTTCCCTCTTGGCCGAGCGGTTCTGCGCTCAAAGCTGGTAGATGGGAGGTGCCGGGTTCGATCCCAGGTCGCGCTCATCGACCTAGCCGTTCGGAGTTTTCCGTGGTTTCCTCCGAAACTTGCGTAAATACGGGCTAGGACCCCTTAGAAAGACCCCCACGGAGGGCATTCCCCCTCTAGGCCTAGGACACATCAGGAGTCAATCGGCCTTAAATCCTACAACCAACCAACCTTTTCCCTCTTGAAACCGCGAGAGTCTACAAAATACCTTACACCAACCAAAACAACCAATCAGGTTCGTACATCGGTGTAACCAAGAGAAAAATTGAAACAAGAATAAAAGAACACATAAAAGATATCAAAACAGGAAGTCAGAATACAGCCTTGGCCAAAACATTTTACAAAGAAGATATTAATATAAATTTTGAACAAACAGCTAAAATAGCCAATTATGAGGATTATAACTACGCAATGTACTGCGAATCCATTGAGATAGCAACCAATAGGAACACTTGCAATGACAGCGGCTCAGTAGCTCCGGACAGAATGTGGCGCCATGTTTAGAAAAGTAAAAACCATCACAACAGTCCAAGTCACGCACAGAGGAGGCCGTCTGACGAGAACCGGGAACCCGGTGGAAAAGTTTAACGGCAAGCAACGAAGTCAGTAAAGGTTTTTTCATGTATTTAGTTTAAAATATTTAATATTTACATTTAGTGGCAATCTATTCACCTGTTTCCTGTTTAAAGTTTAATTACATATTTTTATAAATTTTTAGTTTTATATTATCGATAAACACTATTACTAATTTTTTTCTTTTCAATTTAGTGCATAAAAATAATGAAATTCTTACAGCTACTTAGTATTGGCCGAGTACTTGGTCAAAATTTGACTGCATATAGAGTACTCAGCAGATTAGCTGAGTGCAAAGTACATATCAAGTACTTGATGCAGCTCTAATTAATAAATCAGATGATAAAAAGAGAGGGGGGGGGGCTAAAACTAGAGCTGTACTTTGTGCTAAGTATTCGGCCAATACAGAGTAGTTGTGAGAATTTCATTAATCTTATGCATTATTGAAAGAAATGTGTTAATGAGTGATATTTATTTTATACTAGCCGCCTTCGGCGACCAGCTAGCTCGCGATCCTTGAAAAATCCGACTTTATGAAACTCCCGCTCGGTGGCGCCCTCTTCCCATTTCACTACATGAAACAGCCTGTTCGCTCACCATGTTATGATCCTTCAAATTTATGACTTTGAGCAAAGTCCTGCTCGATGGCGCCTTATCCCCGTTTTATAACTTACAACACCTTCCTTGCTCATTAGAATTTTAAATATTGAAATTTTAAAATATTACAGCACCATCTGGTGGTAGAAATTTCTGTAATTTATTGTTCAATTCTAAATCAACAAAGCTTTCAAATGATGTATTACTTATGAAATTATTTTAATTAGTAACTTAGATACCAAAGAAAACCTAATCAGGAAATCTTTAAATGTGTAAATCAGGTGAAATCTTGAATTCCACTTTCGATAATATGAAAGTACTTTAAAATATCATTCGAATAATGTATTAAAAATAATTTAATCATAATTAGAATTTGAAATATTGAAATTTTAAAATATTGCAGCGCCATCTGGTGGTAGAAATTTCTGTAATCTATTGTTCAATTTCAAATCAACAAAGCTTTCAAATGATGTCTTACTCATGAAATTATTTTAATTACCGTAATTTTGTGTATAATATAACCTGCAGGTAATCTATAAAAAAAACCCTTGACTTTGTATATCCTGCGGGGTATCTATCGCGAACAACGAGAAAATCAACATCAGTCTCGTTTTTGTTTCGGAAGTCTCGATTATTAACGCATAATAAAGATGAAATTGAGGACAGTGAAAAGGAATTTGATGAGGATTTGAATTAAATATTTTATGAATTGCTATGATTTCTTATCTGCCTTCATGGTTTGAAGATAAATTTTATTTTGCTGCAGATAGGTTCAGAAAATACTGCTATTGGGATTTTTATGTTTATTATTATTTTTATCATGAATTTTTATATAATTCATGGTATATGCATTTTAATGAAAGATGATTTGGGCACTTTAAATTCATGGAAGGTTTATTTTATTTCATTAATAAAAGGAGTCGATAAAAGTGGAACTTAACGATTGTCATTATTTGAGAATGGTGTATATCACCATCGATTCAGAGAATAGATATCCTGGAATCAGGAATCTACTGTGCATGGGCAAAAAGAGTTAGTTTATTTAAAGAGAGAAAAACATCAAATTTCTTAATTTGTGTATATCACCCCATCAATGCAATCGCAGTCCAATGCACCTAAAAATGAGTGCTAAAAAATGATAAATTTTGTAAAGCAAGCATCATAAATTAAAAAAATAATAATAAATAAATTAATAATTGTTTTTTGTACTCAAAAAAAAAAAAAAAAAAAAAAAAAAAAAAAAAAACTTATATCCTCATCAGAAAAAAGCAGGGTTGGCAAGTTTCTTCCAAGTGGAAGAATGGAAGAAACTGTTTTTCTTAAAAATTTATGTTATAAATTGCAGATTTGTAAGATACAATGGATGCATTTATCTTATAAACAACTTTAAGTAACTTTAAAATTATACCTATAAAAATTTAGTAACATATGTAATTAATAATTATGGGTATTTTTACCATAGTGATCTTTGTTATCTGATGATTACGTTCTAAAATACACAAAATCCAGTTTAAAAAAAAAAAAAAAATCAATTTCAATTTAAACAGTGTAAAGTTTTATAATTTAGACAATTTTATTTCTTTAACTGATAATAAATAATAGTTTGGATTTGGATCACTTTCTTATATTTTCTGATAAAGCAGTTTTTAACAAACACCCAGTTAATTAAAAGAACCAGTAGTCAATACTGTATTACAAAATGTCATCAAAAACTTTTTCTTTATAGTCATATACGGTATAGTCAACTCCTGTAATCCACAGATTTATAATCTGCAAATCCTTCTAATCCATAATTGATTTTTTAATGTAAAAGAAATTTACATCTCATATTTCAAAAAAATTCACCTTTCTCACATTTTTACTTTTTTTTAAAACCAAATTTTTATCTTAATCCTTGCTTTGAAACACAGTTGGAAAAGGGGGGGGGGGGGGGGGGTAACATTCTTGTATTTATTATCCTGCAATTCAGGGTTGGGTTTTTGCCGGCAAAAATGGAAAAAAATTAGGAAAAGTGGAAAACAACACAATCCCTTTGAATTTTCACCCTTTACACTTTGGCACCTTAATGAAAAAAATGTTTGAAGATTTTTTAATTTAAAAAGTAATTATAATTAATTAATTAATATAATATATATAACCAGTGTCCGACAAATTCCGGGTGCCAGGGTGACTATAAATATTCATTGGTGACCAGTTACGGCAGACTGACAAAAAAATTTTTGTGCATTTACAATATTTTTTATGTATATTTTTGTTTTTCCTCCCACCTTCTTGTCTTGGTATAAAAGATGACATTGCTGATGTATTGAATGAATAGTATGAGTTTAATGTTTTCTGAAAAATTTAACAATTATTTCTGTTTTTGAAAGATGTTTTTCCATGAAAGATAAATTCCCATATTTGATAAATCTTCTTACTACTATACTGGTACTTTCCATGTCAACATCTTTGTTAAACAAGATTCAATAAAATAAACACTATCTAAAGCAAACTATGTTCGAATTTACGACGAGAAAACTTAAATAGTATGATATTTATCAAATGGATTCTCTTTAAAGGAATTCTGTCCTGAAAAATTAATAGACAAATAGTATTTTAAAGCCAAAACTTAAACACTCTCAATATATTTGATTATATTAAAGGTAAAAATAATATTTATTTCTGTGGATTTTTTCCCCCCAATAGTTTGTTTTTATCTTTATAAATAAAAAATAGTTATTTTTTTTTTTTTTTTTTAATTTCCTTAGTTCAAATTTTTAACTGAATAGTTCACTTATTCAATGTAAAATAATATGTGAATGATCTGCATTAATTATACAATTATGAAATATTATTAATTTTTGCTGTGAGTATTGTCATAGAAATAATTCACTATTTCTGGCTCCTAAGATATTGAAACTTTGTCAGTCCCTGAACATAACCATAAAAACAAAACTACAAAATTATATTTTTATTTTATTGAAGTAAAAAAAATCTTAAGTAAGACATATTCAGAGAGAGAGAGAGAGAGAGTTTACTTGCAATTTACATTTCAATTCCAAAAAATGCATGATCAGTGACTGACTGGCAAATTTTAGAACAGCTGAGTCAATAATTGACTCAATATTTGACTTTTCCCCACTGTAAACAAAAATATGTAATACACTGAAAAACACAAATATTCTAGTAATTAATTATTGAAGAATATTTTTTAGATAGGTAATTTAAATATTTTTAAAAATGAAAAAAATTGTTAATTGTTGATGTTAAAAATTTCAGTTTAAAGAAATTTTAGAATGCATTATTTTAATGATGGATTCATGATCTCTGGTTTTAATTTGTTAAAATTATGATTTAAATATTAAAATCCTTAAAACCCTGCTTGAAATACTGGTAATTTTTGCCACTGGCAAAAATTGTGGCAAAAACTATTTTTTCCGGGGTGGTTTTTTCCATGGTTTTTTCCACTTCGGCAAAAATTGGCCAACCCTGCTGCAATTCATGCAGACTAGCACTTAAAACAAACCACTATTACATCAATGTTTAACAAAATTAATCAGTGATGAATATTATTTCTGAACTTTCAAAAGTATTTTTTTTTTTTGTATTTTTTAAATATGTTTATTTACATTATACAGGTACCTATTATATGCAAATATTATGGCTAAAAATTCCATAATTATTATCACTTGCACTGTTTGAACGTATAATAATATGAGATAGTATCTATGCAAAAACTTCTAAAAATATTTGCATTAAAAAGTAAAAACCCATCACCTGTATATATTTAGTGTTTGTTTTCAAATAACTTATTTTTCTAAAAATATTTTTACGATTTATTAAGATTTGACATTATATTTATGCTTTGAGTTTATATAGTTCATAAATTTTAATTTTAAACATCTGTTTTGTCTTCTGGTTGGTTTCTTCAATTTCTTCCAGTTTTTTCCAGTTTCTACCACTGTCCTGGAAGAAACCCAACCCTGGAAAAAAGAAAAAAAGAAAGAAATGCATGACTGCAGAGATGCAGCATCAAAGTTGCTTACAAAATTTTAAATTTATTATTTATCTAATGATCACAGAAAAGTGTGACAGTATGTCTTTTGATTGCATAATTTGGGTGGTTTAAATGTCAATATGTAGTATAATAGCCGAAAAATTCAAGAATTTTAGGATAACTAATGATATTTAAAGATATTTCAGGAAATTTTTTAAGAATTCAGGAAAATCAGGATAAGTATTATCCCTGCTTTTGAGACTTTTTTTATTCATTTGAAATAATTTGAATGAAACTGTATTACAGAAAGTTTAAATTGTTTAACAGGATTTTATACATATCAGACAATATAAAACTCAATGGCCAAGTTCATGAAACATTATTCACCCCTTTCTTTCTTGGACGTTTAAATGCATAACTAAGATTTTTTTTTTTTTTTTTTTTTTTTCATTTCTTAAAATATTCCAGATGTATAAAATAAATTTTTTAAGGAGTACAGAGACTCTCAATCTGTAAACTTGACACAAATAATATACAAATACTGTAAGCAAAACTTAAAAATGGATCGTTTCTACGTGCTTGACAATGCTTATGTTTACAGACAAAAAATATAATAGTCCGTAAGCCTGTATTTAATAATTCTATAAAATACGTAATCTATATCTATAAAATGCTACAGTGTCTTTGAAATACGTAAAATCACTTTAAGTAATTTAAGATGCACAATAAGTTAGGGGAACAAGCTAATTGTTGCGGTTTGTCTTTAAGATTTACCTTCTACATGCAAACATGATGACAACTTTCATAATAATATCATTACGGGGTCTTTGAAAGATGAAAAAGGGAGGTGCACAAACCTTTGTTATAACAAACCCATATACCAATTTGCAATATTCTACGACCAACTGTTTTTGAGTTATTCAAGATACACACATACGTACATACAGATGCTATGAAAAGTCATGTTAAGTCAATGATATTTCTGAAATGGAAACTCATTTTAAGACCATTGTTGCATATGTATAATTAGACATCAGGACCGTCACAAATATAAATTTGCAACATTTTACGATCATTCGTTTTTGAGCTGTGCAAGATACAAAATCCATTTCACAAATCGGGATTACTACAATACTTCCTTATACTCAACCTTAAAATGAACCCACCCTGCCTACAAGCCAGAACGAAGGAGGACACTTTGGTTTTGTCGTTTTGGTCCCACTAATTTTTTGCTATCTTTTAAATATATGAGTTTTTTAGTATGATAGCATATTTGTTGATACAGACAAATTGAAATGCTCTTAGAATATCTTTAATAAGGAATATCTTATAGGTAAATATATAAATTTTCAACATTATGATTGCTTCCTAGCCATTGAGATTCAGGGAATTTTGTTCTGATTTTTTAAATGAAAATTTAATATATTTAATTATTATTTTTTATTTTTTTATTGCTATTGCCCTTTTTTTTTAAAATTTAGATTTAACTTATTTTAATCGATGTAATTTGATTTTTAATTTAAAATTAGTTACTAAATTTTGTGACTTGAAAAGTATTGTTAACAATAACAACAATACCTTATTATTGAAAAGGAATCGCCATTTGAATATATATTTATTAATAAAGTCTGAATTAATTTTAAAATAATAAAATACAGATAGTTTTCTTTAAAAAAAGGAAAAAGAAAGAAAGAAAACCTTAGGATATTAAATGTAATTTGCTTTTAGTGACAGAATGCTATTTCTTTCAATGAACTAATTATTAACTTGCAACTATCATAGACTATTTTTTCATACGCATAAGCGTGTGATCATTTATGAAGTTTTTAAATGTATAAACAGTAAAGAGCCAGAAATCTGCCGAAGTCTGAAATCCGCAACAACTTGCCAGATACAAACAATGAAATTCACTATTAATAAATTACAAAACTGCAAATCCGAATTTTTTAAAAAGATCTTAAATAATAATTTTATGTTTGCATTTTATGATTACAAAAAAGAAAAACCAAATAATAATATGTAAGACTGCAAGGTCCAAGTTGCTGCTAATGAAATTATTGACAGTATATTAAATTCATCAAAAGAAAATAATGATTATTGTGATATGATGATATCAATCAGGTAAATAATAACAAACTAATTTTTTAAAATGCTTTTTGATGAAGGCATAATTTTTAAGGAAGAACTCAATAAAATTCGTAGAAAAATAAATTTGTGTTACTACTATTTACAATAAATAAAAAAATAAATAAATCGTGCAGGTTCAAGTTCGGTTTAAAATTAGCTACGTGTGAACAGATTTTATCTAAGTTTGACAATTTTTTTTTTTTTTTTCATTTTTACTTATTGTTTTCATTATATATTTTTGTTAATGTTCATTATTATTCTTATGTACCTAGTAATTTAATATTCAGTGTTATTATTCACTAGTATGTGTTTAGTTTGATTAATATTCTGTTTTTATTATTCAAAGTGAAAATCATTTTTTATGGACTCCGAAATCCTGAAATCAGCACAACCTCTGGTCCCGAGCTGTCCGGATTTTTGACTCTCTACTGTATTAATTAATTTATATATAATATATATATATATATATATATATATATATATATATGTGTGTGTATGTGTGTGGGAGAGAAAGAGAGATGTTTCATTCGATTTGATTGTGATTTAATTTTTATCATTAATCTAAGAGGAATTTATTTCAAAATCTGTGTTATATTTATAATAATAATAAAATGTATGTTTGTTTGTCCGGGATATTTAATTATGTTAATCATGTACGTAAATTGCTAACCATGTACATAAATTAATTTTCTTTCAATTATAATGATTCTTTTTTTAAAATGAAAAAAATGTAAGTAGTCCAATATTTAATCAAATATGCACTTTGCATGTGTCAAGGTTTAGAAAATGTTGATGCACAATTTCTTATCTTTTTAGTTCATGTTTAACTTATGTTTTTCAAAAAAATATGTTATGTCCCTATTCCCTATGACTAAAAACAATGCCCTTGCCCACATTGAAATCTCAGTAGCACCTTGCAATTTGTTTCACACATTTTCTCTTCCACAGACAGTAAAAAAGATTTCACTGTTTTGTTTCAGTGCATTTGAAAAAAAAAATTAACAATATTGTAAGGGATTAAGATGGAAGAAAAATGCTTTTCCAATTCTGTGTGATTATAACTATTTCCTGTGTTTGACAAATATATCCGGATTGACAGAGAAGAAAATGACTCAAGTTTAGCAGATCTGTACAAATTAAATCCAGATATCATTATTTAGGTTCTTCGTATCTTCTTTTGTTATTAAACTAACATTTAGGAGATGCTTGGATAAAGTATCAATTTCCTACAAATTTTGTATTCGAGCTATCTGAATTTGAATGTGATAATTAAGAGTCGCATTAGTGTTTTATATTAAAAACCTTGTATTTTATTTAAACTGAAATTTTGGGGACTTTGATAAATTAACAATGCTTAGATCTTCGGTGTTAACTGATACACTTTATCATTCAAAATTCGATCTGAAATAATAAATTTTCTGTTCCATGTGTCCTATTGTTACATCATTTTCAACAAAGGTTGAATATGAGGTAATATCAATCAATAAATATGATATCATACTAAAAAAAGAACCTCATATATTTAAAAGATAGCAAAAAATTAGTGGGACCAAAGTGTCATGTACCCAAGCCAGAAAGACTTGTTTTAATCTTTTGATTAATTAATCAATAACCCTTAAAAAGTAATGATATCAGTACAAAAACCCTTAACGGGTTAAAAGTTTGTGACGCAGCTACTTTATCGCTATAAGAATTTGAAATATGGGTCTTAAAAATAATGATATCAAATTTTAAGTGACGCTTTGCTAACTGTGAGTAAAATTTATGTAAATGTTACTTTGTATCATAGTATCCAACTAAGTCAAAATTTGTTTGTGCAAAGAGATAGTGTGATGCAAAGAAAACATTTGCACAAATTTTACTTGCAGTTTTGGATAGCGTGACGCAAAAGACAAATCAATTTATTGAAATAAATAATTTCAATTTATAATGCAAACTCAGTGAAAGTGTGATTATTTGACAGTATACTTGAAAATTAAAAGCACTGTTTCAATGTGTAAATATACTTTATTAGACAAAACAAAGGTAATTTTAGTGGAATCTAAAAACAAATCTTTTAAAGTGACATTGAGGCGTCACTGGAATTTTGATATCATTCCTTTTAAAACTGTTATTTTGAAATGGAAATGTAAATGAAAAAGCATCAGTGAGTATATTTTATATATTTGTCTTATCTTGAAGTTAAAAATATGTTTGCATTGTAAATATAAATAAAAGAAAAAAGCAAATGATCAAATAAAAAAATCTATGTATATTTTAACCAATAGCAAAGCGTCACTTAAAATTTGATATCATTATTTTTAAGACCCATATTTCAAATTCTTATAGCGATAAAGTAGCTGCGTCACAAACTTTTAACCCGTTAAGGGTTTTTGTACTGATACAGAATACATCGAAATTCTTGGGAAGCAAATTAATTTTTTGAAAATTTTTCAATTTAAGAAATTACTATATTAATTTTTGTGTATAAGTTTCACAGCTAACAAAAAATTCCAATTTACATTTTAATATGCATCGTAAATATTAGCTAATATAGTTTTTAGAAAAACGGCTCTACTACTTTATATAAATAGATGTAAAGTAGTGATGATAAAAATACTAGAAATACTTTTTTGTGATGAAATTTTTCTATTTTCTAAAAAAGTATCGAACGAACTGGCTTTGAACTTCAGAAATGTAAAGCGCGTTTCAGAACTCACATTTTCCAGTATCGATTCAGTTATGAGTGCAATTAAGTGATTAACCCCAAATTAAAGAATAACAAGTATACTTTGGATTAAAAAATCAAATTATTATTAAATTATTTGATATCATAATAAGCTACAGTCAGTAACAAAAGTGTCCGAACACTAGAAAAATTTCCTATATAAAAAAAGTAGAGTTAATACTGTTTTGTTAAATAAATGCTTGTCGAATCATGTTCTTAGTCAGTCTAAGAACATGATTCGACAAGGATTTATTTAACAAAACAGTATTAACTCTACTTTTTACATAGGGATTTTTGTTAGTGTTCGGATACTTTTGTTACCGACTGTACCAATCAGATGTAACTTTAACTTGTGATTTCATTTACTACTACAATATTTGTATACTTTTTCTGGGAATACTAAAAGTATTTAGGAGAGAGTTAAAAAAAAAAAATATATATATATTTATTTATTTCAGAAAGATTGTTTTCTTTATAACAAGACTGAATTTGAACAAAATTTTACAAAACTTTCATAAAATTTACAAAGTATTAAAGAAACATTCTTCTGAAACATAAAATGCATAGGTTTAACTCTTAATGAAATTTGAGTTCTTATTATAAATATTTTATTAATGAACGATTGCACATTTTCTAATACATAAGATAAAATATAGATATCTAGGTCAACTTATGTTATAAAGTTCATTTAAATCGAATAAAAAGAAAGTCGAATTTTACGTTTTTTAAGATTTGCTGCTAGCCCATAAGGAATTTTTTATAAAAATGTAGGTGAAGTCATCGGAACTGTAAATTAAATACGTGATATGCGGAAATACAATTATGGGCTGATAACTCTAACATTATTTTAGTTACTTATACATGTGCATTTTACGTTTCAAAAGAATGTTTATCGAGTATTTTATAATTTTTTCTATAGGAATTGTAAATTTTGTTGAGATACTTTCTTGTTATAAACAAAAAACTTTCCCAAAAATTAATAATTTTAGAATTTTTTTTTTACACCTGTCAAAATTTTCTTGTATTCCTGCATTCAAATATTTATGTAGTAAATGAAATCTTGCGTTAAAATTACAAATCATTTGTAGCTTTTTTTTTAATACTGGGTAATCCAAAGTGTCATTTTCATGTATTTATGATTGGTCCCCCTACTCGTGATTAAATCATTGCTGGAAAGTATGAATTAATGAATGCTCTTTGCACGTCTAAAGTGCAAGGCCATTTCGTACAGTATTTCCTCAGAAAAAAGAAAAAAAAATTAAAAATTAACTTTATCTAATAATTTTATTACCCACTTTAGACGTTTCAAATTTCAGCTTGATATAATTATTAAATTATTAGGATATTTTGAAATATTTTTATACATGAATAAATTAAAGTATTACGTCACAGAAAATGATATTTTGTTTTAAGAGTGATTTAGTAAATGTACGTAATCTTCATGTGCTTACATTATGAAACATTTACAGCATCAAAATTCCAATTTAATAACATGTTAAATGCACGATGTGCAAAATAATAAATAATATAGTATATCATATATTTGAGTAAAATGAAAGTAAGTAAATTGTTATTCAGCCTAAAATAAATTGCATGAAATGCGTTGGTAACTGCAAACTTGTAATGCAGTTTTGGGGGTTTTGAAATCAGCTACTTTTTCATAATAGTAATTATAATTGTGTATTCATTATAATTGTAAGTAAGATTTTGTTCATGTTTTAACTCCGAACTGGTGTGGATTTCGCCTATACATTTGATTTTTTTATTTCAATTGCGACTATCTTTTTTAGATTGCAAGTTCTGTTGTAAATCAGGTCGAAGGAAGTATATGGTTTAACTATCTAATTCTTCCAGGTAACTAAAGAATAACAAAGCATATATATTTAAATGAGAACAAAAGATTAATAACATTAGTTTTAAGGTATTAATAAAGGCTAAAAAGGATATATTGATTAAGAAAGTAAGAGGTGCTTTAATAAATTTATTTTTTACTTTTAATAATTCTATTCATGTAATTCAGATTTAGTTTAAAGCCTATAAGAGAATCAAAATATACCTTATATATTTAAATTTTTAATTATTTTATTATTTCTTTTTGGGTTATTTTTTACGGCTAAAATAATCTATTGTGGTGTATATACACAATAAAATATAACATTTTAAATAAATTATAAATCATTCTTTTTTATATTAATGGACTGGTAACGTAAATTTCGCATTATTTCAATTAAATAACAAATTGCGCACATTTTAAAACGGGATGTTTTTTTCATGATTGGAAAAGTTTAAGCAGAATTTTATTTTGGTAATTAAAATTACTTTTTCACTTGTAGAATGGAAACTTTGGAAAGTAAATTGTTTTTGTTATGTTACATTTACAGAGTAGAAAAGGTTTAAAGAAAGGAGAAAAATTATGGCTTTATTTTGTACAGAGGGGAAGCATAATTTGGATTTACCTACTGACGAACTGATTCAAAAGAGTTATTTTTAATTTTTTAGATTTTGAACTTTGTGTAAACAAATACAGATTTTCTTTCTTTCGGTGGGGGTGGAGGATTCTTTAAATGGCTAGTTGTTTTTGTTACGAAATACACCCAATTAGTGGGAAAATATTTTAACTTTTTTTTAAATTTTTTTTCTATCAAAGTAATTTGTTAAAAAAAATTTAGCATGTTGGGAAGTAGGATTACAACAGGAAGATTAATTCAAATGATCATTGAGTAACTTTGATGACTGTTTTATAGTTAAGAGAAATTTATATAGGTAAAAGATTTTTTTTTAATAAATATATATATATGAGAAATTCATTTTACATTAAATCTATAGTAAACAAATACTAAACTATAAATACCTTACTTTTAATATTATTTCTTGCATTTTCTAAAGCATCGCAGTTATTTATTTATTTATTTATTTATTTATTTTTTTGCATATTTCTACTACACATTTAAGAAAAAATAGTATTGTGTGATATTTGGGGTACGAAATAATCTTAATCTAACAGATTTTACATATGAGTTTTTATCTTAATCGAGATTTTTTCGTATTTCAAATAAGATTTATTTTATTTTATTTTATTTGTTTTTTCTTTATTTTAAATGTTGGTTTCTATGTTTCATTTTTCATAAATTTATTTTTCCATTGTAATCGTCTGCGAATCTTAGCAACGGCTGTTATGCTATTTATTTTTTATTTAACACATTCATTTAAAGGCGATTTTTTTTTTTTACTTATTTTTTATTTATTATTATTATTATATTTATTGACAATAAAACGGTAATGCAGTAGAAAAAAATCTGATATAGCCACCGCATGACTTCCTTATACAACCATAGGAATATACGTATTTTTATGAAAACATTGACAGTTTTGTGTGAGGTAACTGATTCATAAATAAACAGGCAGGTGGCAGGTTCCAGTCCACGAACATTCTTTCAAAAAAAATGCTACTCCAACCAAAAAAGGCACGATAATACGATTATATATACCACCGAGACAAATATAGTAGTTTTTTTAGGAATAGTACTCCACGGCTTGTTACAGAATCTCTCATTGGCAAATGCGCAACTTGGAGTTCAACGAAAATCATTCGAGTATAGACGGCCCAGTTTTGTTCTCTGGCAAAAATTAGTATATCAGGAAAAGATAAACTTTGCCAAAAAAAATTAACTCAGTTAAAATAAAGAAAGGGTTTCTGACTATCCTAAAACAAATTTGCTGCAAAATTTTATGGCTAATCTCGCCATACTGCAAATTTATATCCAGCGTAGATTTTTGGTCTTGGCATCGAATTTGTCGAGTTGGCGAACAAATTTGGCGAAAACTTGTAGATTAGGGTTGCCAAAGTTTGGAAGCTCGGACTGCAATAATAAGAGAGTTCTGGAATATTCTGGAAAAATTCATTGGTTTATTGCGCAGAACTAAATTCTTCGAAAGTTCTATAAATGAGTCACAAAACTATATAAAAATAAAAAGCATTCGTCGACTAGAACCTGCTTATGCCTTTACAAATTACTTTCTGCACGCATAAGTGTCGACAACATTCAAAATAATATCATTATGGGCCATTATAGTCCGGTCATAAAACTGAAGTATGTGCGTTTTTCGAGGGGACCTTTTTTTTTGTGTTTGTAAATCATTTTTGACATGTTAAGAATGAAATTTAGCATGGGTGCCATTTTTGTAATTTGGGCGTTTGGCCGCGATTTTGAAAAATGGCGGCTAATGTTAACAGTAGGAAAATAAACAGAAATTTTGACATTTACTTGGAAAACTTCCACATTTAAGGTGTTGTTGGACTGATAATTAATTCTTCTATCTATTTACCTATGTTAAAGCTTTTAATCTGAAAATTTGATAGTAATTACACATAAAAGTATAATAACATGATTTTGGGTAAACGTAGTTCTATCACTTATTTATTGTGATATATTAGACCTTACAACATAGGCAATACTTATTATTATAGTTTTTTTTTTAAGGTACAATAGTTATTTTATGCCCTAATCATATATGAAAGCTGATAATCATCTTTATGCATCTCATATCGTAAAAAATTCAAGCACCGAACTCTTCATCTGTGTTGATGTCTTCCATAGTTGAGTCATACACTGTGGGGCGTTTTTTTTTCTTCGTTTGATTCACCGTCTGATTCCTCTTCTTTAGAATGATGCAACTTTCCTCCAACTGGGAGATGATATCGTGTGTATGACAGGTTGAAGCAAATCTTCGCCTTACACCCACCCAAATTTGGTTGAAAGCAGATATTTTGCTATCCTCGCATTCTTATATTCATACGTTTGCAAGTGCCTTCGAAGACAAAGTTCTTTAAATGAATCTTCATCAGGAGGCAGCCTAGCTGTATCATACTGATGCATCTGGCGCCATTTTCGTGACTCATTGGGTCATTATAGATTATTCTAAGGGTTAACAATTTTAATAGTAGGAACTGTTCATCAGATAATTCCTCTTCAACTTCAAGATGTTACATTGTTTGCAGAAGTGTCTCATTACTTTCCTGAAGAAGGCATGTCATAGCTGCGACTTTCCCCAAGCCATAAAAGCATTCTATTGTATTACAACCTGTAAATGTATACTACACTCCAAATGCAGCGCTTGCCACCTTTTGTTCCGAGATCGATGACCGGCACTGATGGAATTTTGCGTCTGTTCCCGATTTTTCCGTTGCATGTACAAGTCTGGCTCATTCAAGTAACTGATGTATGAAGCAATAGTCCATACATCAGTATCTTCAAAATCAAGAACAACTGATTGAGAACCAAATAACTGAGAAGCTGCTTGGAAAAAATGTTGTAGTAACTGCTTCAAATAATTGTAGTGCTTTAAATCGGGGATCATATTCACCAGATGTAAGATTATAGCAAAGGTCTATGGTGTAATACATGGATCTCCTAATCGTATCATATATTCAGTGTGTTCATATGTTCAATCACATGAACAAAATCATTCTTGTGTTCATATGATTGCCCCTCGTTCAAAATAAGAAGTCGCAGCCTCATTTTGTTCACAGGCTTCTATAGAAATGAACGCCATGCTTTACCTGTAGGCATTTTTGAGGAGCAAGAGGGTAATTTTTGGAACGAATCCGTATGATTGCTTACGGCGTTTTAGTTCATGTTATTTAATACCTTAAATCAACGCTTTCTCATTGTAAATATCATTGATTAAGTGAAACGCTATTGCTTGAGTATGACGACTCAGTATGTACTTGTAAGAGGCGAGAGGCATAACAGTTCAAGATCATGTGCGGCTGTAATTTGTTACATACCATTCCCATATCTATGACGTCGTGGTAAAGAGATGATGATTTTACAGGTTTTAAAGTCATCAGTGTCATAATTTTGTATTTGACAGGTTTGTAGAAAAAGCCATCAGTTATAAAAGAGACCAGCTAACTGTTATTATTTTGTACTGATTGATACCCAGTAAAGTCACCGTAGAAGTTTCTGTACTAGTTAAAAGATCTAAAACTTCCTTCGTTCTGGCAGGGTCTGCCAATTTCCTTAATGTTTGCTTACACTGATGCACAGGAGTCTTCGTCACGAATATTTTTATTTTCCTTTTGCTGATGGGATCACGCAAAAATCGAGATCCTAAGACAACACGGTCCAATATTTCTTCTGACAATATGACATGGATGTCCCCTCTTCATGAGCTGTGAGCACCACTCTTGACTACTTTTTCAGTCACTGGCTACCCGCTTCAAACCGAGGGAAGGTTTGGCACACATAAAATCCAAGGGACCCCATCCCATTCCTTAAGAGCAAATTTCACTTCCTAAATTACCTTCATGTCTTATTTCGTTCTTGATGAACACAGTTCTGGGTGAGAACAAAACTGCTTCTTCAGAATTATGGATTTTTTCCGATTCTACCTTAAATACAAAACTGCAAATTTTCTTAGTATATTGATAGCAATATTAATATACTAAGCAGATTATCTATATATATTAATAGCAATATATGAAGTGTTTGTGCCCCAACAATTCAGGACATTTTCCACATGCGCTCCCCGATGCTTGGAGAAAAATACTATAGATGAATCGTTTCATCTAAATCGCAATTGAAATTCAATACCCTTTCCAAAGTATGTTTCAAGCTTTTGTCCAAGTATTCTAAGGGTATGCTTATCATCACAAGTGGCGTTTGTTATCATCATATATCTCTGGATTTGCTCGTATTCATGCAACCAGGCCTTCTAAATGTATAAACTTCTTCTCGAATATCCAAGAACTCGATAATATGTTCATACAATTTATTGAATGCCTCAGTCCATTTTTCAGCAAACCAATTAAGTCACTGCCGGTTGTTGTTCTTTTTTGACATTACTAGCGGCCTCGTTATATACAGGTCTGCGCGTTTTATATTGGTTGTCCAGCAGTCTTTGTGATACTGAATGACACACGCTGTTGTTTTCAGGATCCCTCCGTCACTTTCACAGAGTCTAACTAAATCTTGCAGTCTATTCTTTGCTTGTTCATCTTTAACGTAGTAGCCTTCGAAAATGTTTTCCAAGCATCCAAAGTTACTAATCTGTGAAATTTCCCAGGTGTTCTTCCCCTAAGCTTATTTTTAACTGTTTTTCCTTGCAGCGCTTCACTACAAATAATACAGAATGACTGGCTCTGACATGTACGGCTACTACACGTAGGAGTGTCTCATTTGTCTGGAACTTAGAATGTTCAATACATTTTTCATTCTTAATTCCAAGAACAGATCTTTTATCTAAATCTTCTGCTCGTGCCAGAATCTGGCCAAATATTTCAAGCTTGCAAAGTTTGTTAACTTTCGTAGGAAAAGTGCTTCTTTTAATTTCTCAAGGATGTTACATATTTCGTGCCCGAATCTTTCCCTTTTTGCGCTTTCTTTGCAATATTATTTCATGTTATTCTGATTTGGTTCTGTAAAGAGTTCTTTTTGTACGTATTTGATTGTTCACATGCCACACATTCATTTTCTGTGCAACATTTTTTATTGTTCGAATCTGTGGACAAAGCAACCAAAAAAGCTTGTCATTTTTACTGTTTTTGACTAACCAGGAGTGTCCATTTTCTATTAACGAGTTAATTAATCATCTAGAAAAATGAAAGAATACAACTGAGATAATACTAATTAAAGTTATCTTAATATTAAATTGCGTAGGATTTGCTATATCATTGAAAATTTGTTTCATTATATTTTTTTTTTCTTTTAATCACACCAAATAAGACACATTTCCTGTTGTAAATATTTGCTTTCTACAGTTTTAAAGACAAATGCTTAATAAAGAAGCAGAACAATTTTTTTATCTTTCGACGGACACCATACACATGGAAATCGCATAAAAAATTTTATGATTTCGGTGTTTTTCTTTACTGTTAATAATGGTCGCCATTTTTCAAAATGGCGGCCAAACGCCCAAATTACAAAAATGGTACCCTCTCTATTTCATCCTTAACATGTCAAACATATATTTCAAGAATTAAAAAAAAGGTTCCCACCAAAAAACACTCGGGCTCCAGTTTTTTGACCGGACTACTAGCTTATTTTGAAATCTCTATGTTGGAAGGTCATATATAATGACCAAAACCTTTGTACATTTGGCATTATGAATATAATTTTCGTAAATATCTCCAAAACGGAAAATCACAGAAAGATCAAAAAAGGAAGTGCACAACTAGATGATATAACAAAACTATATACCAATTTGCGAGGTTCTACGTCCAACCGTTTTTGAGTTATGTGAGATACAAACACACACACGCGCACATACTACAGACGTCACGAAAAATCGTGTGACGTGTAAAATCGCTGATATCTCTAAAACGAGAGCTCGTGTTCAAACGAAACTTGCAGGTTTACAACTAGACATCACGACAGTCATACGTATAAATTTGCAACATTCTGCGATCATTCGTTTTCGAGCAATGTGAAATATAAAATGTATCTCGCAAATCGGGATTACTGTACTTCCTTATACAAAGTATAAGGGAGTAAAAATATTTAAAAAGTACATTGTCACGGTGTTCTGAGCTTTTTTGAACATGGCATCTTATTACCACTTATTGAGAAACTTTATGCTTCATGATAATTAATTTCAGAAATAAGAGTTTATTTTTCGCTCTAATCAATATATTTTTTTCCCTAATCTATTTCTTTAAGCCATGATAATTTTGTGGCTTATTATTGAAATGCAGAACCCTTCTCCACAAACTGACAAATTTTATGTTTAATATCACAAATACTTGCAAAAATTCATGATTATTTCTTTTCCAATCAAAAAAATTTGCTTTATTCAAAGAAATTTACCGAAATATGCAATAATTTTGTAACCTGTTACTGAAATGTACAAGCATTTTGGCGCTAACAGTCCAAATATATGGTTAATGAAGCAAAATTGTGGTAATAGACTTATTTTGCTGCAAATCGATGAAACTCAACGATTTTTTAGGGTTATTTACATTGAAATATGTCATTTTGCGGCCTAACATTGAAATATGAAATTATTTCACTGCTAATTATAAATATTTAAAAATATTTTCCATAATACAAAATTATTTCTCATCAAAACAAAATAATTCAATTTTCTGGCTTTCTGTAAAGGCTATTTACCAAATTAACGGTAATTTTGCAGCTCATCACTGAAATATGAAATCATTTCGTTGTTCATATAACCAGATAAAATTGAAAACTGTCTGCAGACATAAGTATTTGACCAAACACTTTCTGCAAAAAAACTGTGGGGTTATACAAATACATACACAGGGTTAAGGAAATTTTAGAAATTTTGTTTAATATCCGCGTTCGACCGAGGCTTTGAAAACATAAATACAAGCGGAGGGATACAGTGTAAACAACTAACATCTGGCGAGCACTGAAACTTTTGGATCTGGATGATGTACGCATGAACTCCAAAGACCATGGACCATGGTATAAATTCGTGTGCTTGAGACATTTAAACTTTTTCGCTTTAAATTTTTTTTTAATTTATTATAAATAACGATGAAATGGAATATAGATAATTACAAAATACATCTTTTATTTGAAATATTATCTAAATACTTTTTTGACGAAATGGGAAATTTTAAAATTAAAAATATTTTCTTCAAAATGAAAATTTATTGACTGCATTCACGTTGGTCAACCACCCAACGTGAGCAACTCAAGTATGAAGTAAGTATGCCTTGCAAGTATGAAGTAAGAACCGCATCACGGCATTTTGGCCGATGAAAAGCATGCAATTGCCGGAGTAATATAGTTCTATTTTTAAAACAACTTTTATAAAAAAAAAAAAAAAAAAAAAAAAAAAAGAGTTTTCCTGATAAAAACGAAGACTTTACTAGATTTAGAAAGATCCCATTAACAACATATATTAATTAAAATAAAATCGCTCTAGAAATATTTTTCATGATTTTATTCCATTACACCATCGTTTTTCCCCATTTGGCTTTAAATTGAGATTTCAGATCTCAAAACATACTGCACGTTGAAATGTAAAAATTTCAGGATAGATTAAGACCGAAGATGAAAGGCTATTTTGAAAAGATCAGAACAAATTTGAATTTAAATCTTATTATTGAAGATTTATTTTCCAAAAATTGTTTTCTAGAATGGAACAAATAATTCAGTTTAGCATCATTTTTGAATGTGAATCAAAATATCAACTAATCTATAAATTTCCATTTTTTTTTTTTTTTTTTTTTTGGCAGAAAAAACTAATTTTAATCTTAGCTAGGTTTAAATACATTTCTTTGTCATTTTAAGTCAACATTACACATTTAATAGCCAATGCATTTAAATTATTAGGTAAATGATGATAAGATACAAAATTCCATCTTCCAAGCATTAATATCATTTCTCAATATGCCACATTCAGAAATACGAAATTTTATCTCTTTATTTTGGCTACACGAAGAATGTTATTACACTCAAGGAGATTATCCTCAATTAAAAACAGGACAGTGATTAATTTGATTAAAGGAAAAGGTAAAATTATCTGCTTGTACAAAATGTGATCCCTGTAAGAGGTACATATTTGAACGAGGACATTTAGTAAAGGTAAATTAGTATTAAATTCTACCGAAAAACTTTTCGACCATGAGAAATTAAGCCTAAATGAAGGTGACCTTTTAATATAAGCGGAAATTTATTGAGGTTTTACTGTATTACTTGTTTAATTATTTTACTTATAGGTATATTGGTTGTTTATTATGGTACTTTTTATTTTATGCTTACTATCAAGTGCAATTTTTTTTAGATTAGTAACGTTTTGCTCATAGTTCATTGTAATGCCGGCGAGTCCCACACCTTTATGGTATCCCCTATGGAGGGGAATATATGTCATGGCAACCCTTAAAGGGGTCGCGAAAAGGATGCAGAGAAAAGCATCAGTGGTTGTACTGTGAGCTGGTTTGGAGAGATGGAGGAAGGGTGTCCTGCCGTTCTCTAGCTCGAGTCTATTACTTGCTATATTTTTATGCACTATGAGAGTGCGAGAAACTTATTTAAAGCTTCGAATAGATATTTTGTATATATGCTTGTAAATAAGTATTATTAAATACTGCAACTGTTAGCGAAATTAGAGACTGTTTATTGTGAAACTTTTCCCCCACATCCACACATACCTCAACGAACCCTCCGTCAAGCTTCATAAAAGTAAATTCGCCTGTATAAAATCAAATACGTTAAGTATTTAAAGGCATGCAACCACATTAGTTCAAGTTTATGTTTAGAGAGGAAAATTAAGAAATTAAAAGCACTGACCTTATTCTCAAGTTTACAGGGAAAAGAAAATATAGTTTTTTCAAAAAAAAAAAAAAAAAAGTTTACTGCAGGTGATATTGTCTACCAGTAAATGAAAATAATAGGTTTTTTAAACTGTACAGCTAAGTTGAATCGTATTTATTAATTTGGTTATTTGCAGAATATTGTTGAAACTGATATATGTTATTCAGTTTCACTAAAGCCGATCTACTATTGAAAATTATATGAGTAGCTCGTATACAATGACTTTTCAAAGAGTTTGTATACAGTATGGCTTATGAGGGGCGGGGTTATTACTATGAAACATATCGTAATACTGCAAAATTGCACGTAGTAACAGAATTAACATACATTTCAGATTCACAAAAGCTTGCTTCAATAGAATATGATATGATTAGCAGTAATTATTGGTCTACAGAGGCTGAAAAAAAAAATTCAGATACATTATATAACATAAGTAGTCATTACTTAATCTGCATTTTTAATTATGTTACACATTTTTAAAATTTCCCAATAAAACACTTTTAAAAAGTGTTTATTAATCCATGCGAAAAGTATGCCTTTATTCTTTCTTTTTTATTCTTGTTTAAAGCTGACACATGCAATATTTTCTAAAAAGCATTATGAAATTTTATGAACATCTATTCAAAATAAAAACAGAGGAATAAATTTAGAAAATTTACATGCTGAAATAGTTAAAATGCATAGATTTTATGCATAATAATCAAATTTCATACACATATATCTGAACATTTGATATATATATATATATATATATATATATATATCTTACAAACACACACACAAAAAATTATCACGGGACTTTTATTTTCTTTTTACAAAAATGAGTTTTAAAATGTATATTTCTTCTAGTGCAAATTAAAGTAATCTGCTTAAAAGAAATCCGCACCTATTGCAGTACGCAAAAATTGGCAGGTATTTTCCATTTTATTCATGTAAAAGCCATGAAATATGAAAACCCATAGAAAATTTAAAATATTCAAATGTCTTTTCTTAAAAGTATAACATTAACCAAAAGTGCAAAATTAGAGTAACCAATGAATAATTTAAATTATAACTTTTGTTTCCATGTTACGCCCATATAAAAAAATAATGCCATATTTTGCTATGAGCAAAAAATGATTTCGTATTTAAATTCTTGTGGGGAAAGAAAGGGGAGGGGGTACTGTGTTTTTCCTCTTAAGAAAAGTAGTTTCAAAAACATAAATTACAATATTCTAATAAGAAGACGGCTAAAACATCTAGGTTTTCTTCTTCTTGGATTTCTTTCTGTCAGCACCCATGGTTATATACAAAAAATTGCGACCACTTTGCCAAACATTTGCCTTAAATTTTACGCTCACTCGTAAAACTTGCGACAATTAAACGATTAATTATGGCAAATACAATATATAAACTGTAAAAAGTACGATCTCGCGGTAAAATTAACGGTTAATGCGGAGGTTTAATTTTTTTACAGTGTATATCTAATACTAATAAAACTAAAAAATATATATATGAGAATTTTTGGATACAAAATTTCGACAGAACCATATTGTGTTCATTATATGCTTTTTTTTTTACTATGAATTATAGATGGAATCTAGCCATAATATGGCCATATTTATACATCCAGAATACGTACTTTGAACGAATGTATGTTTGTCAAGACCTAGAAGTTTAGTATTGGAAACTACTTTTCTCGAATATTTGCAAACACTTAGACCGATTTATAATACTCCCAAGCCCTAAAACCTTGCTTTTCACCAAAATACATTCAAAATCCTCATATTATGGGGATTATTAGAATTCCAAGCGTGTTGCATTTGCTCAGTCAAATTAATCAATAGTTAATGCTGGTTGTGATTGGTGCTGGATTTATCATCCAATCAGGTCTTTTATGTCGAAATTTAGTCTAATATTTATGAGAATTTAGTTTAGTTGAATGTTCAGCACTTTCAGATAAAAAATTATTCGATTTTAAGTTTCATGTATTTAGCCAACAGCTGTTTTAAATCGCATTTAAAAGTCATTTTCTGCAATCTGAGCAAAAAGAAAATAAATAAATAATAAAATAAAATAAAATAAAATAAATTTAACTCAAAGATATTTATGATATGTGAAAAAGTACTAACAGAAATATGTTTAAAACATCTAAGAAATATTATATAAATGAAGTAGTTTTGCTTTTTATTAATATATATATGCATTTAAAATTTTTATCCATGTCCTTTAAACAAAATCTATTTTTTTTTTTCGAATACCATGAAAAAATACGTAAATTGTTATTTATTATAAGATTTTTTACTGTTATATCATCTATACAGTAAATTTAGAAATATAACTCTGCGAAATACTGCATAAAAAAAAAAAAAAAAAAAAAAAAAAAAAAAAAAACATAGAAGTTTATGAATGCAAGAAAATTGTTGGGATTTTTGTGAAAGTAGTGAAAAATACATAATATATTCATGAATATCTAAGTACTTTAAAGGCATGACATATTTTAAACGAGAAATGAAAGTTCATATTTAATCTTTAAAAAGTACATAATTTTGCATTTCTAAGGTTTTTCAAGAAGGTTTTATTTCTGGTTACGCATTTTAATTTCTTTATAATTGTTTCTTTAAAGGAGAGATCGCAATCAGTTAAAGAAACGTTTACTATTTAAGTGTATTCTATTTTTTTCTTTCTACTTTTTTATTATGTTTTATAGCATTATATTTTTTTAAAGTAAATTTATATCTATTATTCTCATAAATGAATTTTCTACATCTTCATAATAATTTCAGGTCCTTTATTTCGGTATTAATTTTAACATTTCCATGATAATCAATAAAGAAAAAAAAAAAAAATTATTCACGTAAATTTATTCTGTTTATTTAAATAATTTACATGCAAAGAAGTTTAGGTTTTCGAACTTTAATGTAGTTAAATAATTTTAGGTTTATTTAGCTCTTTGTTTATACATATTGGTGAATTTCACTTTCTATAATAACTTCAAAGCTGTTTTACAAAATGAAGCAGCGTTAAATAATAAGGCATTCAGTACATATGAAATGCTAACACCAAATGTTCTTGGAAGGATGAATACGATATCATTAATTTGAGAGGGTCCAAATAAATTAGTCATTTGAATCTGTAATAAAGGAAGAAATGAGCATTCCGGTTGTAACTGTATTAATTATGTGTCTCTAACAGAAACTTTAAATTTATTTCATATGCAGCATCGATTTTCTTGAAAATCTATGTTAATTATTTCCATATTGTTTCAATGGTATCCATAATTGCTCACATTTCAAATTTTCAAATGATAATTATTGCCACAATTATTTAATATGAAAAACTTCTAGGATTATTTACATTAAAAAATATTTCTACACTACCTACTAATAGATATTTGGACACTTTCGAATTTAGACATTTTGTTAAATATCTAGAAAAGTTTTTTTGGAATCATCTTGTAACTTTGGCAGCATAAAGAACACGTTATACTTCATATATTTAAGTAAAAGTTTTGTCCTGAAAAGGAAAAGAAAACTAGTAAAAAATTAAATAAAAATCAAAATATTTTGGATCCCCCTGTAAAAAGTAATGCTTGAAATGCATTTTGGCTGTAGCATATGATTTGGAAGATATTTTTCATTATCTGTATATACACATGTTTAAGAGGTTACCACATACATTCAAGGAAATATAACAGATATTTTAAAACATTGCATAAAAAATTTCCATTTGTTTAATTATAACACGTAGGGTATTAGACCAAGAGCAAAGACATTTTCAGAAAATTTGGCATACTTCATTAGACACAACATACTGCAATCAGAATCCAAAAGTGTTAAATACCTTACGAAATCTGACCATTTTTATTAAATAATTTTTATCTACGCATGTGCTAGCTTTTAAAAAATTCATTTGCATAATTTATTAGCTAAATGTATTGTGCAACTTATATGAAAACTCCAAACAGATATCGTGTAAATTTAAAGAGTTATGAGAGATAGAATGAACAGAATTTCAGTTCTCTCAAAATAAAAGCTAAACTATAAGGGGTTTTACTCACATTTTTATTTTGATTCAATCAATGCTAATGGCAATTCAGCGTTCGCTGATTGTAAATAAATGTTGATAATCCCCCCTATCATCTTCCTTCTTTTTGAGAACTGAAATTCTGTTCATTTTACCTCTCATAACTCTTTAAATTTACACGATATTTGTTTGGGGTTTTCATATAAGTTGCTCAATACATTTGGCTATTAAATTATGCAAATGAATTTTTTTAAGACGCTAGCTGATGTATAGCTGAAAATTATTTAGTAAAAATTCTCATATTTGTTAAGATATTTAACATTTTTGCATTCTGATTGCAGTATGCTGTGTCTAATAAAGTATGACAAATTTTCTGAAAATGTTATTGCTGTGGGTCTAATACCCTACGTGTTATGATTAAAAAAGTGGATTTTTTTTACAATGTTTTTTAAAAAAGTTATAGCACCATGAATATATGTGGTAGCCTCTTAAAAATTTATACAGATAATGAGAAATTCCTCTTAATGACATGGTGCTGCTAAAGTGCATTTCAAGCATTATTTTTTACAGGTTGATCCAAAACATTTTCACTATTTTTTAATTTTTTACTGGTCCCCTTCTCCTTTTCAGGACACAACTTTTGCTGAGATATATGAGGTATAACGTGTTCTTTACGCTATGAAAATTTCAAGATGATTTCCAAAGAACATTTCTGGATATTTAACAAAAGGTCTAAATTCAAAGGTCTAAATTCAGTCCATACATTTGGCCTCCGAAAAATGGTCTGGTTGGGCACTCTTTATCCGTTAAATAAGGCAACAGAAAAATACTCAAAGCAAAAAAAGAAAATGAAAAAAAAAAAAAAAAAAAAAAACATACAAATAGTATAAAAAATTTCGTATAATCTGTCTTTTTTATTTTTATTTATTTTCTATTTTCTATTTATTATTTTTTTTTTTCAATCCTTCATTTTGTATACGAGTTAAAAAATAAACTCATAATATAAGATTAAAAACTAAAACAAATAAAATAAAAAAAAAGACTAATTCTCTCGAAAATTTTGGAAAAGTTGACGCTTATGTAATGTGAAGCCCGAGAAATAAACGATGTTAAGGATATTTAAGTGTAAAAAGTTACGGTTTTTAAATTTCATGGCTTCATTAAATTCTAAATAGCCAATTTTTTATATTCGGTTATTTGTGAATTTTTATATAGTATAATAAAATGTTCATTTTAGCTAAATTTGGTTACATTTAAATGTTCATGGAAACACATAAAGAAAAAAGGTTTAATCAGGAAAGAAATTTTATATTTTACAATATAGACTTCTCAAGTTATAATTTTGGTTATAAACTGCGGATAAGGAAATATTTTACTGACTGATATATTATCTAAAAGTTTTTAAAATAAGATAACAAAATATCTAAGTAACGAACAAGGAATAATTAAATTTTATTTGCCGGTAAAATATATATATATATATATAATTCTTGTGTATCATACAAACAAAAAAGTTCTCGGATAGAAAAAGGTTTCAATAAAAAGTATTGCTTCTCCTGATTAAAAGCAATTTCAGATACCTACGAATATGGTGTGAATTTGGTTATCATAATGATACTGGGGTATTCTCTCCCACTTCAACATAAAAGAGATTTTCGACTTCTAAATTGTTTATGGGGGTGGTGAGTGACAAGAAATGCGTCTTCCTAGAATGTCCCAAACATTTTTTGTTGAGTTCATATCTGGGAAATATGCTCGTCAATCTATTCGAAGGATTTATTTGTCCAAAAGGAAATTGTTCAATATACGCTAATGATGATACTTTGCGTAATCGTCTATGGCTAAGTTTTCCCCTATGTTATCTGCAGCGTGGCGTAACGATATAGAGTTGAGGATCTCATCTGTATATCACAGATCCGCCATGGCTTCATTAATTGATAGACAATCCAGCAGGAGCCATCTACCGCCTCTGACAAATCGAAAACTTTCATGGACATATACAGCGCTATTCGGAGTACGATATTTACTCCTGATGATAATAAGTTTACTGTCAGGTTGTAAACTAAATCAGGGTCCATCCGTTAAGAACGTATTGATACACTCATTTCGCACTTTTTGAGATATTGTGACGCCCACATTCTGCGGATGCATGGTGGTTTGCTCATAATGACAAACCAATGAAAGGTATTAAAACTCGAATGAACTACTACGTCAGAAACGCCAAAAGAAAAATATTTGCGATCCATACAGCCGTTTTGGTAGACTTAAGTGTACCGTCTTCAGTGCAAAAAGAATTCTGAATCTGGAGAAGTGCTCGTATATATAGGAGAGGGGCCGAATTTAGTTCAACCAATAAGATTACGGGAAAGGTGATTTTCAACCACCGTCTATCGTAAAAATTTTGCAGTCTCCCTTCCTCCCCATGCGCGTTCATGTCACCCACCTAACCAAAAAATGGCTGCTTTCTATACTTTTGTAAACCGTGCCCTTAATATTTGTCCAAATCCTATTTTATTAAAATCTGAAATTAAATACTTGAAAGCCATTGCAATTGACAGAGGTTATAACCCTTCCATTATAGACAAAGCCGTCCAAAAATCATTAAGCCTATTTCCTGTTTTATATGATCATGCGGTGGTTGGGATGAATGGGGCATTCCCTACTATGTGCTAATTTAAAATTGCACACAAGAATTATATTAAAACAAATCTTAAATAGATTTTTAATATTTTTATAAGCTGTAGTTCAGTAGTTATAACATGGTAGTAGGATAGATTTAGAGAAAAATAGATTGAAATTACTTGTTATGATTTTTGTTTATAATAATTATGATTAAAAAATATTATAAGTTAGAATATTCAATGCAAATTAAATCAATATATAAAAAAAAAATTAAATAAATAAACTAATAAAATTTTGATTAAAATCACTTCAATCAAGCTACAGTCGGTAACAAAAGTGTCCGAACACTAGTAAAAATTCCTATGTAAAAAATGTGCACTTAATACTGTTTTGTTAAATAAATCCTTGTCGAATCCTGTTCTTAGTCAGTCTAAGAACAGGATTCGACAAGGATTTATTTAGAAAAACTGTATTAAGCGTACTTTTTTTATATAGGAATTTTTGCTAGTGTTCGGACACTTTTGTTACCGACTGTACTTAAATAAATCCTGGTGATTATTAATGTAATACCGAATAGAATGCTAATTTTTCCCGATCAGTCGGAAACAAAAATTTATCTGGATAATTTGTACTCTATTATAATGATTTATCTCTTTCTAGTGCCTTATTTATTTATTTATTTTTAGATTAGATCTTATTAGATTAAATTACCAAAGCCTAGAGCACTAGGAACTGTGCGAACCAAAGATTTTTGCCTTTTGATGTTAATTTGAGTCAATACATCAGTTTATGTTAATCTCAGTAAAATCATAGTGTGTAACAAAATCACATTAACCAATTTAACTTTAAAAATTTATTTCATTTCTATTTTGTTTTCTTTTCTTTGTTAACTCCAGTCCTGTCCCATTCATCCCCATAGGTGGGGATGAATGGGATAATGCACAATCATGTAAAGAAAAATTATTATTAATTAAAAATGATACATTTTTATTAAAGTTAGTATGCGTATATGTAACTGATTACTGAAGTGTGCTTATGAGCAATGTGTCAAAATTCTGAATTACATATGGTAAACGTTATCAGTAAAAGCATGAAAATGTCCCATTCATCCCCACCCCTCCCCTATAATAAACAGGCTTCACCCGTCTAACCGAGTGGCTTTTTTTATTACAGCAAATAGAGAAGTGGGGTTCTGTTGCCTTTGGAAAAATAATGAAATGAAATACTCAGTAATTTTACAGTAAATAGTGTATATGTAACAGTGTATATGTATCAGTAAAAACATGAAAAATGTCCCATTCATCCCCACTCTCCCCTATAATAAACAGGCTTCACCCGTCTAACCGAGTGGCTTTTTTTATTACAAAAAATAGAGAAGTGGGGTTCTGTTGCCTTTGGAAAAATAATGAAATGAAATACTCAGTAATTTAACAGTAAATAGTCAAAGAGCAAGGATTTTAACTTAAACAAATTTTGTAGGTTTTCGAAAGACGTGTATAATGTGTCTGGAGTTCAAATTTCAAGAAAAAAGATTTAAAAATTAATATATAAGTATGTATGTGTTTGTGTGTACATCATTTATTGCCCAAATTAAAAAAAAAAAAAAAAAAAAAAAAAAAAAAAAAAAAAAAAAAATCGTTTTATTGCATCGATTAAGTCTAACTGAATAAGTTCATCCTTTATTATAGATAGAAAATTTTTATTTAAATCAAAATACAGAATAATTTGAATTAGTGTTTTTGTATTAAGCAGTTTTTTTTTTTTTTTTTTTTTTTTTTTTTTTTTACTTCTGTGAAATTTGCAAAAATGCCCTTTCTGCAGTTAGCGAATGAGTCTTTGAGTGCGTTTTAGTCTATCTAAAACTTTAATCCATGCCTCGTTCTTTCTAAAATATTGAAGGGTGGATAGAAATTAATGTTGTAAAAATGAGATGGAAATCGGAGAATCGGGTTTTTCTTTATTGTTTAACTTCTTAAAAATGGCATATATATATATAATGTTGGGTTAATCATAAGTTCAATTCTTCTTAATACTTAATTGGTGCTAAAAATTCTTCTTATTTCTTGATTGGTGCTAAAAATTATGTTAATCCTGCAGTCAATACTTCTAAATTATCTTAATCTTGCAGTAAATATATCTTAATTACACTCCTTATTGCATTGGCTTATTTTCCTGAAATTATTTAACTGACTTAATGTTTTTAAAGCTAACCGAAAGATGGCGCTGGCACTCTGATGTCTTATGCCTCCCTTCTTCAGTCCTTCACTTAAACGATTTAATTATTAATGTATTTGGTACGATTTAATTTAACTCTACTAGTTTTAATTTTAATTAACTCTAAAATCTATTTTAACATTATCATTTAATCTTTACTCTGTGTTTTTTATCTTTAATAAAAATGCTCTGAAGTATATTCGATTAATCGATAACTGTCGAGCTTTTATATTACTTCAATTTAGGTTTTGGCATCATTCTTTTCTCCAGTTGGTGTTAAATGTTATACATGTGGTTACTCAGCTTTTTTCATGATATCACTTTGGTTTCAATTAAGTTTTTTATTAATCTTTATTTAATCTTTGTTTTAATTTAATATTTCACATATTTCTCATTCTTTACTGTTCTTACTGCATCGATCTTTCCCCAGTTGGTGTTAAATGTTATGCATGTGGTTACTCAGCTTTTTTCATGATATCACTTTGGTTTCAATTAAGTTTTTAATTAATCTTTATTTAGTCTTTGTTTTTATTTAATATTTCACATATTTCTCATTCTTTATTGTTCTTACTGCATCGATCGGGGCGTGAAATGATATAAATTGCTATGAATAGCTATATCGTTTTACGAAATCGTTGCAGTTTTCACAGCTTTATGAAGTATGCGCCCCTTGAAAAGTATGCTTCTAACTTTAATAATTTACATCCAATTAATTCTGTGATTTTTTATATGTTTTTCTCTCTCATAAGTATAATGGTCTTTTTTTATTATCATTCAGGTCGGTGTAAGTATTTCATGTTACTATCGTAACTCATTGGTTCTTAATCTATATCGCAACTTTTTGTGTAATTCTTTCCTCTATGTTAAATTCAGTTCTATATTTTAGTGTGCTGTTATTGTTTTAGTTCTATTAATTGCTAAATTTTAAGATTAAATTTTATTACGATATCTATTATTTATATATATATATATGCAGGGTGAGTTTGTCATAATCTGCCACGGTTGGGCGCACGACGATGTGGATATCGCAGACGGTACTCTTCTTCGGCTCTCCGAGAGTTTCCATCGCAAAATCCATACACAAAATGCATATCCGCGTACTCTTCATTTGTAAAACTAGGCATGTCTGTTTACAGGTTGGAAAGTATGACAATTTGATCCCTGTGATGACTTCAATTGAAAATAAAATTCAGAAGGGTAAACAAACAGGGATAAAATTTCAATATTAATTTACAAAAGTAGCATTAAAAAAGTGCTACGGAATAAGAACCAACTTGGTTAGTTCGTACCAATGTAGGAAAACGTACTAAGTATGAACTAAGAGAAAGCAAGTAGACGTGAGAGCAGCGTGAAAAGAATCGGCTGAGCTCAGGCAAAATCCAGAAAATGCTAAAGCAATAAGCAGCATAAAACGTAAAAGAAGCTGACGAGCTAATGAGCTGTTACAGAGTTACTCGCCTTTTGTACTCGCGAATGGGATGCGCGCGCAGGAAGGTTGGTGTTGATTCATGGGAAGCGGTGACGGCGACAGCCGATCAGAAGTAGACAGTCATGTGACCAGAGAGAGAAACAAAACTCATTCTTTTTCTTTTTTTATTATTGATTCTGGTTTTCTCTCTGAACTATTCGAAAAACGGAAGTAACTTTATTCTTGAATTGACATTCTAATATTCAGGCTGCATTCGTACAGCCAAGTAATCCATTAATTGTTATATTATGCAAATAATAAGTATTATTCTGTTTATTCTTTATAATTCATTCAAGGCATAAAAAAAATGCCTTTATACGTATTCGAAATGTTTAATCCTGTGCTCAAATACTTGAAAGATTCTGTTTTTTTGTTCATCAAGATTCTCTATTAAATTCGATAATTAAAATCAAGTATATCAGTGATTTGACTTCGCATCTCTTTTCATGAGTGGCTTCCATTTACTTCAAGCATCTGGGAAATACAGGAGAGAGGTGAGTTAGATTTAACTTAATATTATGCATGCTAAAACTTAGTTTTGTTTTAATAAAATGTTTTTGATGCAGGTCAATTCTTTATGCATGAGTCTAGTTATAATTAATCAACATGTTTTTGGTCCGTTCTTGAGCCATGAGGCTATCGATGATTTATATATATATATATATATACATTAAAAAAAAAAAAAAAAAAAAAAAAAACTATATATATTTAATATGTATTTGTTATTCTTATTCTTATTCTTATTCGTAATCATTTATTCTTAAAATGATTTATTTTTGTTCTTGAATGTTTGTTCTGTAATTCGAAGGCCTATAGTTATGTGTATTTAAACTTATATATTCTAAAATGTCGAAATTATCTAAGCAAGTTTTATTATTTGAAAATTTATGTAAGGAAACCGATAGTTTTAGAGATAGAGTAAAGGGGTGTAGTAAAGATGAACAATCTAAGGTTAAATTATTAAAAACCAAAGTTCAATCGTATGATCATGAAATCGCGGCAATATTTAAAAATTTTTCCGCTAAAGAGAATGAGGATTATATGGATATGTATTTGAGATATAAGGGAGTGGTTTTTGATTTACTGGTGGAGTTAGAGGACAAAACAGAAGTAAACGCGTGCGATTCAGATACTCACGCGGAAAATAAAGATGAGAAAAATGGTAAATCGTCTCTTATTAAATTACCGAAATTTGATCTTCCGCGATTTTTTGGTGAAACTGAAAATTGGATTTCTTTTAAAGAAATTTTTAATTCGACAATTCTACAGAATAATCAATTATCCAAAATTGAAAAACTGTGCAATATTTACATTCTTCAGTGCGCGGAAACGCAGCTAAATTAATTCGAGGATTCACTCTAAAAGAGGAAAATTTAGATCAATGTTGGGAAATATTAAATGAAAGATATGAAAATAAAAGACAATTAGCATTGAGTCAAATTAACAAAATATTTTCTATGAAAATTGTAAAAGCGAACAATGCTAAAACTTTACTTGAGTTATTAGATACTTGTAACGAAGCCGTCAGAAACTTAAAAACTTTGGGTTTAGATTCTAATGCGTTAAGCGACTTAATTATAATAAAATTCATGATGGGGAAATTGGATGAATCGTTAAAACAGAGATGGGAATTAATGTTGGATAGTGATAAATTGCCTGATCTTGATCTTTTTAGGAAATTCGTTGAGCGCGAAGCGCGCGGTGTTGAAGAGATAAAATGTAAACAAGACGTAAAATTCACTAATTCGAAGAAATCAAACGTATTGAGTACAATTGTGAAAAAGGAAAATACGTGCATTCTTTGTAATGAGCGTCACGCGCTATTTAAATGTCCGACATTTAATTCAAAACCGGTTAAAGAAAGATGGAAACTTGTTGAATTAAATAAGTTATGTCAAAATTGCTTACACCAAAATCATAGGCTGGAGAATTGTAGGATAAACATTAATTGTAAAAATTGTGCAGAAAAAACATTATACGCTACTGCATGTTTATGGTAGAAATTCAAATTCTGAAAGGGCGAATCATGTATCGCCAGATATCTCAGTTTCAAATAGTGCTCAGTTTTATTCTAGTAATGTTTTGTTATCTACAGCACTAATTAAGGTTAAATCAAATAAAGGCAAAATTATGCATTGTAAAGCTTTGATAGATAATGCTAGTCAAAATTCATTAATTACTAAGGAATGTGCTAAGCGACTAAATTTGCCCTTACGGAGCACGTCGCATAGTATAATAGGGATTAATTGCGTTTTAGCAGAAACTGCTCTCAACGAAACAGAATTTAAATTCACTCCGCATTTTTCGTCGGAGTCATTTTCAGTCAGCGCTTTTATAGTTGATAGGGTTACCTCACCTCTCCCTAATTTCCAACTAGCGCAAAACGATTGGCCACATATACAGGGATTACAACTGGCGGATCCACAATATTATGCTAGTGGTCCCATCGATATTCTTCTTGGGGCAGAAATAGTCGCCTCAATCTGTAATGGCAGTCCAATTCAAGGGCCAGCAGGAACTCCTACAGCATTCCCCACAAAGCTGGGTTACCTCCTTTCAGGACGAATAAACAGTTTTCAATGTACAAATATCAGTTTAACTTGTCATATGACTGTTCATGATGATATCAACAACACTTTAAAAAAATTTTTTGATACAGAATCAATTCCAAATGTAGAATCAAAAAAGATAGAAAATGATCTTGTGGAAAATATTTATTTGACCACAACTAAAAGAAATAGTCAGGGAAGATATGTAGTTCATCTACCCTTTAAGCCAGATAAGGCACTAGGTGACAGTAAGTCAGGTGCTATTTCAAGATTTCTTTCCATTGAAAATAAAATTAAAAAGAACCCACAATTAAAGAGGGAGTATTCGAATTTCATGAACGAATACATTTCTTTGGGGCATATGACAAAATTAAATCCAGACAAAATTAATGAAACGCCACATTATTATTTACCGCATCATGCGGTGGTAAATGAAAACTCTGAAACAACAAAATTACGTGTAGTATTTGACGCCTCGTTTAAAACAACAAATAACAAATCTTTAAATGACATTCTATATATTGGTCCTAAACTACAGTCAAATATTTTTGACAATTTAGCAAAATTTCGAGCCAACCCTGTAGCGTTCAGTGCAGACATTGCTAAAATGTATCGTCAAATTTTAATTGATAGAAAAGATAGAATATACCAGAGAATTGTTTGGAGAGAATCTCCCAATGACCAATTATCCTTTTACGAATTGAATACTGTCACCTACGGAACAGCTTGTGCACCCTATTTAGCGTTACGCACCCTTAAGCAATTATGTGAGGATGAGGGACAAAATTTTCCATTGGCAACAGAAATTGCCAAAGAAAATTTTTACATCGACGACTTATTGTCAGGGGCACAATCCCTTCAATTAGCAAAAGATAGAATAATGGAGCTGCAGGCTCTAATGCAAGCTGGAGGGTTTAAACTTAGGAAATGGGCTTGTAGCCATCCAGAAGCGCTCTCTGATATTCCAGAGGAAGAGAAGGCTAATTCGGTCATTCATTTTTTTGAGGATAAAGAAAAAATAAATCAAAGAGTACTAGGAATGTTCTGGGATTTAAGTGAAGATACTCTTCAAGTTAGAACCTTAGCTGATCAACAAATTAATACAAAAAGACAGTTGCTCTCCGTAATTGCGCAAATTTATGATCCCCTCGGAATTATTTCGCCATCTACTATCATCTTAAAAATCATTCTACAAAAATTGTGGAAGTTGCAATCAACGTGGGATGAGCCTATACCTCCAGATATTTTGCAAGAATGGAAAACTTTTTATAATGAAATTAATGAGTTTAAATCTATGTCCATTCCACGCTATGTAGGTTCAAATACTAAAGACTGTACAGTTGAACTGCATGGCTTTTGTGATGCCTCTCCGAGGGCGTATGCGGCAGTCGCATATTTAAAGATCATAACAAACACGATTCAGGTATATTTAATTGCTGCTAAAACTAGAGTCGCACCCATAAAAGAACTCACTTTACCGAAATTGGAATTGTGTGGGGCTGTACTCGTAACTGAGTTAATTTGCAACATTCAAAAATCCCTTAAATTTACTCATTCGACATACTGGTACACTGACTCTTCTATTGTATTAAACTGGATAAATAACCCTTCAAACAAAGGAAATAGTTTCGTGGCCCATAGAGCCACCAAAATCAGAGCTCTTACTCAATTAGAATCCTGGAGACATATCCCAGGAAAAGAAAACCCGGCCGATTGTGCCACACGCGAATTGTCCCCGGCTAAGTTGAAAGCTAGAACTGAGTGGTGGGAAGGGCCAAAATGGCTCCATAGTTTTGAGCTACCACCAATGTGCACATTACATTCAGTTTCCGTTCAGAAACAAACTCATCAACATTCGACAGATTCAAGTTCTAAGCCTACACTTTCTAATAACACTTTCATATCACATATCACAAAATACTCTAACTATCTAAAACTTTTAAGAATTCTAGCTTATGTACTGAGATTTATCAATAAAATTAAAACCAAATCAAAGGAAAGTGGTCCTTTAAAGGCCATAGAGCTAAATCAAGCGGAAATGTGTCTTGTAAAAATTATTCAAAATGCAGAATTTAGTGATGAAATTACCTTACTAAGGAAAGGCAAACTTTTAAAACCTTCACACCATCTATTCTGTCTTGATCCTTTTCTGGATGAGGCAGCCATTCTTCGTGTTGGAGGACGCCTGCGGAACCACCCATCCTTACGATTTCAAGAAAAACACCCCATATTACTTCCCAAAGCAAATCACGTTACTTCCTTGATAATAACATATTATCATAACTTAAGCTCCCATGCTGGTCTCAATTTAGTACTTTCACTCCTTAGAAACAAATTTTGGATTCCTCACGGACGCTCCACCGTAAAATCAGTATTAAGACAGTGTATACTCTGTTTTCGACTGTCAGCTAAGCCAATAATTCCAAAGATGGGGAATCTACCCTCAGAAAGAATCACACTCATTCGGCCCTTTTCGAAAGTTGGTGTCGATTTCGCGGGACCAGTAATGACAAAATGTCAACATAAACGAAAAGCGACAACCTTTAAATCATATATTGCCCTTTCATCTGTATGGCGACAAAGGCAGTGCATCTTGAATGTGTTTCAAATCTTTCTACAGAAGCATTTCTCGCAGCCTTGAAACGCTTCATAGGTAGGCGTGGCTACCCCTCTGACATATTTTCGGACAATGGCAGAAATTTTGTCGGAGCCCATTCTTACCTAAAACAGCTATTTTCTTTATTCAAAGAAGAAAAATTACAAAATTTTGCTTCCCAACACCAAATAACCTGGCACTTTATTCCCCCGTATGCTCCAAATTTTGGGGGACTCTGGGAAGCGTCGATAAAATTAGCCAAACATCATTTGGTAAAAATCACACAAGGAGCAATATTAACTTTCGAGGAACTTTCCACCCTTCTATGTCAAATAGAGGCTGTTATAAATTCGCGGCCTCTAACACCATTGTCCAATGCTCCTAATGATTGCGCAGCTTTAACACCAGGACATTTCTTAATTGGATCTGCATTATTAGAATTGCCAGAACTATCGTTAACAAACAATTCTCGTAGTCTTCCTTCTAGGTATAAGCTCTTATTGCAGATGAAGGAAACGTTTTGGAAGAGGTGGAAAGCACAATACCTGCCAACCTTGCTGCATAGATCCAAAAGAACCAACAACCACCGTCACAACTTTTCTCCAGGGGAACTCGTCATCCTGAAAAATAAAGCATCACCTCCACTCCAATGGGATCTAGCAAGAATCATCATGTTGATTCCCGGACCTGACGGAATCACCAGGGTCCTCCAACATAAGACCTCTTCTGCTGGAACTCTTATTCGACCGGTTTCGCAGGTGATCCCTTTTCCAAGTATTTCGACTCCTGCTTCGGTGCCTTCGCGCCCCGCCCAGCCTGTTGATTCATGGGAAGCGGTGACGGCGACAGCCGGTCAGAAGTAGACAGTCATGTGACCAGAGAGAGAAACAAAACTCATTCTTTTTCTTTTTTTATTATTGATTCTGGTTTTCTCTCTGAACTATTCGAAAAACGGAAGTAACTTTATTCTTGAATTGTCATTCTAATATTCAGGCTGCATTCGTACAGCCAAGTAATCCATTAATTGTTATATTATTCAAATAATAAGTATTATTCTGTTTATTCTTTATAATTCATTCAAGGCATAAAAAAATGCCTTTATACGTATTCGAAATGTTTAATCCTGTGCTCAAATACTTGAAAGATTCTGTTTTTTTGTTCATCAAGATTCTCTATTAAATTCGATAATTAAAATCAAGTATATCAGTGATTTGACTTCGCATCTCTTTTCATGAGTGGCTTCCATTTACTTCAAGCATCCGGGAAATACAGGAAAGAGGTGAGTTAGATTTAACTTAATATTATGCATGCTAAAACTTAGTTTCGTTTTAATAAAATGTTTTTGATGCAGGTCAATTCTTTATGCATGAGTCTAGTTATAATTAATCAACAGTTGGAATACATCTGCATATCACTAAGAGTCCATATGCAGATAGTTATGAATTTGCATACGTTCCATTTACTCACCATCGTTTCGTTTGCCGAATTTCGATGAACGCCGATTTCAGTGATGTATTTCAAACAAAAGGCTAAATTTCTTCTGAACTAGAACACCGATATGGTTTATTGTGGGCTCATTCTAAAGTTTGTGGAATGGAGATGTTTTTGGTAAATTTGACCGATTGTAGTTTTAACGGTATTTGCAGAATTGCCGGTTAAAGAATTTGGTGACAACTCGATTTTAAACTTCGCCAATGTTTTAGCGCTGGTAGCTCGCCGTTAAATTAAGGTATCCTGATGTAAATGGTGTCACCCGATAGGATTTTTTCTGCTCTTTCCAAATATGTGCTTATTTTGCTTGTAAGTCTTTCAAAAAGCTCACAAACTTGGGGGGGGGGGGGGTTCAGACAGGTTGAAAAAAGAAAAAAACAGATTTTTCTTCTATCTACCATAACTCGGAAACGTTTAGAGATAGGACAGGGTTTCTATGATGTTTTATGCTCCCCATGTGCTGTTCTATCACCTCTTTTCGTTTGGCAGATTATGTGAAACTCACCCTGTATATATATATTAAATTTCCCACTACATTGAATATAGAAAGGATATTAAATTTTTATTTATATTATTTATTAATTTTCTGTTTTAAATATTTTCAAAAAATTTTCTCTTTTCATTGTATGTAATTTTTAATGCAATGTATTTCAAAATGTGTTTCCGATATTAAACATAAATAAAAATCTTCTTTCTTTCAAAAATACATTTTAAATAGTTTTTTTTTTTTTTTTTTTTTTTTTTTTTTTCATAAATGTTTTATTTAATATTACCTAGAATAAGCAAACAGGTTTTTTTGTCTCCTCATATGTGGTTAATTTTTATATAAATCAAAGATATGATTGTAAATGTCTATGCTTCGTGCTATACATCAGCTACTCCATTTGAGTTGCTTAAATCATTAAGTCAGTTCATATAACTCTAATAATCTAATCTCATTTCTCAAACTTATGTTTTTAGTACTAATCTTAAGTCATATAATTCGATTAGCCACAATGCACTCGTAAACGGGTATTAGAGATCTGTTTTTTTTTTTTTTTTTTTTTTTTTTTTAATTATTAGAAAGCAATTTATTACGACATTAAGCTAACCATGGGTATTCAATATCTGAAAAAGAATGTTTTTAATAAAAAATTTCTAAAATTTTTATTTCTATTTTTTTTTTCTTTTAAATCAATCGCATGAAACAACGAGCTGTAGTTGCATGAAGTTGCTATGTCATTTACATCGATGGCGAGCCCTACTCGCAAATGTGAGCCAACATGAAAAATTTTGGACGTTTATCTTTACTAGTGTCTTTTAAATGATTTTTTAAAAATTATCATGCACATATCCCAATCCGTAGGGTATTTAATTTTGATTTCACAGTAAGTAGTGCGGTATTTAATTAACATGTATTTTGATTATACGCATTTAACCACAAAATAGTTAGACTGAGAAAACTGAATAGTTACTGAGAAGACAGTAATTCTATAAAATGTGTTTATTAGAAATGTCAGGTATATAATAAAATACTTTTCTTTTTGGGGCAGATAAAACTAGGAGTTATCAAAATTCATACATATTACTGTGGAAATATAGTATTGTTCTACCTTTGTGTTTATATATGTGTGTATTAAGTGTTGTGTGTTAACACTTCAATTAAACTACGAAACTACCTCAATTATTCTTGTTTAAATTTGTTGGATCATCATCCCCTATAATACCACGGTCACGATATTTGACAGAACATTATAGGAAGAATTTAAAATAATAAAACAAATTTTCCAAAAATGTTTATCGAAAAATAAGCTTCGGGAAATTTAATCCAATTTATTCTAGAAATGTAATTGCTTTATCCCAGCGATGTGATAAAAGTAATTTCCTTCCTCTTCCTTTGTCAGATCGTCTTTAATAAGGCTAACCTTTTAATAAAAGTAATTTCCGTTACTCCTTCTGTTATGTATTGTCCTTTCTATAACTGTTTAAATAACACACACACACACATATTTACTTAATTATTTTACATAAATGTTTGGTTTTTCGGCCAAATATATGTTATAATTTTTGTTTCAAAAACTAATAAGACATTGAAACAATTTGTGTTATAACATACTTATGAAAAACTATAAGCACTCTGTAAACAATTTCTCTAAATTTACAATATTTTTTATCTAAATGTAAATAATCGAGATTCGCAACATTTATTCTGTAATTTTTAAATTATTTTTATTATTTAATTTTCTCAATAAAAATTATAAATGAATGTTTCTACTTTAGAAACAACATTCTAAGTCAATATATTCTCGCCAATATTTATTTAAATTAATATTACACTGTAAAACATTTTATGTAATATTAGAGAACAATACTGAGGCAGCTTACCATGTAGAGAAATACCACAACCACGAAGAGAAATGTTACCAACTGTACCTGTGTAACCACTGCATAACGTGTAAGGTTACACAGTTATAGCTGGTAACATTTCTTTGCATACTTGTGACAAGTAGGCTGCCTCAATATTGTTGTGTAATATAGAAAAAAAATTACACCGTAGTCATTAAAATGCATGTATAAAAAAGACTTAACATTTCCTTTTATTTTTCTCTGTAATTTTGCATAAGACTTAAGATAAATGATTACCAGTAGCTTTCTGTTGAAACTTTTAACAGTGCACACTGCACATGACTTTTAGCGTCTTATTTTTTATCAGTAATACATATAAACATATGTTATAAGAATTAGAAATTTGAATATTATTTTTAATATACAATTATAAGGGAAGCTTTCTGTGTGTAAAGGTTGCCAAATAATATGCGAGATGGAAAAAAACTAAAAGTAACTAAAATTCGACACAAAATTAATGGCAAATACAAACATATATGATTCAAACTTTATACAATATGTCAAAGGTTTGCAATTGTTTGCTAAGGCATATTTACTCCGTTCATGATTATCAATTTCCATAATGTAAAGCAAACATGGCGTTAATGCTAAATAAACGCAAGTATGGAAAACTAATTATTTTAGGCCTAATAATCATTCTCCAATGTTTAGATGTATTTATCGAAGTTAACATAGTAAATAGAATTATAAGAATGTTTTATGGTTTTGCATTTCTCTGGATTGGTATTGAGAAAATTTAGAAATTTTATTTCCATAAAATTAGTTCTTTTAACTTAAAATGATAATACTTAACACCATTTAAGTGTTTTGAATAACTTTAATCAATCTACATCTTATATTTACAATAGTTTAAATGTGAAATCTATTTTAAACTCCATGGTTGAAAAGTTAAATTCCTCTAGAACGATAGTCAAATTAATGTTTCAAGATTAGTCTCTGATAAATCAATTACTCAATTAAGGTCACGGCTATTCGATGGAAACGGAACACATGACATGATCCTTCCCGAATGTAACTCCGATTGACAAAATCTTTTTTCACTTTCTCAATTCAGTTTTTACTTCAATTTTTTATCCTCCGAAGGGAAATCAGTTAAAAAAGTTTCTGTATTCATTATTTAGTAATAAATATTTATGAAAAAAAAAAGTATGTATTTCAGTTTTTTTTTAGAGTGAAAATGTCCTTTTATTTATCTTATATATATATATATATATATATATATATATATATATATATATATATATATATGTGTGTGTGTGTGTGTGTGTGTGTGTGTGTGTGTTTGTGTAAATGTGTGTGATTAAAAAAGAAAAATATTTTCATTTAACTCTTTTTCTTTAAGTAGGATCTAGAATAACTTGTATAATATACTTTTCTTTTTTAATATTCCAGGAGGAATATACTTTAGAAAGCCTGAATTTACTTGTTCGCAGTCCTGACGATAGTAATTTGATTTGATTTTTCCTCTGCATAAGTGGCAAAAAACAACGGAGAAATACTTTGCAATATTTGTAATCTTTCTTAGAAAGGCAAATTAGTCAAAGACTGTGCAGGCATCAAATTTGATAAAAAAAAAAAAAAAGCGAGAATGACAATCAGATAGCTTTTACATGGTTACGCGGCCTGGTAACTCATATTAGTAAATAATGAAATTGTTTGTAACAATATTAAAGACGTATAAAAAGTTACTTCTTGCTAAACATTATTGCCTGGTATGTTGTATATTACCAATAGGTAAGTAGTGTGGTAATAATTATTTAATTGCTAATTAAGAACATTGATAGTGACTGGTAATATTTTTAACCTGAAATTTTCTATCAATCTCCTCTAGAACCTAGAATATCTTTCCGATTTTTGTCTGAAACCGTGATTAGAGCACGTACCTGATTTTCAGAAAATACGTAGCTAAATTAAAAACATTTTAAAAAATTAAGTTTGAGTGTAAATTTAATAAAATAATTTACAATGAAAACTTAATTTTTAATTAGTATATCATAATTTTATAGCATACTTATTTATACTATAGAAGTGTATTAAGTTTTACTAAAATTATAAAATCCAATATACATATACATACTTACATATATATATATATATATATATATATTCCTGTGTGTGTACGTATAAAATTCTGTTTAGAAAGACAGTTAGATGTATTTAATTTTAGCGAATTCAAATTAGCAATAGCTCCTTTGTTTGTTTTCTGATTACCTAAAATTGTAAGATTATTTAAATTCTTATAAATAATACATCAGTTTTCTTTAAAAATTAATTTAAAAAAATCATAGAAATGAAAAGAAAAAATTAGCATATCCTTCGTAAGTTTTAAATCTAGTATGATGAATTCTAAAATCAATAACGCTCTATTTCAAGAATTCTTTCTCAATTTGCATGCATTATCTAAGATTTAAAGAAAACGGTTAAAAATCATATTGAATAGTTCCATTTTGTGAAAGTAATTGAAGTAAAATTCATTAAGATTGCTTAAAGTACTTTTTGGTATATTTTAGTGAGTGTTTCAATATACAGAATGTGGTTATGCTGCATGATATAGTTAGATTTTGGTATAGACAGATGTCCATTTGGACATATATAATAAGGGATCAAGGGATCTTTGAATGTAGAAACATAGCCTAAAAAAATATTACAGGGTGTCGACAGTCGAAATTCTTTCCCTGGTTCCACTAATTTCTACTTGTACATTTATATAATAATTTTTTACTTAATTAATCGTCTGAACTTACTACTAAATATTCCAAAAAGAGAATACTGGTGGAAGAATCAGGGGGAAAAATTCGACTGTTGACACCCTGTATTACAAACATTTTGTCTTTTTTTCGACAGCTTTTTCAAAAATTTGCACTCTTTTGCTTGTAAAATTACTTTTAGCTCAAGAATTCTCAAATTTTCTTCAATTTAATACAGAGCAGTGTAATGAAGAAAATAAAATACATTAGAAGAATTTTTAAAAATTCCGTTAAAGAAACTAATTATATATATACATATATATATATATGTATGTATTTTAAATAAAAGAACTTTTTCAACATTTTGTAACATATTTATTTTTTTTTTCTCAATACTGTATCAAGTAGCTTGGAAAACATTTAAAAATTCTGATGTCTCAAAAATGTTACTTAACTGCGTTATGGAACTATGATGATATATTCAGAAACGGGGGTATAAGCTGGGTATTAAAATTCTTCTCTTATGGATATCTGTCTAAATAATTTGCTATGTCACTCTGCGTATCCATATTGATATCCATTTACTTGTTTACTAGCTTTTATTTTCTAATTTAATTTAGCATTAATGTTGATCCGATTAAAGAGTATGGAAAAAGATCATTGAAATTAACCCTTCAATGCATGATGATGCATACATGAATCATACCATTTTTTACTGAATTTATCATTAATAATATTGCAAAACAGACGATTTTTATCTTAATATATCCATATAAATGTTTGATTGTTCGTTTCTCCAATACATGGCAACATAAACAGCCAAGAGCTCAGATTTTATTTCTGCTTTTTTTAGTGGTCAAGTTAGATTTGCCTAATTCATAAATTCTGTATTAAAAAATTTTAAATTTTACTCTATATAACTGAATATATGTTTTTTTCATTTTTGTGTTAAGATAAAACCACAGAATTTTTTTTTTTTTTTCTTTTAATTTTTAGGTTTGATGCATATATTCATCAAACCTAAATATTCAAAAAATAATCAATAAAAAATGTTAAACATTTTTTAAAAATATTTTTTCATATTTATTTAAACTATGACCTTGAAGAAAAAATTGTTTGGTAAAAATATAAAAAAAGTCATGCATTTATGGGTTAATAAATCCGTCGGAAATAAACACAAACACACACATGTGTATGTGTGCGTGAGTGTATTAACTAAAATTTTTATCATTACTAATATAATAATTATATTTAATAACATTTGAATGTTATTTTCGAAAACGTGAACGAAACACGTTTTTCCACATTTTCAAATGCTCTAATACTGTATATTACTTGTAATAACATCATGTTAAATGAAAGGTAACGTAATATGAACATACATTTTTTAAATATCGCATAAGTTATTGTAAAGGTATGCATTGTTTATATTAGGAAAGATTTCTATAACTTTTTTTTTTACAATTTAAGTTAATCTTCTATTGAATCCTTTCTAAATAAATTCAAATAAAAATAAATTGAATATATACCTGGAAGTAAACTGGATATATAATTTTCTGTTTGTCAATGGTAGGCAAGTGTAAAGTATTAAATTTCAAATAAGAAAATATTTGTTTTCGTGATAAAATAGCACGATTTTGACTTACAAATATCTTTATTTTTTCACAGATGGTTCTATAACAAATAAAAATAAAACAGAAGTTCAATCATTGGAAAATAATATCTGAAGAAGTATTTTTCAGTTCGAATTAAAAAATGATACATAAGGAATATTTTTAAAAGGCTGTCAAATTATGCTAAATTTAAACTCGCCCTTCGCCTTTCGTGGAATGGGTAAAGAGACAACTAGGCAACTTTGAAATCTGAAATAAAAATTCACATTTTTTATAAATCGCCAATAGCAATTAGTTGGTTTGTGATTCGAGATATCCAAATAGCACACTCCCACTTATTGGCTATAACTGCATTTCGGGCGTTGCTTTAAACAGTTTCGACCGTGACACACACTACAAGCTGTTAACCCCATGTTAAATTACTGCCTACGGCAAACTCTCACTGACAGGTTGGTTGATTTAACGTCGCAATAGTACTGCATCATGAGTAATTGCGACAATACTGATTACTCTGAATTCGGTGTGTTGCCTATGATTTTGAATCTTAGCGAATATTTAAATTAAACATTTACTGCTTAATACTGCTGTGAATTGTTCTAAACAGAAAATCATTACATTGTTAAGAGATAAAGCTTTGTCATAACATAAAACCTGTTGGTCATTCTCATGAATGACAGACTTCCCACTGAACATCTATAGTCCTAGTTGCGTTATTTAATATACTGAGTCATTGTAAAAAAGTAATTTTACAATTAAAGCGCCGCTTGATGGAGAGAAATTAAACTTATTTCGAGGGGGGGAATCTTTTGTTATTAAATATATATATATATACATATATCATTCCTTACCATGTATTTCAGTGAAGACTGCATAGTGCTACGATTAATAATATTTTAATAACATAATTTTTATTTTTTTCTGTGACTTTTGGATCACATGGTATTTGATAAAAATCTTAAATGAAATATGACATTACTTTTAAAAAATGTTTTTATATAATGTTTTTATATGTAAATATATATTGTCTCTTAAACGTGACTCTATTTCATGACTCTAAACATGACTCTAGAAAACGTAAAAAAAAATCAAATACGAAATCGAGCTTTGTATACACAAACATATCTTGTAAATATATGGTTGTGTGCAACGTTTGTTGGTTTCAGATCACACTTTTCGATAACAAACATGCGCATTGGCAGTTTTATTTTAAGCAGAGAATGCAGATTTGATGCATGTATAAAATTTACTTCTTACAGTAAAGCTTCAAACTGTATACATTTTTCGATTCGACTATGTCCTATTTGTTGATGAAATGTCGCTACAAGTTTTCTAATCATGTAGGGTTCAATAATTTTAAATTTATCAATATCATTTTGACGAAGATCATTTATGTTCTTTGGATTTTTTCAGTAGACACCACTTTTCAGGTGTTTCCAAAGAAAGTAGACGGAGATGGTGTAAATTCAAAGAAAAGGAGCAGGCCACTCAATTTACTACTTCTAGCAAAATTCATAGCATCCAAGTCATGTGGAATCTAACTTTGAAATAATATATAACATATATATATATATATATATATATATATATATATATATATATATATATATATATATATATATATAGGTATTGCCTTCTTCTCTCCCAGAAAAACCAAGAAAAATATCATTTTAACACTCATTGGACAAAATTTAAACATTTAATAAAAAAAATAGGGGTTCGCATTTGGAATTTCAAATTACACACCTCGCCTAATACCTTATAGAAACAACTGGTCGTCAATTTTTACATTATTGAAAAAAGTTTACTTTAAAAATCGAATGCGTATTTTTTTTATCCATGCAATCTCTATTAATCAATCGAGGTACTTGGCTTGCTCCATATTTTCCTCACACGTGTCATAATACCAGTTCTTTTTACGATATATTGAATTTAATCAGAAATAAATTTACATTTTCATAAAAAATAAATAAAAGAACTATGTATAAATAATCACGACACATAAAAACCCAAAATCGCGAACGTGACAAAGAAATTTTTTCATACCGATTAAAAAAAAAAATTATTTGCTTATTTATTTATTATTATTTGTTAGATATATACTGTCAACATGCCTGGCATGTCAAGTCTGGTTCATGTGAAATTATGTTTAACTAGGGCAATATTTTTATTTAAAACTTTTTTACTTGAATTGAGAATACATTCAAAAATTCGTTAAAACTGCCACATAATTATAACTTTGTAGTAAACAGTTAAGTAACATACTTTCACAATTGACTATGTTTTCAGAAATTTCTCAAAATTTCATACAAGAAAACTTCTCACAAACTGATATCACAGAGCAGCGATGCCAACAGTACGATAATCATTGTACACATAGTCGCCAAGTCTCATAGTTACCGATTCAGGCGACAGACCTTACACCAGAAATTTTCTATAATAAATTTCCCTATATTTAGTCGTGAAAAATTAATAAAAAATATTTTTATTAAAAAGTACTGGTGTGAAACTTGATTTAAAAATTAGAAATTTTGGCAAGTATCATTGTACGGTTGTCAACGCTGTCACAGAGAGTGAAAGTGACATTAATTAACATATTTTACAACCTTGTCACTTAAAATGATTTCATATGTACACATTAAACTCCCAGTTACATCACATTGCTACTTTGAACCGAAAATATTGTTTGAATATACTAGGATATCGAAAAAAATGGCCCTTATCCATGCAGAAGACTTTACATGAACTCAGATTTTTTAACATGGCTTAACAGAATAATAGAAAATATTTTACTAGCTAATTAAAAGTATGGTACCAAATAAAATATTGTGGTATACCTGAAACTGTTTTAAACTTACTTAAATTCCGGAAGTGTTCAACAATGTTTTAACTAGTTTGAAAATTTTGTCCTGAAAGATGGAAACGTATTCCAAATAATATTTATAAGGAGAAAATAGTCATAAAACACTAATTTTATTCAATATTCAAGGAACCTGTAAAATATTTAAATATAAGGTAAAATAGTGTAAAATTACGTGAAAATGTTAATTAAACCGATACCCTTTCTTTATTCTCACTATTAATCTAATATGCAGATTACAATTCATGCATCAAAGTTTGCTAGTCACAGGTTTGTCTTTAAAATGAAGACTGTGGTATCATATTTTAAAAGGAATAAGAACCTATTTGGTAGTTAAATAAATCATTTTTATTTAAAATTTACAATGCAACAAAAATGGCAAAACACATTTATTTTTACAAAAAAAATAAAAAGAAAAGAAAAGAGAAAAGAACATTTCTTTTATACATCTTTCCTTTAGTTCAAGCATTGATAAAACTCAATAAGCAGGGTTAAAATATGCATTCAGAAAAATATGCAATAATCATGATTTTTGAAAGTTTTATTGCATTTTTGTTTATGAAAGAAGCGTTTTAAAGTAATTCCAAAAACTAAGTAATAGTTGCTTTTTGAGATACAAATTTATTATTCTTATGCATTAAAAAGTATCAAAAATTTAATTCACTTACTTCTGTCAAATAATGTACAGTGGTTAAATCTCTTTCAGTGAATAGATGATGAATGATCATACACATAAAATCCTCTCTTTATTAAATTTAAGTAAGTTGATAAGTTTACTTACCTTTTAAAAAATGGCACTTTAAATTATATTCTTGTTTTCCCAATAATTCTTAAGATCTTCCAAAAGAAGTTTTACCTTGTATTCTGCTTGATACTACTTCTACTTCTTAAAATGTAGTTATATTTATAGATATACAATCCATTTCCATGCGTTACTCCGTATGCGGAAAATAAATGTGGTCCAGTGATTATATTTATGTGGATAATTATTTTCGCTAAAAATGAACTAGTTATTAACTATGAGTATCCAAATAAAATATACGCTGCTGTTCCTTTTTTATTGACAAAAAATGTAAAGTTTATATAAAGTTTAATTTCTTAAATTAATTTACAAGAAATTATGTAACAAGAAGTTAAGTGTTTATGCTTCAGACGATTTCTTTAAAAGAGTTTAGGCTGTTTAAACGTAATATACACTATTACACACTATTCTGGAAGATCTTTGAAAAAAAAGTACTGACACGGCTATTTTCGGCAGCTTTTATTAGACAATATAATGAGTAATTTAGCACAATATGTTCATTTATTCCAAAGTTTTTAAAAGGAAACAAAATATTCAGCAAGTCTTCGTAAAATGCGTGGTTAAGTCTGTGGTTAAGCTTTCAAGAAAAAAATATGCAAAATGTGAAAAAATATAAAATGTAAAACTTATTTTTAAAAATGTAGCTTTCTGAACCTGTTATTTAATGTAAGAAATCGTCGAAATAGTTAAACACAAAAAAAAAATATTTTGAGAACGCAAGTAGCTTTATATTTTTAAATGGTCCCAAATTTAAAATAAAAATATTAATAATATCCCGTAGTATACAGCAATAAATTATTTATCATAAAACGGTTATTAAAAGAGATAATTTCAAAATAAACGCAATGAATTTTGTAGAATTGTAAGAAACGTATGTGCGTCTGCGGTTCAAATTCCAAGAAAATATATAAAAAATCGGAAGGCATAAAATATCTATTGCGTGAATTTGATGAAAATGTGATTCCATCTTTTATATCTTCAGGGTGTCTATTGACACAATTTCTTCCGTGTCCCTCACACCACTATATTTATATATTAGACTTCTGTAGTATGTTTCCACGATTTATTAAGAGAATTTTTTAACATAAATATAGTGATGGAAGAATCCCCCCCCCCAAAAAAAAAAGAGGGGGATCAGCAGGCACCCTGATCTTTTGTCTACTTGCATTTATTTATTTTTTAATGGTATCGTTAAAAAATAAGTTTGAGGATTGTTTCTAAAAAATATACAAGTGTGATGAAAATTGTATAAAAAATGTTAAAATTTCTCTAAAATCATATGTAAGACAGATTCTCGAGTTTCTATATTTTTCAACTGCTTTAAATTGGTGAATAAAAGGTGGGGTTGGGAGGGGGGTGTTGGAGCTTTATTATAAAGTTCATAAAATGCTCTTAGAGGTTAAACAGTGTGATAATGAGAACCATGCGAGAGTCATGTAAATATTTTTAATAAACATTTATGTTTAATATCAGTACTGAAAAATTTTAATTCACAGTGTAATAAGTTCAAATATATGTATTTAAAATGTATAAATTTGTTAATAATCTTGATGAGAAAATTGAGTTAATAAATTTTATTTCCAAGAAAAATATAAAATATTAATCAAATAATACCGTTTATTTCAATACCTGTCGTTTCTCTTAATATTGAAAATTTGAACTAAAATAAAATTACGTAAATATACTTACCGTCTGCTTCTTTCACGAAACCTTGACCTTCCCACAAGAGATTCAAATACTTAAATAACACTTGACAACGGTTACAATCAACGTCCGTAGAATTTGTCTGAAAAATGATTAACATTAGTTTAAAAGTATCACAATGTATTTCATTTTGTAACAAAAAATAAGCTATATTTTGTAGATGACATTTATTGCATATACATACCTAATGCCAATTTAGACGGTCAATAAAAATAATTGTATCGGCATAGATATTTACTCCGAGAAATATTGTCTGTCAAGACTAACTTAAGTTTAAAAATATTGATAAAATTTACAAAATGCGAATGTAATTTACTAACAATAATATACTTACCATAAAAAGATATAAAAATTATCCAATTGGTATCTTATCCATTAATTATTTAGAGAACTAAATAAAATGACACTTTAAATAAATAAATAACACGCTATATTTTTATTTACATCTAACACATTGTTTTTATTTAATTATTTACTCACCTTAAATAATATACATTAAGATACTTTTTGGTTCCCTTAATAATATTCGATAAGAGTAATTTAAACTTCTTAAAAATTGATTACAATTTAAAAGAAAAAATAAATAAAAATAAAAATGAATATATTATTTCTTACTTACCATGGAAATATACATAGGGTAATTGCACCAGTAGTGGACACTTTAAGTTATTTTTTAGATTTTTTTGGTCTACATTTGTAAGGCCTGGTTAACGGCCTCTTGATTTTCTCTCATATTAATGATTGCCTAAATTACTAACTTTAATGAACACGATATTAGTGAAACTTAGTATATGTTTATTAAGAGCTTTAATTGAAGAGAAGTAATGGACTTTAAAATGAAAACTTAACTAAATTAACAGATCTTAAAACTTAAGAAAATATAATGCTAGTAACTCGCCCTACTTGAATTATACCTTCAAACTCTTGATATAGCCGGAAAAGCAAGATAGTAGAAATTCACAGTAGGGAATGATTAACTCCAAAGGTTTTACGAAGCACCATTATTACTCTTAATCTTAAAATTCGATTATCAGATCTCTAAAAATTCACCATCCAAAAAATACACTTCCCTAAATCGGAAGTTTCATTGTAAAAAAATCAGATGGAGAACGATTCACATCATTTTCAAACAACCATCTTAAATATAACGATATCCAACTCAACACAAAAAGCTTTGCAAATTCCTTTTAACAATTTCTATATCTTCACAAGAACCAAACGCCAAGCTAAATTCATATAACCTGCTACTCTTTTTCACACTAACCAAATTTTCATGGAAAACTTTCCACTTTCACCGAGACCACTAGATCCAACTAGTCATTTTATATCTTTAAAAAAAAAATACTCCATCGACAACTCAGCGCGATTTCGAGCATTTGAAATCGAGAGCGATTGCATGAGACCTCTCACCTTACACATTTCATAATTTTAGAGACTTAAAAATTAACCATTGTTTCATATCTTAACTAACATTTCCTATATACGATTATGCTGCGCAAGTTACTAATTGAAGAGAATTTTTTATGAAAAAAGAGCATTTAGAGAGCTGAACATTCTTTAAAAGTGGACACACTTAAAAATAATAATAGACACCTTTGAATATTTGCAATAATGGTAAAAATAAAAGCGATTTTATTGGAAAAAGACATTTTTTTAACAAAACGAAAGTAATTCTTCTACATTAATGTGTTTGTGGAAAGGTTTTCTTCTTTTTTGATTTTTTCGCTTTTCAAAAGTCCTTTTCTTTACTTTTTGTTCGGCTATCTCGCTAATCTTGTTATTTTCTTCTTTCTCTTGCAATTTCTTTTATTTCCTTCTTTATTTTTCTTTCTAATTTTTGCTCGCACTTTCTTCATATTCTGTATAGCAATTTTCGTATGGCAATTCTATAGTAATTTTCGCAATTTTTTCCATTGTAGTATATTTGCTACTTTTCCTAAGTGACGATTCTCGAAATAATAGCATTTGACGATCTCATTTCCTGTATTTTGAAAAGTTTCCGGTCACCTTATAATTTTCTTATCCGGAATATCCTGGAACTGAATTGTCTGATCCTTCAGGGTTTTGTGAATTAAAGACCATTCAAAATAATAAAAGAATTGCAATTACTGAATCTATTAATGAAAGCATCATAGAGTACACATAATTATTCCTCAACGAGTAAGAGACAATGGTGTTGAGATTAAGGTTGAGTGACGCACTACAGGTACGTAGTGGGATACTGGCAACGAAGTCATCCCAAAAGGTGATCTGCATGCATTACCATTACGTATTTGAGCTTCCACGAAAAGACACTTTTTTGTACCACGAAGACTTACACGAAAATTTGAACACTTGACAAAGAAGAAAAGATTAAGGAGGACCACATAACGCTAATCTCTCAGACCTTTTGTAGTATAGTCAAGATAGACATAAATTAAAGAACTGGTGTACAATAAATATTTAAACATAAAAACTTCTTCATGGTAGTGCTTCCTTTATTTTATATATTCCGGCAGCGCTTCCCTTTGTTTATGGTGTGTAATGAAGATTTTTTGTTTAAATAAGATAGACATAACACTCAAAATACTAAACCCAGTCAATTCTTTTTCATTCCTGGTGTTCTGGTGGACACCGAACTCAACCAAATAGTCCAATACGGAACATAGAAAAAAAATCGTAACAAACTCTAAATAATGACTCGAGATTATCAAAATTATCTGACGACTGAACTAAATTCCTATTCCGTTCAGATTTCTCAATTCAGGAGATTATTGAGCTATGTCTACTGTTTGTCTCAATAGTCAAATCAGCCAGTAGTGGACAGGTTCTGTCTACTACTGGCTATGATGCCATTTTTGGTATCGCTAGTGGACACCCTTAAAAATATTACATTCAAATATAAAATTAAAAATTTAATAATATAATCGAATTATGCATACTTTGTTTAGCCATGTGAAAGAAAAAGTTAGACGAAATCAGGTAAAAATAAGCAAAGGAAAAGAAAACAAAGGTTTCTTTATTCAAAGCTGCAAAAAATAAAGCAAAATGACAGAAAATTCAAAACTTTTCTGCTAAACTAATAATATTATAAAACTTATGGCTGTAAATATTTTTAGTTTGAGACATTAATGCACCCAGCAGCAAAATTATTGAAGAACTAGCAATAATTCCTACTTAAAAGATGTGCACCTAATACGGTTTTGTTAAGTAAATATTTGTCGAGTCATGATTTTAGTCTTATACTGTTTATGAAAAAGTAAGTTGGTGATAAAAAAAGTGTGGACGAGTGCTTCAATAATTTTGCTGCAGACTGTAGTACAGGAAGTAACACAAACTCTGAATGATTTTCGAACCTATGCAAGAATTAGAAAGCTTCTTATCAGAGTTTAAATTAAAAAAATATCTACTTCTGTTACAGGGTTAAATACTGGCGCCTTACGCAAAATCAAATAAGATTTATTATTATTATTATTATTACTTATTTATTTATTCAATGAAACATTTTGAATTAAAACAAACAATATATTTAAAAAAATACATTTTATAAAAACAACAAAATATGTTTGTTATTTCTCTCTTGTATTTTATTTTAATTTTGTTATTTACTCACCTTTGAAGGTATAGAAAGAAAATATCAGAAATATACAAATCCCGTTTATCACTTAACGAATGAACTCTAATTTAAAATTTTGGTTTTTACTAAATATTTTGTAACGTTTATATGATATTTTTGGAACCATTGTTCGGTTTTTAAAAATATATTAGGATAAGAAATTTATTCAATAACCCTTTCAAACATAGCATTTATTCCTTAACTTTTACATAAATAGTATTGAATGTAGTTTTATTACCTAAAAATATAATTATGAAGTTTTCTATAATTTCTACAGTATTTTTATAGAGAAAAGAGTTTCACGCAGAGGTGACTTCTTTATTAAAAGAATCTAAAATTTCAAAATTTTAAAATTCAAAATTCGATTGAGATTATTATAAGCTTTATATTCACAGAAAGTTAAATTTAAAATTATTTATCCGCTTACCCGAGTCGTTGTAAAAAAAAAAAAAAAAAAAAAATCGTTCGTATATATATATATATATATATACGTACAATTATATATATATATAAACATATATAAAAAAATTAAACACTTCTAAATTAAATTTCTTCTTCAAGATGACTGTAGTAAGTAAGTTTTTTACACGCTAATTTTCCTCTATTAAAGTAGGAACAAAGTTTTAAGACATCATGGGAAATTAAAATACAGTATGATTCCAATTGCTTCAGTTTACCAAATGCACTAGAAAACATGCTTTAATAATTAAAAAAAAAGGGGGGGGGCAAAATTAGAAAAAATCAATAATCAAAAAACGCATGTTTTTACCCGTTTTTAAATAACAATCTGTAATCAAATTAGGCACATGTTATATTCCTGATATTTAGGAAAAAACTTATTAAGGAAAATTTTACTGATACAAAACGTTATCGATACTGAGAAAACTTTTACAACTACTTTCAATACTCGATGAATAAGAATATGGATTTTAATTTTTAGACAAAAACATACACTCACATTTTAAACTTTTTCAGCGGCACATAGTTGATGAAAACGTATGATTATATTGCTGACGATATCTCGCCATTTCTGACATTCATCCATAGTACACGACAGTCAAGCGATGCATTATTGACATCCTTCAGTCACATGTATTACCACCCATGGCAAGGCTATCGAAAGTCTTTTTTATCAAGACAATGTACGAACACAGACTATAGGAGTTTCTTAGTAATTTGCTTCGCTACGGAAACATCTTTTATTTACATGCTCAGCATCTAGATTTGTCACCAACCAAGTCCATCCGGAAAGACACAGGATGATATATTGAACAGTCTAGTAGTTTGATTGAATTAGATGTGTATTTTAATTGACATAACACAAGACACTTTGGATGCATTCGAAAGTATTTCCCGGTCACTTCCCGAGTTGGGAAATGACGTCACGCGGGAAATTATAACTACCATATAGGAGCCTTACGAAAAATGACCGAGATATAACTACTTCCGTACACATCTCATCTTCCCGGGAAACAAATATATAAACAAACATGGCTCCTATATGGTAGTTCTAATTTCCCGAACTTCCCGCGTGACGTCATTCCCCAACTCGGGAAGTGACCGGGAAATACTTTCGACTGCGCCCTATGGGTACAGCGTCTAGAATAAACGGTGAGGAAAGCGGCAAATAAAATTGCACTAAAAATTATGCCTGCCATCAGTTGTCATTGTAATCGAAACTAGTGTCACGTCATAAAAACCGAGACTCCCTATTGGTTAATTATGTGCTTAGATCACGTGACTGATCTGACGAAACTCGGAAGAGTCAATCAGGTCTCCGATTTCCGCAAAAGCTTCGATCACAGCGACATCTGGCGAAGCTAATTTTTTGTAGCATTATTTTAACATCATGGTTATAGGCGATTTCCACACTGTTTATCCTAGACGCTGTACTTGCTGTACTTTGGGGGGAGTAACAGTCGCCAGCAAAAGTATCCGAGCACTAGCCAATAATTCCGATATAAAAAAAAGTACACTTAAAACTGTTTTTTTAAATAAATCCTTGTCGAATCGTGATCTTAGACTGACTAAGAACATGACTCGACAAATATTTATTTAACAAAGCAGTATTAAGTGTACTTTTTTTAGACAGGGATTATTGTTAGTGCTTGGATACTTTTGCTGCCGACTGTATATACCGCATTCCCAGTCCATATCGCGTCACCTATTCGGACTTGAATTTTTTTTTTTTAATAGTTTACAAGAATCTCTCTTCTTTTTTTAGTTTTTCTTCTAACAAACAATCATTTTGCTTTAATTATGTAATAACTTACATATTGTACTTACTTAAGTATTGCACTTAAATATATAAATTTTTGTTTTCATTGAAAACCTCTTCCTTGGTACACAAAATTTTAGGGCAATAAATGTATTAGCGACATATACGAAGCAGAAAATAATGAAATAATTTTTTCTTCACTAATTTCTTTAGTTGGTTAAATGACCAATCTTTTCTTTAAAAAATTCATTTTGAACTAGTCTGAGTCACATTTTTAATAACTTTTGTTATTAATTAACCACGAAAAATTGAGTTCTTATTTTTATTTTTATTTATTTATTTATTTATTTTTATGGTAAAGAAAAAGAAATGTAAATATCATAAAATGCGTGAACTTGCAACTATTGCTTTAAGCTAGTAACTCATAATTCCATCTTAAACAATATTGTCAAATAGCATTTGCATGTAATCCTTTGCCATATCAATGAAATTACTTTTACTTAAATGGGAAGAATTTGTGAATATGGAATTATATTTTAAAAATGTTTTACTTTATTTTAAACTGAATTTAATATAAACTTTCTAATAATGAATAATCGATAACTGAAAATGCAAGGGTTTGGTAAAATGCGGCATATTTTGAAGAAAAACTTTAATATTAAACTTTCTAAATCTTACTGCTGCTTGAATTTGGACATAAAAATAAACCAATTTTTATTTCGCGGAAATAGATGTTCCCGTTTCTTTGATATAAAGAGGTTTCAATACAAAAAGTATAAATTCTTTGAAAGAACGTTTTATGGGCATATTTTAAAAAGTTTTTTGAAGTTGTTTTGAAAAATATGTTCTGAATAAAATGCGGAAATATCTCATAAAATTTATTTAAAATCCCTCCCTTTTTGATAAATTAATGCATTAGTCTAGGACATGAATGAATTTTTTCATAATATTTATGTCTTTTAAGTTTTACTGATGATTTCAATAGTATATACATAGAAAAAAAAAGTAAATATAACATATACAGAACGTTAAGTTAATGAATAAACAAAAATTAAAATATACAGAACATTTTCTAAAAATAGTAACTGTATTCACACATTCATTACAGAAAAAACAACCAAAATAGTTGAATTCTAAATAATTTCTCGCATGTTAATTTATTAGTTTCTTAGATTATGAAGTTTTAAAAGGAACAAACAGGCCACAATCAGAGCACCAAATAAATTTCAACTATCATATTTCCTCAATATACAGTCGGTAACAAAAGTATCCGAACACTAGCAAAAATTCCTATATAAAAAATATAGAGTTAATACAGTTTTGTTAAATAAATCCTTGTCGAATCATGTTCATAGACTGACTAAGAACATGATTCGACAAGGAATTATTTAACAAAACAGTATTAACTCTACTTTTTTATATAGGAATTTTTGCTAGTGTTCGGATACTTTTGTTACCGACTGTAGTGATATCTACAATCGTGACATCAAAAAATAAGAAAATCTTTTGCAACACTCTCATAAAAATCCCTGCAATACCTGTTATGCTGAGCACTTATGCCTAGTTTCCAACATTTCGTCCTTTTCGGAAGAATTAGTATCATATATATATGTATATATATATATATTGTAATTTTCAAGAAATTTAACCTTGGAAAATTGATTAAATTCAAAATATTATAATATTAAATTTAAACAGTTGTGTCAAGTCTCCCACCAAAGTCGGAAGACTTTGCAACTAAGGCTTATAATAAACAAATTCACGTTTTGTCTACAGTATGATATATACAATAATTTCTTATATAAAGATAATTTTAAAAATTGCGGCCAATTTTATAACAATTAAGAAATGATTATTTACATGGGGTGTAATACAATTATTTTGCCGTACTGATTTCATTGAGTTACCTTTTTCATGCGCTAGAATAATTAATTTAAGATCAGAAACATTAAAAGTATCTAAAATTTCCTAGTTCAGATAAACTATTTTTCTTTTTCAATAGAATTTTTATAGATACAGTAATTTTCGGTGTATAATCCGCAGGTACGATAAAGTCGGCAGCAAAATTATTGAAGCGCTAACAATAATTCGTATTTAAAAGATGTACACCTAATACTGTTTTGTTAAGTAAATACTTGTCGAGTCATGATCTTAGTCTTATGCTGTTTATAAAAAAAAGTAAGTTGATGATAGAAATTAGCGATCAAACTAATATATATATATATATATATATATATATATATATATATATACGAAAAATGTGGATGTGTGCAAATAATTTTGCTGCCGACTGTCTGTCATTCCTCCACCAGAAATTTTATTTAACAGAAAAATCCATATCTTTTCGAAGAAACAGCTCTTACTAATATAACTTTATTTGTCAATTAAAATTTCTGATGCAAAACTGACTTGTTTAATCTGCATATTAAAAGCCGAAAATTACAGTAATTTGAAGTATTATACAATTTGTTCCAAAAAGATTGAAGCGTGATTAAATTCTTTATACGTTAGAGATAAATCAGCAACATAAATTTAAAAAAAATTATCAAAATAAGATACGAAATAAGGCAACATTAATAAAAAAAAAGTCCGTTAATTTTCTAAAAATTGCATTTCTAAAAATTTTATACAATACCATTAGACAAATTTGTTCAATTAGAAGGTATTGATTTATAATGCAACAACATCACTGAAAAAAATATACACCCGTGTTTTAAAAAGTAAATAAGTTTTACTTAATTAAGCAAGTTGTACTTGTAATGGATAGGAAAAAATCGCCTTTTTTCGAAAAGGAACTTTTCAATCTAAGATTGCCTGCACTTAGGCATGTTCAAAGAGTGATATTCCACTTTTTAACAGTCAGATCTGAGTATTCATATTTAAGAGAACGCGATAATAATTTCATTAAAACAATTTTTGCGAGTTTGGGATAAATTTGCGATCCAGTAATGAATTCTAAATTGTTCTTCGTATTAATTAAGACAGACTTTTTTATTGAAAAATTAAAATAAACAAAATTTATCTTTTTTTTTTTTTTTTTTTTAATGAAATTTTAATAAAGAAACTTTTTTTTTCTTTAATTCCTTTGTAATTTAGATGTTTAAAATATCTGTGTTAAAATATTTTTTTTTAAATCCGCATGTGTTAAAATAATTCTTAAAACTGCATAATTTTATTTTTAACTAAATGTTTATAAAAGCTCTTTTATACAACATTCAAATTCGAAACTTATTTATTTCTAAATGTATGTTTTGTCTAATTGTTTGTTTAAATTGTTATTACATCAGATTATAAAAGCAATCTCGAGTTCTCTTCAAATTTATTTTATAAAATATTTATCTGAATGCCTATTTTTACAATTAAGGACATCAAATTAAGCACACCAGAGCATTTTATTCTAAAAAGATAAATACATTTTTAACAAAACATCCTCTGTATACGAGACCGGATAGTCGGATAGTTATTTATTGAAAAAAAAAAAAAAAAAAAAAAAAAAAAAAAAACAGCTGAACTATTTTCTTAACCAGGAAATTTATTCATAACAAGAATTGTGCAGCTTTTTTTTTTTTTTCAATTAAATAAAAATGTAGTATATATGAGACAAGATGGCAATGAACTCTTTAAATAATATTTATTTTTTATAACGTCTTCAAAGATGGGTAGAATGATGTATTTAACATCAAATTTGAGATAAAATGTTTGAGCAATTTAAATGCATTGTTAAATGTAAATTTTCTGGCCTTTAAAATTTTGTTCTTTGCAGTAAAGTGATTTTATTCTGTTAAACTATTTGTTGAGGAATTATATCAAATACAGATCATAAATCATTCAATTTCTTTCCCGCCAGCTAATTAGTTTAAGAAAATGTAGCATATGCAAAATTTGTGTAAGCACCTAGATGTATATATATATTTAATGCCGTATATTCTTAAATCATTTAATAATACAAAGTAATCATTTATCATTAACTTTACAATTAAGTAAGTTTATAAATGTGAACTTCGTCGTTGATTGTATCATAAAATGCTTTATGCGCAAAATTAACAGCTTGCATACATAAGCATTTGCATTATTTAATTCAAAGGCTTCCGTATCAAGCTACTGATGTGCTTGTTTGCCTGATTAGTTAATAATAGCTTCTCGTTTGAACATGTAAACAGCGATAACTATTTGTCTGATGCTTAAGAAGTTCTGGAGAAAACGAGGTTTACATTAACTAAATCATTGTATTTAGCAATTACAATATATCAAATTTATTAAATTTACTTCAACCCATGTTTATTAATAATGCAATTTTGGAAGCTGTAGAAAGTTATTATTTGCATCTATTTGAATGTATGTACCCTAAAAGCTGTTTTGAAGAATCTATGATTCAGTTATGAAATAGAAATAAGTATTTAATGATTCTTATTAACTTCAATAATGAAAAATAGTTTCTTGATTAAATTACATAAATATTTAAGTGAATGTTTGACTAAGTAATTAAATGGCTTAGAAAACATATTAAGATTAAATAACACGAAATAATACAGGTGCAATATTTAGTCAATGTTCATATATTGAATACATTTAATTTCATCATTAGTAGATACGCAGTATATAAATGATAGTTAAGTATTAATATAACTCAATGCATAATTGTATAAAAATGTTTTAAAAAGCTACCATTATATTTTAATAAAATAATATGTTGGACATATGTAGAGGGTGGACCAAAATGATTACTCTGATTTTACAGCATTTTGACTCTTTAGTGATTTCACTCCGTTTAACTTCTTTTGCAGATCCGTTGGGTCAATCTTAAAGTTTTCTTGGTGTCAGAAATTAATGTGTCTGATGCTATGAAAACGGACGAAACTGCATTATTGTTCTCATTTTAAGGTTTTTATGAAATTGCCGAAAATGGTACATGGGAAGTTTCAAATTCACTGTGGCAAATACCACCAATTGTCAAGTTCTAAAAAAAAATTAATCTTCGTACCTTTGAAAATATTTTATTTTATTTTATTTTTACTTTTTGTGTATAAAAATCTTTGCAAATTTTATCAACTTCATGTCTTGTGGTGGTTTGCTACGACGAGTTTGAAATTCCAGTTGTAACAAAAGCAATGCCCCTATTATTCCCCCACATATTAACTTTGGGCATCAAGGAAAACTTTATAATTGTTTCACTGTATTTGCAAAATAAAATCAAAATCATTGCAATCTCTAAAGTTTTAGAATAGTGTAAAAACAGGTAAACGTTTGCGTTCACCCTGTATTTCCTACCAAAAAATAATATACTCTTTGAATCCATATAGAATTCTAAAATAACCGTTATGTTAAAGAGAAAAATTTATTTTAAAAGAAAAAAAATTGAATGATGGTTATTCTTAAGTGTCGAGTTTGTAATGTAAGTAAGTAAACAAATTTCAACAATATTCTTAGAAAATAGAAATTCTTGTTTATATAGTACACTATAAGTAAAGAAAAACTTTAGATACAATTAATCCATCTTTAATTTGTTTTGCTTAATAACTCTTATTTATAAGAAATTTGAAAAATATTTAAATTTAAATTTTTTACCAATAAAAAATTATTCCTTATTTGTTTGAAATGCTCTTTTGACGATCATTAAATTTTATATAATAAATTATATTTTTAAATAAATTAATAAAGCACTTCTCCGCAGTCATAAATCTATAAATTACTATTCTTACTTTTCTAAAATAAAAAATCATATCTATTATTACAATTATACACCAATACTGAATAAACTATTATTTTTCTTTATGTATAGGATCACCTACAAAGTTTATACTGCTTTTAAACTGATCAAAGTGATCGCGACCGATGCCAAGGGCAGTTTGTATAATTAGTTCCAAAAGACATTTTAGAATCCCTGTGACCATTCGGTTAATATTGGAATATCCAATTATCTAAAGATTAATGAATTTGGCTTGGACAAAAAACGAAATAAACTTATATTGGATACATTTCAAAATGCATTTCAATCAGAATCTCATTGAGGTCATTAATCACAGTTAGATATGTTTTGCTATGTAAAATAAGGCTATTTAGAAACTCAATGGAAATAATTATAGAGATTGAATACAACAATAACAATGATTTTTAAAATAGTTTATGTAGAATATAAAAAAATGTTTGACATCTAACAAAAAGTGAAAATATTTTGAAATTTGGAAGTTTGTCTCTCTCCATGAAATATCACACCCACCACAAAAGTTCAATAATTAATTTCAGAGTATTTAATAGTCAAATTGTTTTGCTATTGCTTTTCTGTAATAATTCAATTTCTTACATTATATTTTAAAAACAAAATAAAATAATTCTACTATTCTTTTCTTTTTTTTAATTTCTAAAATATTTTTTGAAAATTTTCTGATGGATGTGAAAATAATAAGCGTCCCATATATATGTAGGTCAATTTTAGGTCTCGCAAGTGCATTTCTTAAAAAAACAGCTCATCAATTTTTCTTCAAACTCGCCATATTAACACCATTTTAAATGCCTTTTCGTATCTAATTATTGGTTTCTGGTGAAAAGATGAGTTTGCCAAATTTTGGTGAAAATCGAAATTGAGGCCGAAAGACGGTGTGTCAAAAATGGCTGTAAAGGTTTTCTTCAAATTTGCTACATAAAAAACTTACCAGTAATTGACACTTTTAGAGCAATCTCTGATTTTTTTTAGTGTTCTAGTCATCAGAAAATATTTTTTGAAATCTTAAGTTAGTACATATGGCATGAAAGACATTCAGAACCATATATATGTCAAAATATATACATTTGATAACAAATATTTTTTTTTTTTTTTTTTTTTTTTTTTTGAATTTTTATTTGACACCCAATGTTCCAGTAATTGACACTGCTAGTTTTTCATTTTATCAGTAATTGGCACCCTATGCTCCAGTGTTTGACATAAAATGTTAAAATTCTTATATGTAAAATATATGATTTTATTATTTTTCTTATTTATTAATTATTTCGGGATAGATGTCAATTACTGCAGCATGCCAATCACTGGAGCACCTACCCTATATTGTTATATGTCTTTAAGACGTAATATGTATTATTTGCTCTTACATGAAGAATAGTTGTCTGATGTGTTAGGTGAATCTGATGTTTTTTGACTACACTATTTCAAAAAAGAGTTTATAATATATGTAGTAGTGAGTACTGAATGTCGTGTGTTGTTACACACAACATAATATTTTTAATATTAATATTTTCATAATATATCTGTGCTGTATTCTAATGGGATTAACCAGTTAATGAAAATTCAAAAGAATTGTTGAAATAAAGCTGATGCAAGACAAAAAAAATTTATGATATTTTAATTTATATAAAAAATATTTTATATTTACTCAGAAAATTGTTCCTGAAAGCAAATTTGCATAAAAACTGAAGACTTTTATCAAGTTTATCAGATTATTACAGCACTTTCAAAAACAAACATTAAAAGTAAAATGAATAAAAATAAGAAAAGCCCTTAATATTTGTTTCTGTAATTTAGTTAAAGAAATTAGTAGATAAAGGATGTAAATAATATTTATAAATAAAATGTTTATGCGGATAATCATGATTATGAATAATAATAATAATAATAATAAAATTAACATAGTCTTAAGCGACAAAAATATAAATTTAGATAGTTTGTCTAAATAAGCGATTCCACATAAAAATGAATGAGGAGCAAACATTGGGAACATGTATTTTTCAAAAATAAAGAAATTGATTTAATGATTTATCTTTGAAATTAACATAACATAGCATGTCTTTATATCTTCCTATATATATATGCCTACATATCTCCCTAGTTAATAGTAATAAATCTAAACAATTGGGATTTAAGTTTAGTTATTCTTTTATTGTGGTTTTTTTTTTTTTTTTCCGAAAAATTGTATCAAAAGGAGAAAACTTGGTTTGAATGTTTGCTCTTCAAATACAAAAATAAAACTATAAACATTTTATATTTTATTTTAAGGAGAATTTTCAGTATACTCACAACTTGAAAAATTTGAAGAGATAACAATTTATTTTAAAAAACAAAAAAATGTAATTTTTTTTTCTTTTTAATCAAAGTAATTAGATTTGTAAGAGACGTATTTATACCGGTACATAACTTTTATTGATAAGCTATTTTAATATAATTGCCAGATGTAATATTGCCAGAATTTTAAAAAAAGCTAAAAGAAGGATTAGATTCTAAAAAAATTAGATTCTAATTATATTTAAAAAAGTTCTCTGTATGAATAATAATGTATTTAACAGGTATAAAATAAAAGTTATTCTCGTGAATGGGAGGGGGGTGGGGTCCCCAAAAGAAAAGGAACAGTTTAAAATTTCGTTGATAGAACGCGCAATAATTGAGCAAATCAGGACATGTTTTTCCCTGAAAAACTATATTTATCTGCTTGCATTGAAATGTTTACTAGCATATAACTCCTATTCTCTGTGTCTGCCATCACGAGAAATTACAGTTTGCAAACGAGTTACAACACAGCTAACTGAAGCTTCAGCCGGCGATTCTTAGCTGTGATAAAACAACTTTACCAACAACGCTTTATTTATCAATGTCAATATTGCAATTAAAACTGTAAGAATAAGAAGGATAGAAAGTAAGTAATGAGATATTAATCGTAAAACCATGCAATTTCTAGGACACTAATTTGCATATTTCTTATTACGAGTCTATGACGACGAAATTTTTAACAGTATTTTCTTTTTTTTTTTTTTTTTTTTTTTTTTTTTTTACTAAAGAAAGCCCCCCTTCACGAAAATCCCCCTTTTCGCAAACCGCTTCTACAAATTCCTTCAATTTTTGTGATTTTTTAAAATATCTACATTCTTATGGAACATCCAGTATGTATAAGAAAATACATATGTCACACGAAAGAAATAGCTATTGATGTATTTGTATATCAGTACAGTATATAGTTAAAATATAATCATTAAATAGGGTGACAATATGTATTTGAAAATTGAGACTAGACCATATTTTGAAATTGCTTTTCTAAGTTTTGGAAAACTGTAACAAGGAAATTATTTATCAAAATTATTACATTTTGAACCCCATTTTTTACTTAACATAATTTTTATCTCCGTAATTGGGTAACTTTAGTATTTTTTAATGTTAATATATTATAAAGGTACTTTAATATGATGACTATATTCCAAAAGAGCAATCATAACGATATCTTTAATAAAAGTCAAAACTTTTATAAAAGCGCTCTATCAGAACCTCTTGAAATAAGACTGATTAATTGTTAAAATGTAACTGTTTTCTACGATTTGTTACAATTAGAATTTCAATTTGTGTTAGCAGTATAAAAAACAACTAATCTAATCTTTTGAAATCGTTATATTGTGAAGTATGCATAGCTCTAGTGATAACCCTCATTTACAATATTTGTAATGTAGGAAACTAAAATATTTGTGAGTAAAATAAATTTAAAATATTGAAAGAAAAATAAATCTTCTTTAGAATATGAAAAGCAATACTTTTTCCTGATACACTTCCAAGAAAAGAAATTAAGGCTCGAGAGAATTTTTTCTATTTCTTTAAAACTTTATTTTACTTATTTTTCAAGTAATAGTTATAAAATTGTTCCTCAAAGTTTTATTATGAAAAAAAGCAATACTGGATATTTGCAAACCTAAAATACGTAAAATAAAATGGTTTAAAATACTTTTAATCGATGAAATAAGTGAATCTTATTTCGATAAACTGAAAAAGGTGTTGCACTGTTGAATATAAAAGTTTTTAGAAAAACTGAGTTATAAAGAAAAATATCGCATTTCGTATAACAAGAAACATTTTAAATTTTACTTTCTCTTAAACATATATTGTAGAGAAAGTATTGTTTACGGGTCAGATTTTCAAAATAAAGTTTTTGCTATATTTACACGTTTTGAAGTCCCCTGAATCCAAGAATATAGTTTTTAGTATTTAGTCATTTGTCTGTTTGTGACCCTGCCTACCAACATAACTCTAGGATACATATTAACATGGAGTCCAAATTCGGTATTTTAAATCTATAGAATACAAGAATGCTATTAAAAATATTTTATTGAAATTGGAGAAGTGTACAGATATATACAAAATTAATCAAATACATTACGGTTGTGGGCTAAATTTCTGGTAAATTCATTTAAATATCTTTAGACACCACAAACAAAAATTAGCTCATTAGGTAATACTAGTGCAACGTTAATCAACCTAATCCAACCCGGTATTTCTCTGAATAATTTGAAATAAATTTTAATATTTAATAACAGCCTCGAGTGGCTTTTACATATGGCTACAATATTTGATTTGGGGCGTAGGTGAATATTGTAGTTGAAAAACAAAATAGCACCCTCACAGAGAAATTTATGTCAAATAAAGTTAATTTGATCTGTTGTTTTTAAACTACGTTAAAATGATTAAATATAATACCTTAAATCGTACACCTTCAACTGTATAAATATATCTTTATTAATGTAATGAAATATAAAGTAGCATGAGTTTCATTTGATTATTTATCAAGAACATGCGTGATGTTATGCACTTCAATATTATTTCCTTATATTTTCATCATCACATTTCATGTACTAATTACATTTAACAAACTAAAGATGTAAAGCCTGGTTTACGGCCTCTGATTGTCTTTCTTTTAATGGATAGAAAATGCTTACATTGATAACTCCATTGAAGACAACTTTACTGTAATTTCACTTTATTAAAATATGCAAAAGAGGTGTCAAAATGGAACTTTCACACAAGTTCTTAACTTAATTAATCTTAAAACAGTTCTTAAGTCTTAAAAAACTATAAAGCAGCGAACTCAGAAGACTTGAATTAAATCTCGCACTTGATTTAACTTGAGAAGCAAGGCCGCACTAATTCACAATAGAAAATGATTAACTCCAAAGATATTACGAAGCAACCTTTTAATTCTTATTTCAGAAACTCGCATATCTGCACTATCGAAAAACTACATCCAAAAGCATACTCCCTTAATTCGTAAGTTTCATTTTAAATAAATAAATAAATAAATAAAAAAAAAACTGAAGAACAATTCACTTTATATTCCCTAAAATATACACCTTAAAAATACCGATATCCAACTGAACACAAAAAGCTTCACAATTTCCTTTTAATACTTTCTATATCTCCACTGGAGCCAAACACCCAGCTAAATTCAAATAAATAGGAACCTTCTTTTACACCAACCCAACTCTTCTATGCTGAACTTTACACTTTCACCAATACTATCGCCAGCTAACGCTTGATCTAACTGTAACCTTATCTCTTCTAACCTAACACTCCATGGACAACTAGACGTGATTTAGAGCATTTCAAACCGAAAGAGTTTGCGTGAAGCCTCACACCTTACAAAGAGATTAAACCTGTAAATCTGTAAGACAGCTTGACAACAAAAAATAATATTAAATAATAACATAAATCTTGTTATTCAATTTTCTACTCATAGGACGTTTATTTCTCTTGAAAAGTATTCAATGGAAATAAGTTTTGAAAATAACAAACATATTTATTTAAAACGGCTAAGTAACGCTTGATAGAATATTTCTAAAAGTTCCTTCGGTAGAATACTTAGTTTTGAAAGAGTTTCGGTGTCTTAAGAGAAAGATACATTTCCAGATAGTTTTATGAAGTTTAAAAGTTTAGTTACTCTTTAACAAATATAAATTACTTGATATTTTCTAATTCATCGGCAGAAAGACGCGATAGTAACAAGTTTTCTAATGTTTATCATTTGATATCTCTTCTATCTCATACAAACATATACAATAAAAGTAATATCTGGTTATGCTAATAAAATAATTAATCTAAAAATGTTATTTGTCAAAATGTATTTATTTATTTATTTATTTATTTATTATGCATAATAGTATTCTACGTGCTTCATGCGTTGTTATTTACAATTTCAGAAAATAAAGTTCTGATTCCTTTCTTATTGTGCATAACATATTTTTCGGAATTTACTAGGGTTTGAAATTTTGGATAATGATTCTGTGGTTATCTTTTGTACTTTGAAGCTCATTAGACCAAGACCTAGATTTTAGTGGGAATTCCAAAACAGTACGAACATCCATGCCTGAGACAGAATTTGAATCCGGCACCTGGCAACTGAAGGCCAAGGCGATTATTATTGGTTTACCAGACGGGCGGACATTTTACAGGAAAATTAATTTATATTTATAAATGCCTTAAATCATTCCAGGCATAAATTCCTAAAACTCTGCATTTCATTCTAAATATGAGAAAAGATGGAGGTGTTATAAGCAATACAAAATTATAACGTGCTTTAATACGCAAGCAATTTATATTTTTGTTCTTTCTCCCATTCATAAATAAACAGCTTTTAAAAAAACTGCAAGAAAACACGGGTAATTGCAAAAAAAACTCGCCATAGTTGTTTTGGGTAAAAATTGTAGCAAGATCTTTCGTCGGGGCGAATGAAGTAGCCATGAGTGTAACATCACAGCAGCGACGCACGTTGAATTGTCAATATATTTGCGAATATAGTATTACCGAATTAAAATTTTATAGTAATCGTAACGAAAATTTTATGTGTGATATTTTCATTCATACATAAATATTATATTGAACTTTAAAAATGGTATTTTGTTACGAATTAACAACAATATATATATACTCAAATAGAAATAAATTAATTGTCATATAATAACATATTACGTAAAATTACTATTGTATATCTGAATACAATATAGCATACTTCCAAAATGACTTTTTTTTTTTTTTTTTTTTTTGTAAAATATTTTATACTTGTAATGTAAAATTATGCAAAGCAGAATTAAACGATCTCATAATTAAAAATATCGTTCTTAAATGGCATTGTATTTAGGCTTAATATCAGTTTTAAAGTTAAAACTTTATAGAAGACTAAGGTGAAAAAAAAAAAAAAAAAAGAAAAAAAAAAAGAAAGGAAAAGAAATTACATACTGAAAATATTTAATAATAAATTTTAATATTGATGCAGTAAATTTAGGACGAACTAGAAAGTGCAGAAGAATCTTTAGAGTTTTTAAATACTTCTTGAACTTAACATATATTTCATTATATTAAAGTTTTATTGACTAACATCGAAATAAAAGTTTCAAAATATGAATCCAAAAGGCCTACAGTTGAAGTTTATGCATATATATATATATATTAATATATATATATATATATATATATATATATACATTTAAACGTTAAAATATCTAAAAAGTTAAAATAGTCTAAGTTGACAAAAATATGCAAAGTTATGTATCTGAATTTCTTCTTTACTTTCTTCTTTAAAAAAATGTTTTAAAATGCCTAAAAAAGAGCAAAAAAAAAATAATAATAATAATAATAATAACACTTCAATAACGATGGAGAAAGAATAAATTTATTAAATAGAAAGGTTTAATTTTTTATTTAATCTACACATACTTGCCAACCTAATCCAGAAGATTGTTAGTTCCGCCACTTTCCTCCTAATTTTTCACACCAGTCTTTTTTTAGAGTACTTTTCTTCTTATTTAATCGTAAATATATTTGAAAAGAATTACTCTAAAAATTGAGTGGTGTACAAAAAGGGGCGGGAACTAGCAACCTTCCGGGTTAGGTTGACAAGTATGTCTACATAATAAAAAAAATCCTATCATCACTTATTTTTCTTAAAAAAGGAAAAGAAAAGATAAGAAAAAGGAAATATTCTACAAAACTATAACTCGCATTTAGCGTCAAAATTGAACTTCTAAATAATTTTGTAAAGCATAAGTAATACTTTTCAAATAAAGAGCTTTCAATAAAAAAATGAAAAATATTTTTTAAGGGGAAAAAAAATCACATTCCTAAATTAATCCATAAAACATTAAAGTAAAGTAGCTTAGAAATGTATGAGAAAATGATATGCGCAATCACAACTGTGGGGAAGGGATAAGGGGTGGGGGATGAAATCAGGATCGGAAAAAATGAGAAAGCAAATTAAAGGAAATCAAATTGCGAGAAGGGCAATATAATGGAGGGGCATTTCAGTCGTCTTATTCAGTCTGTATATTTGAGAATAGCAAATTAATTTATGTCCTGTTTTATTAGCAAGCGTCCCTAAAATTTTACGTAGTTTTTTGGCGACAGTAGTGACAATATAATATAATGCAATTAAAATATTAGGAACGCTGTAAGGACTGTATTAGGATAATATAAAATTTAATTTTTTAAGTTATGCAATAAAAAATAATCAAAGAAAAATTTGCACAAATACCCCTGTATGTATTTGTTAGCTTTTTCTAGAAATTCCTTTAAATTATGACAAAATTTGAGGAGAAAAATAATTGAAAATTTTGTATTTTATTTATATTCTTTATATCTTCTCTTCTCGAAGGTTTAATTAGCTTAAACTTATTTTGTAATGAATTTTATTTTATAAATGTGTGTCTTCTTTACAGATTCGATTATCTTTTTCTTTACAAAAAGTAATCGAATATTACATTATCATATTATCCACACTCTCTAATGTTTAATTCAATATATTAACAGATACACGATGATAATGAAGTTCTGTTAAATATTTACATATAGCTTTATAAAAGATTAGAGAGGTTTTTTTAGACTTCAATGAAGTCTCATACTAAGTTCAAATATCAGATAAAAATATTTTAGCCAAGTAATAGAAACATCAATTAATTATGACTGTAAAACTCTAATTTAACTGTCAGGCTTTATTTAATGCTTTGACCGTGCGCTTGTATGAAATAATATTTTTGTTTATACTTACATTTTCATGCATTTGGAGCAATTGGTAATAAAATTATATGAATATCAGTTTTCCTTGTATTGCACATAGAAAAAAATCATATTCAGTTTATTTATTTTTATTTTATTTTTATTATTATTATTATTAGCTTATGAGAATTTAATATACTAAGCGCCATTTTGTTTATATCATTAAGAAAAGCTATTAAATTTTCAAAATTGAATTACAGTAAGATATTTCCTTGACAAGAACAAAAGTTTCAGTAATGAATTAGACGGAAGTTTATCACATTTTAAAGAGATTTAGACTAAACTTTCGTATTATTAAATGACAGTAATTAAATTATTAAAATGAATCTTTCAAATCTAGCATTTAAAAATAGCTTTTCTGTAAATCTTTCTAAATCTTTCTATTTTCTATAAATCTTTAAAATCTTCTTTTTTAATTCCTTATAATATTTATAAAGTAAATATTTATAAAACAACACAATATGATGTTGATTTAATTCATTTTTGGAGTCATTAGTGCTGATTCGTTTCTTAACCCTCTCTAGTAAGGAGAAAGTCAACACACACATATATATATATATATATATATATATATTTTACATTGGTATTATTTGATAATGTCTCTTATTTGAGATAGTATATTCAAAACTATATGCTGCATAGTAACAAACTACAAATATTGCGTTAAGCATTTAATTAACAGAAAAAGGATTATTTACATTTAAATAAAATATAAATATGAGAGTTTTGTTATGTTTTGAAGAACATAGTTAGAAATTTTTTTAGCATACCATAACTAATCTTAACCTTCCTTTTATAAATAAGATTACAGTTTCTAATTTCTTCATTCAATAAATTACTCTGAGCAGTTTAACTGATAATTTTAACATACTAAAAGAATGCTGATATTTATTTATCTTTATTTTTTTAATCAAATAATTTAAAGAAATTAGGTATTTCTATATAAATATTAAAAAACAATAAAGTTTTAGAAATCGTAAGACAAACATTATGCAGTCAGTGTATGTCTACAAATTTTAAAGGATTTCTTGAAGCACATTAACTTATTTCACCTTTTTAAACTCTTATAACAAAATAAATTACCAGTAAATATAAAGATATAATAAAGTTTTACACAAGAAAATACATGTTATTTTAATTTAATTTAATCATATTTCTTTCACTGTGGCATTTAATACGTCCAAATGTCTTAAACATATCACAGATGTTGACTAGAAAGTTTATCAAGCACAATATTTTAATCCCCCTAAGAGAAATGAGGAAATAAATCTTACAATATCTAAAGGAATTTCTCCTAACTGAAACTAAGGACAAAGGAGGATCCTACCATTCGTAGCGAAGGTAATTTCGGTTAGCGAATTTTCATCTAAAGGAGTGTTACTGTAAATCAAGAATGCTTTTCTACTAAACATTTATCATAAAGAAATGACATTTAAGAACCGACTTGAAATTTATGTTGAATAACTAGTCGCATATAAAATGTACATTATCAACGTTTTTTATGGGCGAAAAATACTTCATTTAAATCTTAAATACATTTTTTGCAATATTATATATTTCGAATAAATATATCCCTCTCCCCTTTTATAAATCTTTTAGGTTGATTTCTTTAGAAATCGACCTATTGCAATCACTTCGTTTATCTATATATATATATATCTATCTATCTATAATGAAAATTTTGTCACCACGATAACTCCCGAAATAATACTCGAAATTGAACCAAATTTGGACAGTGAACTAATCTTATAAATATCTTGGATGAGTTCGTTAACCAAGTTGCTCCGACTTTTAGTTTTCAAGTGGCAGCCACTTGAAAATTTCAAACCGACATTGTAAAAAGCATATTTAAAGCAAGATTTGCTTGAATTTTGATGTAAATACAGGCCACATAAGGGTCTCAATGAAGTTTATTAATGAAATTTATCCGCCATTTTTAATAAAGTGGCAGATATTTAAAGTTAAGCGGGACCACTTGAAATCAGGCTACCACTTGAAAATTTAAAATCACTATAACTTCCGAAATAATACTCCAAATCGAACCAAATTTGGATAGTGTCTTAACTTATAATATCTTAGATGAGTTTATTAACCAAGTTGCTCCGACATTTTGTTTTCAAGTGGAGACCACTTGAAAATTTCAAATTCAAATTGTAAAAAGCGTATTCCGAAATTGTTTGAAATTTGATGTAAATATAGACCACATAAGGGTCTCAATGAAGTTTATTAATGAAATTTAGCCGTCATTTTTAATAAAGTGGTAGATATCTTAAGTTAAGCGGGGCCACTTGAAATCAGGCTACCACTTGAAAATTTAAAATCACGATAACTTCCGAAATAATACTCCAAATCGAACCAAATTTGGACAGCGTCTTAACTTGTATTATGAATATCTTAGATGAGTTGCTTAACCAAGTTGCTCCACCATTTTGTTTTCAAGTGGAGACCACTTGGAATTTACAAATTCAAATTGTAAAAAACGTATTCCGAATTTGTTTGAAATTTGATGCATACATAGTTTATACAAGTGTTTGAAAGAACTTTATTAATGAACTATATCCCCCATTTTTAATAAAGTGGCGGATATCTTAAGTTAAGCGGGACCACTTGAAATCAGGCTACCACTTGAAAATTTAAAACCATAATAACTTCCGAAATAATTCTCCAAATGGAACCAAATTTGAAAAGTGTCTTAACTTATCTTATAAATATCTTGGATGAGTTCGTTAACCAAGTTGCTCGGACTCTTTGTTTTCAAGTGGCAGCCACTTGAATATTTCTAACCCACATTGTAGAAAGCTTATTTAAAGCAAAATTTGCTTGAATTTTATGTAAATCTAGACATAAGAGTCTAAATGAACTTTATTAATGAAATTTATCTGCCATTTTTAATAAATTGGCAGATATCTTAAGTGGGGCCACTTGAAATCAGGCTACCACTTGAAAATTTTAAATCACGATAACTTCCGAAATAATACTCCAAATCGAACCTAATTTGGACAGCGCCTTAACTTGTGTTATGGATATCTTGGATGAGTTTCTTAACCAAGTTGCTCCACCATTTTGTTTTCAAGTGGAGACCACTTGAAAATTTCAAATTCAAATTGTAAAAAGCGTATTCCGAATTTGTTTGTATTTTGATGTATACATAGATTATATAAGTGTCTCAATAAAGTTTATTAATGAACTATAGATTTTCTCGCCAAAAGTCGCCAAAAAAGTCGCCAAGTGGAAAAGTCGCCAAATTTATCGCCAAATCCATTACCTGCCATATTGGAGCTTTTTAATGCGTTTTTAAGGAAAAATTACGCTATTTTAACGTTAAAACAAACTGGAAATGCAGAAAAGCAATGTTTAATCAACTTACTAAGCCTCTTTGAAAGAATTTCTACAAAAAAGAAAAAAAAAAAATTCAAATTTGCAACAATATCTTAGATTAATTAGTTCACTGAGCAACTTTCTCTGCCATTTTGATCCAAGTGGCAGCCACTCAATTTTTCAACACGATGACTTTTGATATTCTGAATTAATTCCAACTATATTTGTACAGTAGTCTTATCTCACAAATGCATTTGATACATTTGTCAACTTGGCCCACCATCCTGTTTCCAAGCGACGGCCACTTGAAAATTTTAAAGTCACATAAAAAGTTATTTATGAACCGATTTGCTTAAAACTCCTTATGTAGATAGCCTACATCAATATTTTTACTAATTCGTTAATAATTTGTAGCCGTGCTTGATAAGGAAAAAGAAATCAACCTACCCTTCCGAATAAGCCGGAAGGACTTGTTTAAAACTGCTTTGAATTTTTCCATATAATGTAAAGGCGGATAAATATGTTTAAAAACTTTATTAACCCTTTTTATGTTATATTAATTTTCTAAAATTCTTTGTTGTGCGTTTTATCAAAATGTTCAATAACAATTACTACATTGTAGTTCAAAACAACATGGTTCCGCTCTCAAAAGTTTACAAATGCTACAGCATAAAATATATTCAGACTTGTTTTAAATTTTTACGCGATGATTTTTGAATTGTATCATTTTATTGTAATTTCTGTATTATTTTCATTTTTAATATTCTATCAATATTCTATCTAATTTTTATCAATCAATAATTTTATCAAAAATTTTTTATCAATTTTTTTAAATATTTTATCAAATATTTTGTTACTTCTGATTGATAAGCCCTCTTATTAAGGATTTTCTCATTTAAAGTCTGGAGTTTAAAAACGCACATTGTCAAAATAGAATAAAGCTTTTCTTCTTAGGTATTTTAACTTAAATAATTAACTGAAACTATAAAAATACTATTATAATAAACATATTGTATTATGTATTTTTAACCAAAAGACTTTATATGGATTATTTGTTAGAAGTTTTTTGAAATAATTTAGTTTTTTTATGATAAATAGAATCATTAAAAGAGACTTGGCGCAGGATTATTAAAACCAAGGAAATCTTCAACGTCTTGAACGCCAAAAAGAAAAAAATGAAAAGCTGACACCTGTTTCGGTAGCCTTTAGCTTACAGTCTTCAGTGCATAAATACGGTACGCTAAATGCTACCGAAATAGCTGTCTGCTTTTCAGATTTTTTCTCTTTAGTGTTCAAGACGTTGAAGATTTCCTTCGATTTAATGAATAGAATTATTCGAAACGTACTTTATCCTTTAGACTTAATACCCTTTTGCTAGACGAAATAGTGACCTAATTTTAATGATTGTTTGAGACCCTCTTTCAAAAAGAATATTCATATGTTATTTTTAACTAAACTAATATGTAATTAAAGTGAACTAATAAAAAACTGAACTAATAAATATAACACTAGTAAATATACAGATTAGGAAGTTGTGAAGTTGGTATGAGGTTAAGGGTGATCGACGAAAAGACAGTTCTAACCCTCGTTGGAATGTCATACACGATGGTCTTTCTAAAGAGGCTTAGCCACGCATTTCAGAGAAAACTGCAGAAAAGTTATGAGTGAATAGGACAATAAATGTGACGTACGCATACCTGCAACTTTCTAATTAATATTCTGTAGTATTGTTAGTACCACACCTTTTTCCACACCACAGTAATTTTCTCCAAATTTAATTATGATTAAATAAGAATAAAGGTACTCTGTAAAAAGACTGATGTGAAAAAAAGGCAGGGACTACAGGATTACGGAATATTAATTAGAATGTTGGCAGTTATGCGCATGTTAAAACACACTACTTTCTGCTTACCAGCTTTGATAGTCAAACTTCCTGTAGATCAGAAGCCTCAATGTACCATTAGTATTACACTTTATATAACTGTTTACTTTATTTATATATATATATATACAGGGTGACTCGCTACCGGTGCGACAAACTTAAAGGAGATGTAGGGGACAAAAAGACGATTTGGAATCAGCAGTACAGGGTCGAAAATGCAATTTTAACGGGATAGCGAATATTTTAGCCTTTTTATAAATGTTTAAAGACATACCCAAATGGCTCCAATTTTTATTGAATTCAAGAAACTTGTTAAAAAATAAGCATATATTGATAGCCATTTCCATTCACATGGTATTTTTTAGTACATTTTAAATAGTATGATGCTGATTGATGCTTTCTAGTTCTCCAAAATATCAAGAAAACAAGAAAAAGAGGGTGTGGTCAAATACCGTGAATTTTATGTACACTATAGTTAGGGGATTAAGTGCTATCACAGGAAAACTGTCAATAGCCACTCACAGAAGTGTTAGTATGAAAACGATGAACAAAACTTTAAAATAAGTTATGAGTTTCCAAATAATTATACCCCCTAACAACCCCCTATCTCGTTAGGACTACATTTCCGACCCTGCATTGCTATGTGATTCTGAATCATCTTTGTGCCCTCTACATCTTATAAAAGTTTGTTGCACAGGTAGCGAATCACCCTGTATATGTCTGTCCCGAAAGTAATGCGCCCCATTTTCTTCTGCCGCGACTATCCGTCGCACAGGGTTGCCGCTTGCACGGAAGAGTGGGTTGAGTTTTGGGAACACAGCGCTACCAGCGCCATTCGGCTCCGAGCTCTTGCAGAGTCACAGTGCTTGTTTCAATGAACTCTTGTGTGAACGCTCGATCGAAATCAAGATGGAACACACTCTCGAGCAGAATTGTTGCAGTGTTGTGAGGACGATCCGACTGTTTTGGACAATGTGGTAAGTGATGACGAATCTTTTACCTTCTTCTACGAACCAGAAACGAAAAGACAGAGCGCAGAGTGGCACACGACGTCGTCCTCACGCCCAAAAAAGGCAAGAATGAACAAATCGCAGGTCAAAGCGATGTTCATTGTTTTTTTTTTTTGTTTTTTTTCGAATCCATTTTTAATTTGTTCCACCTGGCCAGCCCGTCAACGCCAAATTCTACGTCGAAGTACTGAAAAGGCTAAAGCAACGGGTCAACGGTGTCAGGTGCGAGATCAAGAATTCCTGGAAGCTGCACCATGACAATGCTCCCAGCTTCTCAACGCTCCCCCAGCCACCTTACAGTCCCGGTTTGTCTCCGTCCGACTTCTGTTCATTCCCGAAGATTAAAAAATTCCTCAAAGGACAGTATTTGGGAACACTGGAGAACATCAACGCGACTACGACGAGGTTACTGAAGGACATTTCTGTGACGGACTGCCAGGACGCATATAAAGCATGGAAATCGCGTCGGAACAAGTGTGTTGAAGCAGGAGGGATGTATTTCGAAGAATATTGAGTAAGTGTACGAATCGGTTCAATAAGTTTCTTCAAATAAAAATGGGCGCATTACTTTCGTGACAGACTTTGTATATACCGGAATTGTTTTGTATAGTATATCTTGTTTTTAATCTTTACTGTAAACTAATAACTAATTGTATGCACACAATTTTCAACAGAATACCTGTTTTTCAAATTTTCCAAGCTTTCTTAAATAATGTATGTTAGATTATTTTTATTGATTACAAAGTGACGATGATCAAAAGCATGTAAATGAAGTGCCAGCTGTAAGCCAAAGTGCACTGAAATCCTTTTGCTTGTCACTGTAGACAAACAGAAAGTATTGTATATAAGGTAAAGCTAGGAGAGTTTGCGCACATTTCAACAGTATAATATAAAAAATCCAAATATTGATCTTTTGCTAAATTATTGCTGAATAATTTTGAATTGATTTGTTTTCTATGCATTTCTATTACTATTTTGTTGTTATGCCATAAATTAAAGCAACAGCTGTAATAAAACCAAGAGAGCTATTTTCTTTACAAGTTAAAAGAAATTGCGCATATGGATAGGAGAGATAGTGTTTGTTATAACTATAATTAAATTGTTTACAATAATAATTGCACTTAAATGACATAGTTGTAACGTTTTCGTAATCAAATATTTTTATATTAGGTGTTGATATTTCAATTTAATAAACAAAAAATCAGAAAAAGAAAAGAAATTCAAAAAGAAAACAAGACAAAATAACGACATTTCATCTTAGATTATAGAAGCAGTCAACATGTATGTTAGAGTCGGCACTCTACTATTGCTGTTGCACAATTGTCTGGAGTAGCAGCGCTCGCACTCTACTCTTTCCCTTCGATCCTGTATGTGCGCAATCTCTCCTAGATTTACCTTACCATAAAAATTATACAGTTAATTTTCCATATAACTCATAAATGTCTGTACCAAATAATAACACAATTGGAAAATGTACTGTATTGGAAAACTTTTTCTACCGTGTGTAAACTATATATTAATACTGTATACATTATTTTCTAGAAAAATCTTGATTTTAAGCATAATAAAATGTACATTATTATTTTATGTTGAATGCAGCTTAACTAGTTAAAATTCACTTAAAAGAAATACCGCTCATTTATCATAACATTAGAAAATTCTTTTGTGCGTCCCACTATGGACCACAAACTGTATATCCATGAAAACTGTATAGCTAACTGTAATTCATAAATCCATTCTCAAACTTTACGTTAATAGGATGATTACAGAAAGTTTTGTGATTCTTCTGTATATTCTAAAAATTAATTACTAACTTACTTTCTACCGAAACCATGCTTTAAGCATTCTAATAGCACAGATTAATTTATTTTTGTTAAATGCAGTGTAAACCGTGTTAAGAAATTATTCTGTTAAAAATCATTTAACAGAATTACGTCTGTAGATTGCGATGGTACGAAATTATTTTGTGTATCCTTTTTTCTTGTGCTCATAATCTACAAACATAATATACACCAAAAGCTACACAAATTATTTCAAGTAACATGTAAATATCTGTAGCAAATTTGGCATCAATCAGAGGATTAAAACATATACGATTTTTTATTGTTGTTTTGTAGATTAATTATCTAGTCTATGCACACCATTTTTCATGGAAAACATGCTTTTAGAGATCCAAATAACCTTTGCTAATTTCATTATGTTAAATATATATCCAACGGTGTTAGAAAGTATTTAAATAAAATGTCATTTATAGACCGAATGGTACTAGGTTATTTTGTGTAACCTTGTACTCGAACCACATAAACACAATGTACACAAAAATTCATATAACCAATTACATGTAACTCATATTTATTTGTATGAAATTTGAAATTAAAAAGATTACGTAATCTATCGAAATTCTTTTTGTGCAGCCCTGTAAATTAATTAGTAAGTATATGCACACTACTTTTTACAGAAACCTGCTTTTAAGCCTGTTCATAATGTATCTTAATTACATTAAGTTGAATGCAATATAACCATATTAAAATTCATTTAAAAGAAATGCTGCCAATAGATTGTAATATGAGATTTTTTGTGTATCTCTGTAAACAAACCTCAAACAGAATGCACATTGTAAACTATACAGCTGATCTCATAAACCTGATAAACATTTCTACCACCATTCAAGTCAGTTGGATGATTTTTGTGACCACTGTTAGAATACATACACACAAATACCAAAAATATTTGGAGTATCATCTTGAAAGCCTCCCATTCAGCAATTACATTACAACCACATTAAAAAATTCCTCAAGGATAAAAAAAAAAAAATTCGAGTAACAGAATCCCAAATATAAAGGGGGCGTCCATAAATTACGTGAGGTGTTCAGGGGGGGGGGAGGGGTCTAGCTGAATCTCATACAATCTCACGTGGGGGAGCGGGGGGTCTCGGCAAATATTACGTAATTTTTTTCCCGCAAAAATCAGTGTAAAATTGCGAGAAAATCGAGTAAAACATGTTTCTTGACTTAGATATGATAAAATCTGACACGATAATACTTATCGTGGCTATCCGAACGCCGCGAAGCAGCACAGTAGCCTTTCAATTGTTTAGGTTACTTAGCTTCTGTGCGCAAGCGACAACGGTTTAGAGTGGCTAAATCAGAGCGAAGTTGAAGGAACAGATGATTTTACTGAAAATCATATGGATATGTTGGCTCCAATAGTCACTCTTGAGACTGTGCACGAGTCCCCATGGATTGAATTAGAATAAGTATTCTTTTATTAATTTTAGTAGTTTCTATTTAAGTATTTTATTGTTCAATTTTATTACTGTGATTCTAGACTACGATCTATGTAATCTTAAAAACTAGTCTTAACTAGTATTCAATAAAAATAATAAGACAAATTGTGTTTTGAAATAAATCCAACGTATTTACAATAAAAGAATGAATTTTGAAAAATCTCACGTGAGATTAGGGGAGGGAGTCAAGCGAAATCTCAGGAAATCTCACCAGGGGGAGAGGGGGGGGGGTCAAAAAATCGTCAAAACCGCCTCACGTAATTAATGGACGAACCCAAAGTTGTTAGTTTTAAACAAGCTAGATTTTGTTGTAGATTTTAAACGATTACACTTTTAATGCTTGATAATTAAGGGAGAGTTGCCGTTTTAGGGTATAGGATTTAAGGCAAATAGTTAAAACAAGGATTCTTGGACTGGATCGATTGCCTTTCATGGAGGCCTTTCTAAGAGATTTTAGCCAGTATTTACACGAATGTAAAAACTTCGATAGAGTAGACCGACGAGCGCAACCTAGATTCAACCAGGTACTTCCCATATACCAGTTTCGACAGCAGAACTTTTCAGTGACTAGTGAGGCACAATTAAGAAGGAAAGGATAAATTCTTAATAATAATCACAAAACCACATTATATTTATTTCCAATTAAATTAGTTTATGACTTACAATTTAATGACTTCTCATACTATGCTGGAAAATTGCAAACTTTAACGCTTTCATTAAACGTTATTTCCACGTAAAAACTATTTTTCTTTAACGTATGCTAGCATTCTTATGAAATCTAAGTTGTATTTATTTAGAGAATCATACAGTTCTTGATAGAATGGATGTTTTTGATTATGTTACTAATTATGTACCATTTTTCCCCCTAGAATTAATATTTACAAAATATTTTTAAATTAATATTTTGTATTTCTTTTACTGATTTGTGATTAAGCGCATTTCGCCAAGAAAACTTATCGCAAAATAAACATTTTTTAAGTACTTACATTAAAACAATAAAACATCCCCTAAAGAATAACATTCTTTAATTAATTTTTCAATCATCGATAAATTTCATTAAAAGTCACCGAATAATCTTACATTTACTCTGATATTTTCTTGCTTTAAAAAACTACTCAATACCATTATTACTGCATTTTATTTTTAATCTTGTAAATTTTCATAATTAGTTTGAAATTTTTAGCTAGTGATTGTTCTTATTTTTGAAAAAACAAAGAGAAATGTAGCCTTTAGGTATATAAACGCAATTAATTACGTTAAAAAATGGAAATCTAATTAATTGAATTTAAAAGCTAACTTTTCCGGTTTGAGCATAAATCTTTAAATAATTGTTCAATATATTTTTTCTTTATGGCGAATGAGATTTTCTATGAAAATTGAGATTTAATAACATTCACTGCGTGTGAAACGTCATCATGTTTAGTAGATAATTCTTATTTTATTATCCCTGATTTTCTTTATTATCTCATCAAATTAATATATCATTGCCGTTAAAAAAGTTAGGTTTACATATATTTAGCGGTGATCATTAATTAGTTAAAAAATGCTTTAAGAGCATTTTGAAGTGCTTTTTATTGCTAGTATTTAGTTCGCTGTATATTATTATTAATTTGAAAAAAAAAAAAATCAAATAGGTGCATATTCTTAAGAAAAGAAGTTATATTTTTGTAAAACATTTTGTTTAAAAAAAAAAAAAAAAGAATAAAGAGTTTTGTTGTATTATTATCATTATTATTATTATTACTATTATTATCATATTTGTTGGATAAATTGGAATATAAATCCCTTACACAGAGTAATTTAACATATGAATAGCTTTTAAAGTGTGAAGATGAAATTCATCCAAAATTTATAATCTTTCTAAACTTTTTATAAAAAATAATAAATTTCATTATTAAAAATGGGAGGATAAAACAAATTTTCACACAGTAATAATTAAATTTAATATTTAAGTTATAAATCACGGAATAATGCATCTTTCTTGAAACTGTTTAACAAATTCTATTGAAATGTTTTACTCACTTAATTATTTATTTATTCATAATTTACACGCAGCATAGTTGGAATACAATCTGGTATACAATTAAGCAATCATAGCTCCTTATACATAAGATTTTCCTTTGTTATTTAGATTATACGAAGATCTTTACCACCCATATTGCCTCTAAAAATCTTTAGTTAAGATTAATATATTTTGATTCCATGATAACTTTTAACATTTTTCAAAATATATATTTAAGTAAACAATTGAATGAAACCAATTTATTATTATTATTATTATTAATCTACATCCACTTCAGAGCTATCCTGTAATTATGCCGTCCTGAAACTTTCATAGAAATATATTTTCCACATACCAAGATAAAATTTACTCTTTCCCCCAAAATATATTTTCTATCTAACTATTTATTTTATGTATGAAACGTGTGCAATATGTTCTCACAAAAGTTTCTAGTACTTTTCCTTCCGTATAACAAACTTAATTTTTACTGACTGCTTGACATTAGAAATTATATTTCTGGCTCGCAACTAAATGTTTTGATAATGGTTTTGCTTCAGTGAGAAAATCTGAAACATTCACTTAATTGCAGTGACCACGGAAATGGGTTTTTATTTTTTAAAGGTCACGTTCTTGCCATTTTTCATTTTTGTAGTTTTAGTTGAGATATCATTTCGTGCTTGAACTGTCATTAAAGTTCTCTTATTACTGTTTTTGAACAAATCGTGTCGTGAGCGTGACAAATCATTTAGAGTACTAACTTTTATTTACTTACTTTATTTATTTTAGGTTTTCCAAATTTAGAAATTATCCCAATTTTTTAAGAATTTCAAATATTTATCTTTACTGATGTTTTGATTGCGATTCTTGTATCTACAGTGAATACACGTCTATAATACTGCATGACATAATACAGGGTAGTCATAATTAAAATTCAACTATAAACAGCATCATGAAGCTAAAACGAGAGAGCAGATTGCTTTCACATTCGGTGTGTGAACGATTTCTAAAATAAATCCAAGGTATCAAGAAAATTTTTTAGTTCAAATTTTTTATGCAATGCGTATGAATCGATTACTTTGTTATACATTCCGTTTTTCCATGCAAAACGCAACTAGCAAACATTTTCAAGATATTATTTTTTAATTTCTTGAGAACATTTCCTGAAATATGTAGATACCAATTTTGGTGGCAATCTTCCTAACCGTTTTGAGTGCAGGACGCAATTTTTAGCGAACTTTTAATTATAACTACCCTGTACAAATTTAGGAATAAAATAGTCTTCTCATGCATCATAAATTATTTGTTAGAAGAACTCAATGAAAAAAAAAAAAAAAAAAAAAAAATTAAATTGTACAGAAATTTAAAAATCCATATGCAACTTATAGATTATTGGCATTTCCACATACATTATTACTCGTGTTTATTAAACTTTATTATTCAAGGTATCCAAAAGATTCTCTGACGTCTCATTAATCATGAGCTCAGAGGCTGGAAACGGTAAGACGCACATGACTGCCAAGCAATCAGCAGTTATTTTACACATTATCTAACATAATACAGACATGTGGCTCACACAAATGAATTAAAAGCAGACTTCCCAGTTGTCCTATCATGTTCTCGCATATTACAGACATTTGGGGGAAATGCCGTGAAGAAACACACCACCAGGCGTTAATTCCAAAAATTTCGTTCGGAAAATGTGAGCCTGTCAGGTCGTGACGGTAAGTCACCACAGTTTATTTAAAGTTAAGCTGGATCCGGCAAAGTATTCAGTTGGGATAGTTTCGGCGCCAGTGACTCGGTGAAATTTTAGGTCGGATTAGTTTTGTGTCGACATGGTGCTTCAACGAAGGAATTAAGTTGCGAGATGTAGGTGAATAGGAAGCGATTATAAAAGTTTGGTTGAAATGAAGAGAAGAGAAGTTGGTAGAAAGTGGTATAAGATTGAGATGGTTTTCGTAAAAGTTGTGGTGTAGTGGAGTCTGTCCGACGTCTGTCTACGACAAAGTTTAAGGCTTAGAGCCTGGAGAAAGTTATATTTCGATAAAGGAGATTGAGTTGCACTTAAGTTAAGTAGTTTAATGTGTGTTATTGTGCTTCAGTGCTAGTATTCGTGAATGGAAAATTGAATCAGCCGGGAATCCGCTGATCTAATTAGAGCCATGGCAGTTGAGTAAAGGAGTGCTTCCGTCTCTACAACTTCTGCTATTTTCTGGGTGAGATATTTCAAATTACCTAAATTAGTTATTATATTTATTTGCTAAAATATTTAATTCTGCTCACTGAGCTACATAATCCAGACCGATCCTCCCATTATTCTAGTTGAATAAACTCTTAGTTTTATTTTATATATCTGAGTCTTTGTGCTTCTTATACCTATTACTTAAGTTAACTAAGTTATGATGGGGTCTGCGTCAACGCAAACCTCACAAGCCCTGCAAATAAACTTCGAATTGGATGTCTACAAGTATTGGTAGATGAGGCCCTGAAATTAGTCGTCGAATAAGACAATGGTGTAACGGATAATGATCCATGTTTCCGCTAAAACAGTCAGATTACATTTGCATGTGATAGGAAAGTATACAAGTTAAGCTAGTAGGTACCCAATACATTGTCAATTGCCAAAAATGTACAGTCAATAACAAACTGTTTATTCTTGCTTATTCAGGAACTAAACATACCCACATTTGATCGCTTACTCATTGATGACCGAGAGTGGGTCTTTTGTGACCATCCCAAGCGTACCAAACATCAATTGTCGCCACATGACCTTGTTCCTAATCAAGACCTTCACTGCACACACGAAATGTTATACTCTCTGTGTGGTTGACTTGTCATCAAGTGGTGCATTATCAGCTTTTTCTACCTGGTCAGATCATCAGTGCTGAGCTCTACTCACAGCAGTTGAAAGGGGTAAACAGAGTATTGCGGTAGAAGAAGCCGGCATACGTGAATCGCAAAGTTGTTCTGTTCCTGGAAGACAATGCAAAGCCACAAGTGGCAGGAGAAGAATAAAGACCATTCATCAGTTTGGCTGGAAGCATTGTAATTAGCGCCATGTTTAACGGACTTCGCACGAACACACTTTCACTTGTTTCATTCTCTTGACAACCACCTTTATGAGACAAATTTCAAGAATGAATGAGACTTTTGGAATGTATTGATCAGCTTATTTGCCTTGAAGACCGCCGGCTTTTATCATCAGGGGTTTTGGGCAGCTACAAGAACGATAGTAAAAGGTGCAAGATGCTAATGGAAGGTGCTGGATGCTGATGGCTTCAAAACCTAAAAGTACGTACCGTTCACGGTATTGGTTTATCACTTCTCTAGAGCAAAAAGAACATTTTGGTTACCTTGTATTTAATAAACTTTCATAAAACAATACAATACTTTTTCTGTTTTTGTTGATGTATAATATCCCGCACTTATTCACAAAGTCATTTAAACGTTAAAATGTGATTTTTAGAAGAGTAATACGAACGAACTTCATTCATTTTTTACTTCATTCATTTTTTCTTCTATTTTTTATATTTTTATAATAGACAAATAATAATAGTTTTCTTCTTTTTTTTTTCCATATAAAGGCTAACATTTTGCTCTCTGTAAATATGAAACTAGTCATATATGAACATATTCATACTGAAAGACATAAGCTGATTTCAATCTAGATAAAATATTTATTTACATTCGTTTGAAATAAAAATTTTAACCTTTTTTTTTTTTTTTTTTTTTTTTTTCAGGAAATTGTTATTTGTATCTAATCTTGATTATTTTTAACATTTCCTGGATTTTTTATCTGCCTTAATTTATGAACAAGTGTCAAAAAGCGTTTAAAAAAAGAATATATTTGAAAGAAGAATAAGAAAAATTTAATACTTATGCAAATAATGCAGCCCGAATACAGGATTTTCTTATTGCTCTGTTGATTTTTCTCTACTCGTACATGTTGTTTTGCTTATTTGCGACTATTACATTTTTAATCGTTGCAACCAGTGTGAAATTATATATATATAAATATAAAAAGAAAAGAAGGAAGAAAAGAAATGAAAATCACTAAATACACATTTTATTATTTTTTCTTTTTTAATGTTAACTAAAATAGCAAGGAGAGGTCACGACATGGAAAATTCAGTTCAAGACGAAAATGTACAGAATGATAGTATATTATGAAGGTAACAGCACATTAAAGCAGTAGCGGGCACTAGCCAAGCAATCTCCAGAAAAAAGCCTTTAAAGATTTAATAATTGCATAAATACAAGTCATATCATCTGAAAGTGAACGCTCCAGTGACGTGATTGATAGAATCCGTGAATGCAATCTGAAGTTTTTCGTTCAATGCTAGAGGTATTTTATTTATTATTATTTTATTATTATTATTATTATTTTCTTTTCCTTTTTTTCTTCTTTTTAATTTATTTTATCAAGAAAATAGTGCTATTGTTTTAATTATGGAAAATTAAGTATTTATAAAGAAATAATAACTGTATATACAGATATATAATTAGTATCCAAACAAATTAAATAATTTTTTCTCTAATCTGTATAGCATCTTGAGACATTTCAATTCAAGATTTTAATTCAAGATGCAATTAAATTATTCCGGCCTTTTTAAGCAATCAAATATTCGAAATATACAACAACATCCTTAAAACTAGATTTCAATGCATCACGGTACAATGATGACTCATGGGGAAAAAAAAAAAGTCTAATGTGGGCACCACATGACTTCTTTATACACCCGTTGAAATATATATATATATATATATTGTTATGAGAAAACATTCACATTTTTGCGAGGTAACTGATTCGTAAATAAACAGGCAGGTTCCACCCTGCGAAAACTCCTAAAAACAAGCAAGGGAAAAAAAAAAAAAAAAAAAGAAAGGCTACTCCAGCCACAAAAGTCACGATAGTTGGATTATATATACGGTGGAGACAAATGCAGTATTTTTTTTTTTTTCAGGAATAGTGCTCCACGGCTCATTACATAATCTCTCATTGCCAAATGAACACCTTGAGTTCAATAAAAATCATTCGAGTATAGATGGGATACTTTTGTTCTCCTTGGCGAAAATTAGTGACGAGAAACGATATATTTTACCAAAACAGTTAATTCTGTTAAAATTGAGAAAAGTTTTACTAATTCTAGCTATCCTGAAACAATATTTACCGCCAAATTTGATCGCTAATCTCGACAAGTAAACAAGTTTGTAGCCAACCCAGATTTTGGTTTGCATCGATTTTGGCGGTTTGGCATCGAATTTGGCATCTTAGCGACCGAATTTGGTGAAAATTTGTAATTTAGAGTTGCCAACGTTTGGAAGCTCTAACTTCTACAAGAATAGAGTTCTGGAATTTTCCGGAAACTTGATTTATGGCGCAGAAGCAAATTCTTTGAAAATTCTGTAAATGACTAGCAAGACTATATAAAAAAAAAGAAGAGTGATTATTGATGATTGTAGATTAAAACTTACCTATATCTTTAAGTGCTACTTTATATACCATATTCCTGTAGAAAGAGAAACAGATGGTAGTTCTTTTTTTTTTCTTTTTTCACGAGAGTGGGCGTTGACTCAGCGTCAAATTAGGCATTCAAATAGGACGAAAAGTGGCAGTTAAGGACTACTAAAGTTTGAAAACTCTGACTTCAATAGGAGTCAAGTTCTGAAATGATTAATTAGTTTCTTGCTCAGAAACTAATAAATCATTACATCGAATACAAAAACTAATGAATCTTTACTTCGGGATAATGTATCATTACCTCGAAAATTCTATAAACTACTGTGACAATACTCTCGAGGGTTTCAAATTTCATTCAGATTTCGAAATTTTTGGTTCTTACTAAATTAGCAAAATTTTTGCTCTGTTGTGTAATTAACAGTATTTATTTTATTTCTGTGTTAAGAATGACTGTTTTATTCAACTGTTTCCTGAATATTTATTAAATAAAATGCATTCATAGACTAGAACCTGCTTATTTTTTTAAGAATTACTTTCTACACTCAAAAATGTAGATAACTTTCATAACAATATCATTGCGGGCTCTATCTATTAAATAAAGTTTGTTCATTAAATAAAGTTTGTTCATCGACTAGAACTCGCTTATGTCTTTAAAAATTACTTTCTACACTCAAAAATACCAACAACCTTCTTAACAATATCATTACGGACTCTATCTATGGGCTGAATATTCATTAAGTAAAGTCCATTCTTCGACTAGAACCTACTTTCATAAAAATACAATTATATGGGCTCTATCTACGCGCTAAATATTCATTATCTAGTGCATTTGTCGACCAGAACTTGCTTCCAAGCAGCACCGAAACGTTCTCTGAACGTTCAAATATTGTTCTGCAAACACGTTATAAGAATGTTCCCTTTGAACGTGTTATAGACGTCTATTTGTCCATCTTGAAGACGTACAATAGTACGGTTCAGGGAACGTTCAATGAACGTGTAGCTATCACCATCGGTGTTATAGAAGCGTTCAGAGAATGTTCAATGTATACGGTCTCAGAACGTTCTAAACGTTTTTAGAACGTTTTCAAAACGTTATACACATTTTCAGAACGTTCTAGAAAACGTACTGTAAACGTTCTAAAATAGTGTAGAAACGTTCTAGGAAACGTACTGTAAACGTTCTAAAATAGTGTAGAAACGTTCTAGGAAACGTACTGTAAACGTTCTAAAATAGTGTAGAAACGTTCTGAAAACGTTCTATACACACGTTCTCACAACGTTATGTAAACAATTTTTGAACGTTCTTTGAACGTGCTAAAAATGTATTTCATGTATAATAAAATGGAAAAACTCGCAACAATTGTTTCGGGTCGAAAGAAGACACGACCCTTCGTCTGACGAACATAACAGGCACGAGTGCTGCAAATACAAGAGCTACGTTGCAGATTTTTTGCAGCACTCGTGCCTACTTTGTTCGGTTGATGAAGGGTTGTGTCTTTCCTCGACCCGGAACAATTGCTTCGAGTTCTTGAATTTTATAGTGTCTGTGCAAAGTTATTTTATTTACTTATTTTTTTCTTTTTTTCCTTCCTTTCCTTTATTTATCTTTTCTTTTCTTTTTTATTTTTTGTGTAGTTTTTATTTTATCTTTTTATTATTATTTTTTTTTTTCATAAATAATTGTCTTAGTATTATAAAATTTTACATACATGCATTGAAATATGGTATAACAAAAGATCAAGTATTTTGAATATTCTAGATAAATATTTGAATTCAAAAACAAATAAATAAATAAATTCAAGTTCTGGAATATTTTGAAAATTTTTAAGATAATATGCCCCCTGCTAACTAATTATTATTCCCCCCTAGATTTTGCATCATTATAATTTAACAATAGAATATAACCATATTTGGATATTAATTTTAATAAGTTAACGGCCCTCTTCACTTACCGTCGGCGGTAGACCGAGCAAATGGTATTCTATGGGGAAATTTTCTTTACAAATAACTTATTAACTAATACATATTTTTAAATTCTGTTTTCACATTCAGAAAATTCCCAACTGTTAAATTGACGGACCTTTTTTGAAAAAGTATTTTTTTAAATTTAATATTTTATTTTGAAATTGCAAAATGAAAAAAATTCACATATTGAAAATTCGTATTTTGCAGCTTCGAAGTAAAATATAAAAAATTAAAAAAATATTTTTTTAAAAAAGGTCCGTCAATTTAACAGCTGGGAATTTTCATAATGTGAAAACAGAATTTAAAAATATGTATTACTTAATAAGTTATTTGTAAAGAAAAATTTCCCATTGAATAACATTAGCTTCGGCTTCCAGCGACGGTGAGTGAAGAGGGCCCAAAAATATTTATGTCTAAATTTTGAAACTTACTGCAAACTTTTAGCATTCAAACACAAAAGTATTTTATTAAATTTTAAATTATCAATGAAATCTCAAATTAATGCCCAGATATGTTACATATTCTATTTTTAAACTATAATAATGCACAATCAATGGAAAACAAAAAATAAAAATTAGTTAAAGAAGTACACAAGTGTACAAAATTTAAACAATAAACTGTTTTCTCGTTTTCTTTTTTTTTCCACATAATTCTTAAACAAATAAACACAGAAGTATAAAATTTGGATAGTATGTTTTTTAAAATACCATAAATCGAATTTTATATCTCTTTAGCATAAGTAATAATTTTTAAACTAAATATCAGTAAATTTTTCTCAAAAGTAAACATTGAAAAAATGAAAAATTTCAGCAATTTTAGAAAAGAAAACTTAATGAAAAATGGTCATGAAGATGCATTACAGATAGGTTAAAAATGTACGCGCATCCATGCGTTAGATTAAAACCGTATATTTCTTCATGTAGTCACTTTTTTGTTTCTTCTTCTTTCTTCAATTTTTCGCGTGTGAATAATTTTTTTAAAATTTTACATAGAAATATGAAAATTGGATAAGGCGTTCATTACTAAATTATTTATCGACATTTTTATTATTCTGGTGATGATCACAGTTTATACAAATTAGTAATTATTATTATTATTTTTTTTTTTTTTTCAAAAATTCCGTTATTAAAGTAAAAGAAAAGTGAACACAGAAAGTAAAACCAGGATTTTGTTTAACATTTGAGGGCATGTGAGTCTTCACTTGTCTATAATGCATCATTAACACAATTTTTCATTAAGTTTTCTTCGCTAAAATTGTTGAAATTTTTAATTTTTTCCAAAGCTTACTTTTGAGAAAAATTAATAATTATTAGTTTTAAATTATTACTTATTCTAAAATTATGTAAAATTCGATTAATGATATGATAACGAACATGACATCCAAATTTTATGTCCATGTGTTTATTTGTTTAAAAGTTATGCATAAAAGAAGAAAATGGGAAAGCAGGTTTGTTCCTTTAATTTTGAACAGCGGTGTATTTTAAATACTTTTAAAAATATAAAAAATAAAAATTATTATTATTATTTTGTTTTTTTATTTAAATAAATTACGTGAAATTTACTTAATATTTTCATATTTCAAATCATGCGTATGCGAAATTTATTTAAATTATTGATTTTGAGTTTATAAATTTTACATACACATGCAGTGAAATATGACAGTATAAAATGTGGTTAAACATTTTGAAAAATAAATAAATAATTAATTAAAAGTTTATTCTGTAAACAAATAAATAAATAAAAATAAAATAAATAAACTTCAAAATTTAAAACATTTAGCAATATTAAGATTCACCTTAATAACTATTTCTTTTTTAATACTTCTCCCTGCTTTTACATTTCTACAGTGTAATGTAAAATGTAAACATACATGATCAAATCTATCTATATATTTCTTTAACGTGGATCAGTTGCAATTAATTTTTGCCGAAACGATATAGTAGTGTAATTATTGAAATACGCGAGGATAAAAAATAATATTTAAAAATGAACAATATTTAAGCATGCGGACTCAACTCAATGAAATAATAAGAAAAAATTACGAAATTTGTCTGCTTACATTATTTAATGGAAAACTGTATTTTTAAAAATTGCTTCTTCAATCTTTATAAGCGTCATTTTAAACATAGAAATACTTTAAAGATTATACAGAATATGAATAATTGTCATAAATTGACTAAAAATCATAAATATAAAAATATAATCAAAATAAGAATTATTATTATTTTTTTTTTTTAATATACCAAAATAAATAAAAAGTCATCACCAACATCGCGACAAAAATTTAAAAGGCATCATGGAAATCCTATACTATAACTGTACTGCCTGCGAAAATATGAAACTGGGCCTTCAACCATGAATTTTATTTTGAAACCTTTCTTTGAATGATCTTGGTCTCACTATTGCACAATATTAATTTGGTACTAATAATAATTTGGCTTCTGGTGAATTAAAATTTTAATTAGATGGGGAATTCGGTATAATATTTATGAGTTTCAAATTTTAAAAGTAAATAAGAAAAGAAAAGTGCGAAAAATTCGCATGGGTTTGCTAGTTTAAACTGCAACGTTGAACTGTAATAATAAAATATCGAACGAAATAAATTTAGGAGTTAGCGTGAAAGATGTAAAAAATTTAAAAATTTCAAATTTAATTAAAAAATATTATATGTTTTTTTTGATAAATTTTAATAAATTTTGTAAGATTTCAATGCACACGTATGAAAATTTTATAAAAAGGAAAAGTAAGTAAAAAAACTTATCTGTCTGTATCTTGAAGCTGTTGTAGCGTATCCGAACGAAAGTTAAATTCAAATCTGAATGTAAATACAAAATATGATGAGTAAGCAAGCAGTAGGACTTTGGATCCAACGGGCCACGCCAAGAAATACAAACTTCCTGTGCAAAAACAGAGCAGATGGCATTTACACCCGGCGAAAATTTTTGTCGATCAAGCAATTTATTCAATAACACTCGTTTCGAATAAAGATTTTTCATACTGTTCAAAACTTAACCTTTTTAAAAATTATTATACTGAGGCCATCCTAAAACTTTCTTCTATATTTTCCTGCGCAGGTCGATGTCATAAATATTATTTGCTAAAATAATCTATCAAAATTATTTTCCATGGTACATGTATACGATTTTCATCTCAAACAAATATAACACTAAATATCCAAAAAAAATCAATTTTATAGTATACAAAATATGTATCTTAAGAAATGTATTTTACATAATGAAAAATGTGAAAAGTCGATAACTTTGTTTTAAATTATCACAGATTTAGGGTTCATCCTTTCGCTTTAAAAGTATAGACGACTTTTCTGGCAAGAATATTGAAAATTTTAATACAATAGCGAAAGCGATGAACTATACAAATTGCCCATACTTTTTTTTTATTAAATATGACTAATATAAATATAAATATATATATATATATATATATATATATATATATATATATATACACATATTTAATTTTCCAGGGAAAAGTTAAAAACAATGCTCACTCATGTACATTTATACGAAATTTTGACCTATTATGACATTAAAAATTCTGAAAATAATGGTATGACAGCGCCACCTATTGAACGATTTATTAACAAATATAATCGCCACCAGTTTAGCTCATAGTCCAAGTAAACCAACTTTGAATAAATTACTTTCATTAGTTCGTGAGATACAGCCTTCATAAAATTTTAAAATTTATTAATTTAATCATAAAAATTTAATCAACACAGGTTTTTATAATTAAAATTTTTATATATGAAATTTTGTACATTTTTCACCAAAACATGCTGAAATACAGATATCTGAAAAATCGCAGAAAGCAATAGCAGCACCATCCGTCGGTGGATATATACGGAAACTGAAGCAGCACATTTTGTCATTATATATATGTCTCACATACAAGGTTTGATAAGTATTCGTATTATAGAAGGTGAAGTACAGGCTTCCCGTAAATTGAAACGTAACAGTGCCACCTGTCATTTGATATGTACCCGAAGTGAATCAGTAAAATTTACGTAATATCTATTTCACGTACCAAATTTAGAGCATTTATAAATCATAGAAAATGAGCTATTGCGTTCCGTTCCCTTGAATAAAATTAAATTGCAGCATACCAGTACCTCCAGTTGTCCGATATGCACGCAAAATTATTCTGCAAAGTTTTATATGATATTAATTTTACATACCAAGTTCAGTGTATTTATAATTATTTATATCACAAAAACTGAATTATTGCCATTACGTTAACGGGATTAAATTGCAGGAGAGCGGCGCCACCAGTTGGTCAATATATGCACCCGAATTAAATCAGCGTAGTGTTACATAATATCTGTTTCACATATTAGGTTTGGTGCATTTGTGCACTGTAGAAGCTGAGATATAATTTCCCCATAAAAGGGAGAATTTACAGAATAGAAGCGAACCCTATCTGGTGATACATTCCAGAGGCTAATGTGCACCAAAGCTGATATTTAGGTCAATATCTAATTAAATATTCCTGATATTTAGCAAATTAGTTTAAAGTCCAACTAAACATCAAGTTTGGTTAAATTCCGTCCATTGGTTTGTGAGATACAGAGTCCACAAAACTTTGATAACACACACACAAAAAAAAAAAAAAAAAAAAAAACAGACAGACTGGCATTTTGAAAGAATGATAGAATTGTGTTCTGGACATCTCAAGAGTGTATAAACCCATGGAAAACCGGAGATCAAAAATTCCCACTTATCCAACACATTTTTCTTGGAAAATACAAAATAATATTAATAATAATAATAATAAATAAATAAATAAATAAAATAAATTAATTTTTCGTAACTTAATTTATTAACAATTTAAGAAGCAAATAATAATGAATATCTGCAAAAGTAATGTGGAGTAATGTGTTTGACAGAATTCAACAACATAAAACTTAAATAAAATTATAAATAATTATAATGATTATAATAACATATAATTAAAGTTTAAAATTTTGTAATTTTTTCTCACCGTATCTCTATTACATTTCAATGATTATTCTACATGTCAACAAAATTTGAAACTGAAAATAAGAAAAAAAAAACTGAGAGAAAAAAAAAAAGGCATTTTCTCATATTCGTTATAATCACACTGTGACAGAACGTGCTACGACGGTGATACACTTGAACGTTTTTCATAGAACCTGCGTTGTACGTTTTACAGATGGTACAAAGCAAACCTTTTCAGAACGTTCTAAGTAATACTATTTTTGAACGTCTAATCGAACGTTCTCTTGACACGAAACACTGTGTTTGAACGACTGTAACCGTTATTAGACGTTCACAGAACGTTCCCGTGCTACTTGGGACGTTCTTAAGAATTACTTTCTTCATGCAAAAATGTCGAAAAGTTAAGTTCATTACGGGCGATATCTATGGGCTGAATATTCATTAAATGGATTGCATTGGTCGACTAGAACCTGCATATGTTTTCAGAATTACTTATTACATGCACAAATGCCGAGAACGTTCATAACAATATCATTGCGGGCTCAATCTACGAAATGAATAGTTATTAATTATAATGCGTTCATCGACTACAACCTGCTTATTTACTTTTTGCACGCAAAAATGTCGACAACTTTGATAATTTCATTACGGGCTGAAGATTCATTAAAAAAAGTGCATTCGTCGACTAGAACCTCCTTATGTCTTCAAGAATACCTTAACTCCACGCAAAAGCGTCGCAACTTTCATAACGATATCATTACAGGCTCTATCATTAGCTTGCTTTGAAATCTCTATGATGGTATGTCATACATATTGGCCAAAACATTTGTATTTTTCGTCATTATAAACATGATTTTCGTAAATATGTCCAAAACGGAAAGTCGCAGTAATATCAAAAAGGGAGGTGCGCAGATAGATGTCATAACAAAGCTACATACTAATTTACAACGTTCTACGTTCAATCGTTTTTGAGTTATGCGAGACAGACACACACACATACTTACATAGAGACGTTACGAAAAATCGCATAAAATCATAGATATCTCTAAAATCGGAACTCATATTATGACCAAAGTTGCAGGTGTACAACTAGACATCATAACAGATAAATTTGCATTATTCTACTATTATTTGTTTTTGAGCTATGCGAGATATAAAATCCATTTCACAAATGGAGATTACTATACTTCCTTAGAAACATTTGGACGGCCCCTGCCTGCCTGGGCTCGGCCAAGCTTAACGGGTTGGATGCCGTCCGCTGGAGCGAATAAATCGGCAGATCACCGCATGTAAGCTGCCAACACCAGACAGTAATCTAGTCGCTAAATAGAACGAGCTGTGTCCGATGATTCTCAGTTCAGACTTCATCCATCATTATCAGGAACTAGATGGAACTGCTACGTCCTTTCTGGGCAGCAATGTGACTAGAACACCAGAGCTCAGGAATTGCAAGGTCGCGACTTCTGCTTCTTGGACAAATAGCTCCACTTGCACACCATACCCTCCAAGATAGCCACGGTGGAAACGCACAGACATGCTCCTGGATGCTATGGAATTTGGAATAAGTGCACTTACTAGCTGAGAGTCGAAATAACTGGAATAAAACAAAAATTAAAACAATTTTGAATTTAGGCAGGGAAGGAGAAAAAAAAAACCGCTGGGGGAGCCGCTAAAGGTAGTAGTGCACACAATAATTAAAACCAAAATTGGAGGCCATTTGAAAAGGGGAAGGGCACAACACTTAAGATTTAAGAAAGAGAAGCTGAACGAGATAGAAACAATGAGATTAAAAAGAATAAATAAAATAATAACAATAATAATAATAATAATAATAATAATAATAATAAATTGAATACGTGAAGCCACTGGGGGATGAAAGATAGTTTTTGGGCGCATTGCGAAAATTTAGAAGATTTTGAAGTGGCAAGGCCTAAATACGCCTAATTGGGAGGGAAATTACTATGCGCAGGGAGGCCGAATGGAAAAGAGAGAGAGGGACCATCGAAATTTTGATCCACCACGGGAAGATGGTACCCCGCGTTGGTAGCCCGATGACTGCTAAACGACCCCATAGAGCACTTGACGGTGCAGTACAGATTAACGAGGACCAGACACCGCCACACCCTCGTAAAAAAAACAAAAATGTAAAATATATAAAATTTAAAAAATAAATATAAATAAAATAAAAAAATATTTATATATGAATAAAAAAAATAAAAATATATAAAATAAAAAATATATAAATAAATTAAAATAAATAAATAAATAAATTAGTTATATAATATTTGAAGATTGTTGGTAGATCATTGTTAGATTATTGTTAGATAATAAGAATTGAGGCTTACTAAGTACTGTAGTCTAAGTAAGAGGAAGCTGAGTGGATGGTAGCTTATTGAGTCAGTGGGTTCTTGTCGTACTGACCGAAGGGCTATCGCAACGACAAGAGAGCACAGTTTTGTTGTTCACTGAATTTTTTAGAGTGAGAAATTAACTTTCTGTGAATTAACAGTAGTAATACTGCAAAGTTAAGTGGAGCGGACTTTAGCTTGAATTTGCTGGAGGTACTAGTTGTACTGACATTATATCTAGCACGACGACAGAAGGTTAACTAATTTTGATTGAACGATATTTTTAACTTAAGAGATTAGCAGGATTATTAGAAATTAATTTATGAGAGTTAGTTGCATTTGATAGCTGAGATAATTTATGGTAAATGGTTAAACTAATACTTTGTATAAGGAATTAAAAATTCTCAATTTCTGATGCAATAGCAATATCTTCCTTAAAACCGATATTTATTAGTTGATAATATTTTAACTAAACATTGTATAATAATGAACCCGTAAAAATAATATATTTTTTAAATACAACTTTAAAAAAATAACTGACATTTTAAAAGAAAGATTTTCTAGTTGCACAGAATAAATAGTTAGGAAATTTGGAGGGTAGGGTTTATACAAAAGCAAAGAAATTATTTTTCTTTAAATATTAATGAACAGACATGTCCTTCATTATTTTTTTTTCTCTTTTTGTGCACGAAATAAAATATTATCTGTTCTCTAATTTTTGCAAGTCAAACAAACATATTAAAATCGAAACAGACTTAAAGCAAGATTTCAATAGTACATCTGCTTGCTTTTTTACAGTTCGGTCCTTTTTTTAGGTGTTTTTTTATATTATTATTCATTTTTATTTAATTGTCTGTATTTTCTTAATTTCAATATTTGCCATTCTGGGTTTTATTTATTATATATATATATATATATATATATATATATATATACATATATATACACTCTAAGACAAAAAAACGACGCACTAAGAAGGAGTAATGCAAACTGGACACAAATTCACATGCATACAGGTAGATGGAAAATACAAAATTTTTAAGTTTGGCTACCATCGAATGAGCATGCAACGATGCAGCGCACTTAACTGTGCAATTGGCAGAATATTAAAAATGAAAAATTTTGATTTCAGGTCATAAATTCTTCGAAAGTTTTATTCCGTCTACTCAGGTAGACAGTAACTATGCTTCGCATACAGGTGCGCGAACAATACACGCATATATCTACATTTAAAAGAGGTGTGTATTTGGGATCAAAGAAGCCGGTTGGTCTAATCCGGATTTGTTTAACAATTTGGATAGGAGAGATACCATTATTAGATGATATTGACAGGAATGGGTGAACCATGGCTGAACACAGCGTCAGGGAGAAAGCGATCGGCCTACAGAGAGGACAGAACGTGAGAACCAATGAATCGTCAGAGCTGTACTCAAAGCTCCAATTCATCATTTTCATCGATCCTACGTGGAACTGGTACTTAAGTGACTTCAAAGACCATTAATAGGCGGCTCAGTTAAATGGGGTTGAGCTCAACGATCTCCTTGTGCGGACTGCTATTGAACTCTGTATAACGACAAGCACATTTGCCGTGATACTAGGATCGTTCGAACTGGAATGTCACTGAATAGAGTAGAATTGTCTTCAGTGATGAGTCCCACTCCGATTTGAGCAACGATGACCAGCGAAGACGCTTCTGGAGACGCCCCGAAAAAAGGGGGGATTCCACCTTGACTGTCGCTAGCCATACGGCCCGTCAACCAGAAATGAATATTTAGAATATTATTTCATTTCATAGCAGGACCCCTTTGTTTGTCACCCGTGGCATTTTTACAGTACAGCGGTACGTCGACGTCATTATACGTTCCGTTGTGTTTCCTTTCATATCACGCAATTATGATTGTACATTTCAGCATGATAATTCTTGTCCACGCACAGAGATAGTTTTTACTGCTTGTTTTCCTGCTTGTCCAACATTTTTTTTTTTTTTTTTGCCAGTAAAGTCGCCAGATCTCTCTCCCTCTAAGGGTATTTGCAGCGTCCTGTAAAAGAACCTACAACCAGCTCAGGATTTTGCCAATCTAAAGCCCCATTTGGACAGAATTTGGCATGACATCTCGCAGGAGCACAATTGCGAACTCTATCAATTAATACCAAGCCGAATAACTCCTTACATAAGGGTCAGAATTGGATCAATACGTTATTGATTTGTTTTTTTTGTGAGGTCATTTCTCTTGATTAAATCATCCAAATTTTTTGAAACTGTAATCATTTCTTTCTCTCTGCATGTCGATCGCATCTACCATTTTTCGTCCGATTCGGATAACTCCTACTTGATGCGTCGTTTTTCTTATCTTAGAGTGTATATATTATATTGCTATTAAAGGTGTGGACGAATGATTGCAATGATGGATGATTGTAAAATTTGAAATCATAATAAAGGATAATTATTTGATTTTTGTAAATTAAAAATGTATGTTGGTTATATTTTTCCATAGTTATATTATAATAGTTTCTAAAGTTAAATTATATAGTTATATTATTATAGTTATATTTTTATTATTTGTAATATTTATAGTTTTCTGTAACTTAAAAATATTTCAGCTTTAATTTATTTATAAAATAAAATTAAAATAAAATAAAATGTTTACGTAAATAACAACTACAATAATAATAATAATAAAGAAGTTTCCTTTAGGTTGCATCGAGCTGAAGACTTCCAGTTTGTCGTCGCAACGCTACCAAGTACGCCACTGGATCGTTGACACCTTTGCAGAATAACTTATACTTAAAAAAATACTAAAACTTTAAATATTCTTTTCTCAAGATTGTTTGGCTAGCGCTCGCTACTGCTTCAATACATAGTTGTCTTCATAATATACAACGATTTTGTGCAAGTTCGTCCCGAAGTGAAATTTGCATTTCGGGACTTCTCTTTGTAAGTTTACACACTTCATTAGTAAAACAATATAATATAAAATAAATTCTAAGATTATAAAAAGAAGAACTAAAAACTATGCTCATGTAAACACACTGTTAAAAATTTCAACAGAAAACTCTGTGTAATGTATTATCTTAAATCTTACGTAAAATTACAGAGAAAAATAAACGGAGATTTTAAAAAACGTATTTTATGCATTCGCTTTTATCGCTAATATTAATTTAATTAATTATTGGGAAGAATATATTTCGGACTTAGAATGCTTTTTCTAAAGTGGAAACAGTCATTTTTTATTTTAATTAAAAATCAAATAATAAAATTAGGTAAAAATACAGAATAAAGATTGAGAATCTCGATTATTCACTTTTAACTAAGAATTACTGTAAATTTACAGAGACTCCGGATAAATATTTACATTAAATTTACAGAAATTTTTAACAGTGCACATGCATACAAAAGAATTTCAAGAACTTTAATATCTTAAAAATTACTATCGGATATATAGCATAAATTGTGAAATTGTGTTTAAAAAAAAACTTGAAATTTATTATATAAATTCAAAGCCTTTCGGTAATTAAATTTAAGAATTACGAAATTTAAATTTCATAAAGCTTCCATACAAAAAATGGCCAATAAGTACAATATACCCTATACATTAAATAGGCGATTTTCGCATTTTATCGTTACGCATTATTTACAGTTGGCAGCAAAATTATTGAAGCACTATCAATAATTCCTATTTAAAAATGGGCACCCAATATTGTTTTGTTAAGTAAATGTTTGTCGAGTCATGAACTTAGTCTTATACAGTTTAGAAAAATGTAAGTTGATGATAAAAATTAGCGATCAATATAAATATATATATATATATATGTATATAAACATATGTTTCGGTAAATGTCCGAACTCGGAGAATGTCGACATTCACCGGTGAATGTCAACATTCACATAGTCGTTTTGTGTATGTCCGAAATACCGAAATATTTCTTATATATTCGGACTATCACCGGTGTATGTCGAGAATCACACACATACTCTGGTGGAGGTCGAAATGAGAAGCCGATGTCGACGGAAAGGCAACAGTCTAACGCCAAATCATTTCTTCTAGCGCGATTAAGGTCCTGTGCCACGGGAGGGCGTAACTCGGTTACGGAGGCACGTAACTCGGTTCCGCAGCAATCACTATCACACATGTTAAAACCAAAAAAACATCACTAGACACCCCCACCTCGCTGTGCATGAATCTGAAAACACACGTAACTCGGTTCCGCAGCAATCACTATCACGCATCTTAAAACCCCCAAAACATCATTGGACACCCCCACCTCACTATGCATGAATCTGGAAACGCACGTAACTCGGTTCCGCGGCAATCACTCTCACGCATGTTAAAACCAAAAAAATATCACTGGACCACCTCGCTGTGTATGAACCTCAAAACGCACGTAACTCGGTTCCGTGGTAATCACTATCACGCATGTTAAAACCAAAAAAAAACATCACTGGACACCCCTCGCTGTGCATGAATCTGTAAACGCACGTAACTCGGTTCCGCGGCAATCACTATACCGCATGTTAAAACCAAAAAAACATTACTGGACACCACCACCTCGCTGTGCATGAATCTGAAAACGCACATAACTCGGTTCCGCGGCAATCACTATCACGCATGTCAAAACCAAAAAAAAAAAAACATCACTGGACACCCCTGCCTTGCTGTGCATGAATCTGAGAAAACGTGTAACTCGGATAACAATAACTTTCTCCTATTTTGACATATATCATAATATGTTTTAATAATAAAGTATGATTTAAAAACGTTATTTTATGTACTCAGTTAGAATGTACTGTCGCCTTTCCGTCGACATCGCCTTCTAGTTTCGACTTCCACCAGAGTATGTCTGTGATTCTCGACGTACACCGGTGATAGTCCGAATATATAAGAAGATAATTAAACATTTCAGACATACACAAATCTACTATAAGAATGTTGACATTCTCCAGACTTCGGTCTTTCGTTGTAACATATATGTATGAAAAGTGTGGATGTGTGTTTCAACAATTTTGCTGCCTACTGTACGCATTTTATAATATTTATTACTTACGCATTAAACAGAACATTTCAGCATTTTATCACAGAATTTTCCATAAATGCGTACAACTTTGTTGTCGGATTAGTTGCACATTAAAATGTGAATGTGTCCATCATGTACATTATCATAGTTTTCACTAATAAGTTGTGCATAATTTCTGAAATACGATCTAGCAGTAAGGTTTCTACCATCCGTAAAAATTTTCTTAATAATTACCTTATTAACAAATTTTAAAATATAGCATGTATTTTGTTCATAAAATTCTTAGATTTTTACAATAGTTTTATGCTAACATTCCAACAGATAAGTACAAATTTGAAACATGAAACGCAATATGTTGTCATTCAATGCCTTTCGTCTTGTTTTAAAAAAAATAAAAATAAAAATAAAAAATAGTACATGTTTACACACCAAATAAAACCCAAAACTTGCTTTTAAAAGCCTTTAATAAAATACGTAGGAGATTTTTAGGTGCTTATTATTATTATTATTATTATTATTATTATTATTATTTATGGGAGATGCGAAAACATCAGAAATCGTAAAATGATCTATAAATTTTCAATATTTTAAAAATAGTATTGCTTGGGAAATATTTTCAATGAAATTTTTATACAATTAACGTCCAGATAGAATCATTTTGTCACTCGAAATCAAAATGGATTTTTTTATATAATTATTTTTTATGGGTGAGCTATACCTTCAAAACTTATAATAAAATAGGGTCAAACTAAGCCGCAAAAACACTGAAAGCACTAGACATATTTTAATTATCTATTCAGCCTGAAACTGGTGTTCAGATCACTGAAAAATTAACATTTCTTTATTAACACACCTATTACAGATTTAAAATAAGTCTGTAGAAGTATCAGTTATCGTTCATATTAACAGATTTTATTTATATATATGTGTGTAATTCATCGTACTGATATGAACAGATTTTGATTTAAAAACCTCGTGCTAATTTCAACAAATAAATTATTCTTTTAGTTATCACAAACTAAAAGATTTTAAAGAAAATTTAAAAATTTGATGAAAAAAAAAAAAAAAATAGCATAAAATTATATTTTATTAAAAATAATATAAATATTTAATTATCTGTATGCAGATATAAACTTCCTATATAATACTATTGTAATAGTCAGTGGTTAACTCTTGAGACATTAATCATACGAATCCTCAGTCTTCCATTTAAAATCATAATAATACTGTGTAGGATTATTATTTCCAATGGCGCGGTACTTGCGAGTGAGCATTGGCCGGAGGGTTGGGGGGGGGGGGGGGTGCGAGTCGCCGAACTGATGACCATTTATGAAGGAGCACCCAATGGGCGGCCATCGTTACCCACACACATCCATGACTTGTGTGAGATTCGAACCCGACCCCTACCGTGTGGGAGTCAGGGACGCTAACCACTACACGGTTTGGGCATACCATATATGACTATTAAACGGATGAATCTATGTACATATAAGCATATATACAAGTTATTAAAAATAAAGTAAAATGGAATCAGGCTCAACTCAGATGCGTCCCACGCATCCTACCTTACTGGCTGAAAGCCAAAGCTCAATTGACTGTCCAGCACCTTGTCCTGCGCTGCGCACATCGACGTGGAAAGTTGACTGAGTGAGTAAAAAAATCTGGAGTGACTCCACTCGACTTTCCGAACATTGAGTAATTAACAGTTTTGTAGATAAAGTAAAGAAAGAGGAGTTGTTAAACAAACAAAAGAGAGAAAACCATAATAGAGTGTTTGAGTATTTTTCTCCATTTATTACACGATGTTTTATTTAACGCTACTGAACTTTGAGCCCATAGATCATAATGATAAAGAATTTTTCGTTGTGTCCCTGTAAAAACCTATAAATGCTAAATTCACCAAAATGCTTATAGTTAGTGCAACAGTGATTTATAATACTCATATAAATTTTCAGCTCAATTCAATAAGGCGTTTAGATGCTATCGTACTTTTAAAAATTTAGTCCCATAAGCCATAATGATAAAGAATTTCTCTTTGTGTCCCTGTAAAAAAACTGTAAATATTCACCAAAGTCTATACAGTTAGTTCAACTGTGATCTATAACATGTGTACAAATTTTTTGCTCAGATTAATAAGGCGTTTAGGCGCTATCACACTTTTAAAAATTTGGCCCCATAGGCATAATGATAAAGAATTTTTCTTTGTGTCCCTGTAAAAAAACTATAAGTGCTAGATTCTCCAAAATCTATACAGATTGAGTATTTGTAACCTATAATATGTGTATAAATTTTTTGCTCAATTGAATAAGGCGTTTAGATGCTATCGCACTTTTAAGATTTTGCTCCCATAGGCCATAATGATAAAGAATTTTTCTTTGTGTCCCTGTAAAAAAACTATAAGTGCTAGATTCACCAAACTCTATAGGGTTCGTACTATGGTGACTTACAATATGCGTACCAACTTTCAGGTTAATTGAACAAAGCCTTTAGACGCTAGCGTGTTCACTCACAGACATACACACATACACACATACACACACACATACATACATCATCGTAAAAATAGTGAAAACGGACTCAGGGGACCTCAAAACGTATAGAAACATCAAAATCTCGAATTCGGATTTTTGACATGATTACAATACTTTCCTCACTATAGTGTTCGGAAAGTAAAAAGAAAAGGGGAATGTTTGGTTGTATGACAACTACATAATAATCTCAATTTATGCATGCAGCTAATGCTATTATAAAATGTGCGTTTACAATATTTATATTTAGATTTTATGTTAGATGTCAAATAACAGATGTAATTAAACTGAACCTGTCTTATTAGTTTTGGTTTCTATTAAATTTATAATTTTATCCATTAAGAAATTAACCTTAACAGTATGTGGAAAATAATGGTATATTTAAATCATGTAATTTTATTAGATTGTAAACATAGATAGTTGAAATTTTCACACGAACTACTGTCTAACCAAACTTAACATATTGATGGGTATTATAATTCTTTCAATTCAGATTTTATAAACGCATAATGCAAAAAATGTTAAACTTTAAAAAATACAATTATTAACATTGTAAAAGACAAATCTTTTTTCATTTTTAAATTTTTTAAAGCATTTATGATAGGCATTTATTTACTGAAAACTATTACAAAAGTTAAATGTAGCTAGAAGATTATTTAAGCATTAAATAAAATTTAGACTCTCATATACCTTTCCTCATATTTACCTCAACATCCATTAAAATCAATTTAGAATCCATTCGCTTTAACTATTGCAATTCTATCCCCATATATACGCTGAAAAAAAAAATATTTTTTACGGTTATTTAACTACTTCTAAGTAAGTACTTTCTATACATTTTTTATTTGAAGCAATAAAAAATTCACAAAGATTTACTCTAAGTGCAATTTAATAAAATGAAGAATTAATTTATCTTGTAATGAAGCGTGTATAACGGGTTTTTTTAATTTTTTTTCTTTCTGTTTTTCTTTTCTCTTCCTTTTTTTTTTTTTTTTTCATCATTGGGTGAACAAATTTTATTATTTTTTTTCTTTTTATAAATTCCTGGACTTTAATGAAAGTAAAATTTTTTTAGCCTAAAATAATTCAACCAATTATTAATTGATAAGTATAGGATATAAAAAACATTCCCTTATATTTTCAGACTTCTTTTTACGTAGTAACTTACTCAATATTTTTTACATTTATTCTCTGAAACTCTAAACTCCATCGCTACAAATAAATATTTTAGAAAAAGCAATAGCTAAATTACAGAAATTAATTTAATTGAAATTTACTTACAAAATCCCTCCAGGGAATATTCAACAAATTGTTAATTCTCCTTATAATTTGTTGGCATGATCTTAAATATAATTTAAATAAATAAGTAAAAAATAAAATAAAATAATAATAATATGTAAAATTTCCATTAATTGTGAAGTTTATATCAATAAAAACAAAATACTGGCTCCGCATTGTAAGCTTCGAAAGATAATTTGAAAGTCAGTAAAGTATAGGTACGTACACTTTAAGAACATTATTTGAATTTATATAGCACTTTATTTTAGTATTAACTTTAATGAAGCATGTTAATACTGAGACATGATTTTCATAATATATATATATATATATATATATATATATATATGTAGAATGAAATATTCTTATTAATGCACGATTTTTCATAGATTCATTATTTTTTCACATGGCTTCCAAAAAATTATGCAACACTACACTCAAAAAGATGTTCTGAAACTTTCTGTTTCCCAGAAGTTAACAAGTTGCTTTTTGGAAATGGATCGATACGTTTTTGGAACAAAAAGATTTAATTTGCAACACGATTCGTTTCAGATCTGCAATGAAACCAACCTTTTTGGTAACGAAACAGGTCTTTTAGAAATATTTCGATATTAAGAAAAATTACTGAACGTCCATTACAGAAGAAGTGCTGCAATTGCTACTGACCATATATTAGGTCGTTGCAAAAGTTCGTGCGGACGCGGACCATTTTATTGCCTCCAAAGACGAGAGCTTCTATCGCCGTGGTATACATTTCTCACCCGAAAAATGGGCAAAGGTTGTAGAAAGTAATGGAGAGTATTTTGATTAAAATTTTTCATTTGATTTGATGTATTTTTATGAAATGAAGCAATAAAAAACCGCACGAGCTTTTGCAACGACCCAACACCATAGGCGCTTGCGCCTGCTATGATGCATTCAACAATGGACATAGACAGACTATATTAACACGACGCTATTTTTTTTTATATGAATCATACTTATGTCTATAACACCAAGATGGTTGTATCATGTCTGGTTCGGCTGTGGTGATAGGTCACATAATTCTTGCATTATGCATCGCCATAGCTTTCCCGAGTCTGGAATTATAGTTTGGGGTATTATTGGATTTTACTATCCCATCCCTAAATAGGCTTTAATGGTACATTAAAACCAAAGCTATACACTTAAGGTTTTGAGATTTGTTGGCTTTATTTATATTCGAGGTTTACTGCAACTATATTTCATTAGGACAATGCGAGGCTACATGCGATGCGTAATGTGCAAGATTTACTAATTTACTCAGTATATTGCTTTGATAAATAGTAGCTTAATTAGGAGTACCAATTTCTCGAAAGGATAATCCACAATCTAAATAACTATAACTCTTCCTCTGCCAGACTCTAAAACGTACTTGAGTGACGTCCACTTTTTACTACGGGGGGTACAGAAATTTCCCATATAAAAATACTGCTCAAAAATACAAATCCAATGCATAAAAAGAGTTTTCCATACAACCTGTATATAGCAAATGTATGAGATACTGAAATTGCTCATTACGTGCATCTACGCTGAAATGTTATTCATTTGCATATCCTACGGTGCTATATGCATAGTGCAATTTTTGGCGCCTTTTAAATTGTTCCTTCCTGGCGTGGCATTTTTTATAAACAGCACTATAAAAACAATATATGAAAAAACTTAAACTTAATATTGGTGCATTAAACTGAAATGTATTGATATATGCAAATGTTTGAATACATTAAATAATACTAGTTACATGCTTTGCTGATTGTTCTATAGCATCATAATACAGTATTAGGTTATAATGTATAAATATGAATAAATATAATGTAAAAATATCGATATTAAAAACTGACTACCAAAAACTGATAATATAAATCAGAAAATATCGTGGATCAGAGAAAATCATGTTGCTAAAATCATACTGTCATGTAGATTATGTGAGTGTAGACTAAGATAACTGTTTATGTAGAAAGACTAAAGGCGAAATAACGCAAAGAACTTTATGCTCAGCTTTATTTTAAAACTCAACTAAACACTACATTGGTTTATATATTATTAATGAACATTCTGGAACAGAATATTCCAGAATTCGAAAGTTCTAGGACTTGCATAAAATTAAACAAATAATTAACATGAACAACAAATGCGAAAAAAACACATAACTTAGATTTAAACAAAAACCATTTTCAAGCAATCCGCCTCGACGGGGATAGAACCCACAATCTTTGGTTTCGGTATTGTATGGTATGGTATTAGGATTAAGGCCCATTGACTGCACTAGGGTCCTAGGCCTGAAGGGGAGTGCCCTCCGTGGGGGGTCTTTCTAAGGGGTCCTAGCCCGTATTTACACAAATTTTGGAGAAAAAAACGGAAAACTCCGAACGGCTAGGCCGACGAATGCAACTTGGGTTCTAACCCGGTACCTCACGTCTACCAGCTTTGAGTGCAGAACCGCTCGTCCGCTTGTGGGCCTGTTTGGTTTTGGAGCCTGATGCTTTACCTCGGAGTCACGGTGTTCAAGAATGGAAGAAGTTTCTTTACACTATATATATGTAGTATAATTTTTTGTGTCAAGATAATAATAGTGCTAAAAATTTCCTATATATATAAATTCCGCTCATTATTACAGCAAACTAAAAAATTGTGATTAACATTTTAAAACACAAAAATATTCTCAATTTATCACTTTAAATATTACTTAATTTAAATTGGTTTAATTTATTTTAAATATTGAAATTCTTCATGGTAAAGTTCCAATTCCGAATTTTTTGGTACGCAGCTTTTTTACATTAATAACATCCTAACATATTGACTGATTTACATACATTTTAAGATATATATATATATATATTTTAATATATCTTTGATCGAGATTTAAGCAGTATTTTGAACAATATTTTTAGAAGTCTAAATATATTTTTTAAAGATAGATATTTGGAAACGATTTATTTATTTATTTTATAAAGTTTTATGAAACGCGTGATTTCAAATAATAAAAGATATTTAAATTTGACAAATTTAAACTTAATAAGCTCAGGTTATTTTTATTTTAACTAAACGCAAACTACAAAAAGCAACAAGTCGTAAAACTTTAATCAGTTTCGTAAAATAATATTTTAAAGAAAATATAGTATAACATATTTGAATAAATTATAAATAAAACTTAATTGAAAATAAAGATAATGATATCATTTTATTTTGGGGTGAATAAGAATAAAGCAGAAAAGAAACATAAATAACTTCGCAAAGTTACAGAAAAGAAAAACTTGAATGTTCTTTCTAGATTTCTTGATTTCAGAAATGTTTTCTCGAACGCTTTCCTTTTTATTTATTGTTCTCGATTTCCAATTTCCTTTTCTGGAATGTTGTTTTGTTGCATTCACGTGTCATGATATTTTTGTAGTTTAAATTGACTTTTAGAATTTAGGTATAATTCAATAACATTTTTTTCTGTTTTTCCTGAAGCCTACAAGTGGTTTTAAATTTACCCCAAAAACTATATTCGAAGTATTTTTTGGAATACACATATAATGGAAAAAAAATTAATTCTGATAAAATGAATATTAAAAATATGCAGATTATTACTCAAATGAGGATGGAATTTTGGAGAACTTAATTTCTATAAGAAATAGTTTACTTTTAAAATTATAGATCAAGATTGTAGGTTACTTTCTAAGATAAATATATATATATATATATATATATATTCCTATTAGCATTTTGTATCAGTTCACATACAGCACAGAATATCTCAGTTATGTTGAGAAAAACTTACAATCTTTTATTATCGTAAAACATTTTAGCATGCTTTTCGATATCTTCCTGTAACGTTCACCCAACTTTTTGTTACGAATCCGATGTTTTGTTGGATATTTCTACGTTTTCGAAACGAATCTGAAAGTAAACTGAACTTTTCGAAGCCTTTTCGCAAAATTTACAAAGATTCGATATTATATGATTGTAATGTTTCTGGAACATTTTGTGCTGTTTAGCGTATTTCAAAAATCCCAAAGTTAAATTTTGTAATGTGGCTTAAACAGAAAAGTTTCATCATATTATAAAAATGCAATTGTACGAATGTTTGGCTATCTGTTTAATACGGATGAGAAATTTCTACTACTCTTGTAACAACAGTTTTAAATAATCTGTATTCTATTTAACCACGGCACATTATTATAGAAATGCGAAAGAAATTTTAGGTAGATTCCTTATAGGAGATCTACCTATTGCAATGGTTCTCATGACACGACTTCTAGAAAATTTCTTCATATCTTCACCGATCATAACCCCTAGAACCCAAAACCACCCTTCGTTCAAAAGTTTATATATATATATATATATATATATAGGTATATATATATATATGTATAACGCTTTTTCCCATGTTAAGTTGTGAACACGATAACTGGAGTAACTTTTATTTACATTTAACCAGCTCAAGATATGTTGTCAGGACAGTAAAAATCTCGGTCGAGTTCGTAGATGGGGTATCCAGCTCAAAGGGGGTGGAAATGGTGGGGGGTGGAAATTTTCATTTGCCCAGAATTTCTTTAATATTGAAAATAGGAAAAAATTTCAAATCAGGCGAATTACTGCCTTACCCTAAAGAACAATTTTTGTATTTAAACTTTTTCGATAGCTTCAATTGCTTAGAAGTTACAAGCTAAAAAGTGATTTTTCGTCAATTGTTCTATATAGCTGACATTTTCTATATAGCTTTCATTGCAAAAATTTATAATCTGATGCATATGTCACGTGCAAACGATAATAAAAAAGATCACTGAAAATATAATGAAATTTTAATCATGTTTTTAAACAATATAATAATCTGATTAAAAAAAAAATATATATATATTAAATTTAACAGAAAATATGACGTCACAATTACAACAATGTACTGAACTACTGAGAAAAATGAAATAAAATTTTATCCGTGATTTTAAACAAATAAAATAAAAGTTAATAAATAAACAAATAAATATGTAAATAAAATCAACATATCTTAGGGCTAAGCAGATTTAGACTTAGCTTTATGACATAGATGCTATAATGTAAAAGTTAAATGTCACCGTAAAAAAAAAAAAAAAAAATCGTGTAAATTGATGCTAAACGAATTAAACTGGCATGATAGAAAAAGTAATACATTTGGGGACATTTAGGTATTATCCCTTTGACAAATAAACTAGGGACGATTTTAATGCATTTCCCGTTGAAGTTTACTTTCATAAAAACTTAAATTTAAACTAAAGTATTTCATTACTCGAATTCCGTTATTTTGATAAATAAAATTATACCATTTTTTAAAAAATAAAGAACACTCTTTTATTGAAAAGTGAACTAATAAAGACTTTAGAAAAATTTACATACTTTTAAATCTTTATTAAAAAAAATTAATTGTTGCCACTCTACATTATATAAATATGTCCAAATCCTGTGTCACATACGGTAGTTTTGTATAAGTATAGATTTTTTGCCCCTGGAACCTTTTGCCGATAAGAAAAGTGCCTGGGAATACTTGTATCTAGTATTGTCATTGATTATGAAGTCATGTGCAAAATTTCAGGTTCTTCGGACGACAAGAGGTTACCGAAAATGGAATTGCAAAATTCCGTTACATACATTAATAGTTGCATCAAATCAAGTTAATAAAAGTGTGTTAATTAAAATCCATGTTAAACGCTTTAATTAATCATTTAAAAATATAAAATTAAAATAATACGTCAATCTTAATACAAATATCGTTTGTGATGAATAGTTTAGAATGTCGGTTTAGGCAAGAATTTAAAACTTACGATTGAGAGTAATACGTTACAGCTTCCTTTGACTTTTTATCTCGTCGAAACAAGATATTGGTCTGTGAAGAGATATGAGGTTTTCGCGTGGAAAGAAAATATAATGACGCCAAAGATGCCTTTCTCCATCGCCAAGCTCGCCAAATTTTGTCGTCTGACAACGAATTTTGTATCCAAGTCAAATATTTCATCGTTAACTATCAAATTTTGCCGCCAAATCACAAAATTTCATTGATAAGTCGCAAGTTTTGCCATTAAAATCTCGCCAAATCATACAATTTACTAAATTCATAACAATTAACATTGAAATTCAGCGATGCCAAATGGTCCAATGTTAACTAATGTTAATGTTCCAACTTATGTGAACCAAAACAGTTTCATTTTGCAATTTTTACTCATCTGACAATAAGAATCATAAAAACACAATACAAAACTTTCAATAATTCAATAAAAATTACAATGAAATAACTATCTAAAAACCGCTACCACTTAACTGTATTTGACTTCACCATAGTAACGCCAGGCTTACCAGTGCTTGACCATAGTAAGGTCACAAGTGCATTTTCACGTTTCTATTATTTTTTCTTTAAAAGAAAGATATTGAACTTCAGTTATATGGAATTTATATAAAAATTATAATTTTGATTAAGCTTGGGTGGGGAGGGAGGTGTAGCCCAATAGCCCCCTCCGGGATTCACCATTGCTGGGATATATCTTTAAGACTTCTATTTGTTGAATGATTATGAGCTTGAATTAAAAAAAAAAAATTGAAGCATTTACAGACCAATAAATCTAGCCTAAAATTTTAAGTAGATGTAATATAATCCTTTTTTAGCTGAAAATTAAATTTCTTGAAAACAGAATAACGACGTAAATAATGCAATGTGTGGGAACAAAGCCATTGGCTAAGTATTAATGCATATGTAAAATTTCTTTACATTTGTAACATTAACGTAAAAGAATCTACCTTTGCCTTTAAGCTTGCCGAAAAGGGATTTTTTGTATAAAAATAGTGGTAGGAAATAAGGTAGAAAATTATCATTCATGCTTTAAGAACGGCTGAATGCAAACAGACTCAGAAGGTACCAAATGACGCGAAATAACCCAAGGATTCAAAGTTGACCCTTAAAACTAATTCTTTAAATTCTTCAATTATTTTTCAAATTGTAAATTTTTGAAATTCTGTTATTTATTTACAAACAAGCCGCCTTCGATAACCAGGTGGTTCACGATCCTTAAAAAATCTGACAGTATTAAGCACTCATTGGTGGCGCCTGCGGTGCATCTCCCCGTTTCAAAACCTATAACAGTCTGTTCGTTCAAAATGCAAATACATTTGAAAACTGTAACTGTAACTGTACCAAATCCCCGGTCGACGGCGCCCCCGGCGCCCTCTCTCTAGGGACCCTATATATAGAGGGTCCCTACCTCTCTCTATTTCATAATATGAAACAAGCCTGTTGGCTTACCGCGCAAACGATCTTTGCAAATTATGATCGCAGCAAACACCTACTTGATGGCGCCTGCGGCATCCTCGTCTGCTTCCTACCCTTGAAATAATCTGTTTGCTCACCGTGAAAACGACATTTGAAAATCCTGACCTTGGCAAAATCTCACCCGGTTGCTCTTGCCGTCCACTAATCTCCCCCAACCCCTTAATAATTTTACACTCTGATAATAAAATAAAAAATAAATTAACCTTTCTAGTTTCATTTTGAGGCAAAGAAGATTTAATCAAGAAAAGCTTAAACTTTATGTCTATTTCGACCGGCAGGTGATGATGCTATGCTTCGCTGAAAGAATGTAATCTTGTGTAATTTTAGTTTAATACAAAAGTAATATAATCACAACAGTTTAAACTTTGTGTGTATAAAATTAATTAATCTTTAATGTATTTGGGTGTATATTATTCGGAAGTTTGTGCTACTATTCTGTATATTCCATCATCCAGGTAGAGACTATACCTGAACTTCTATTGAACATTACATCCTGAACAAATTGTATCATCTTTCTGTGTTTCTTACTCATGATTCGTTTTTTTCAAATTTTTGTGGTAATCGACCAAAAATTGGCGCTGTTATCTGTAACTTTCCCTGTTTATGAAAAAGCTATATCTAAAAGTCTAATGGGCATAACTATGCCAATTTTTAATTTGTGTGTATAATGAGCGAAAGACTGTTTGTTATAAATAATGTTAAAAAAATATTTAAAAAAAAAATCCTCAGCATAGGCTAAATAAAAAATATAAAGAAATCATTATAAGCGACTGGTTGAGTTTCTATTAATAAATAACTTCGATTTTACAGATTAAGAATCAAGTAGAAATTTTTTTCTGATGTTTAATTGAATGTTTAATTGATGTTTAATTTAATATGCATTTGTATGCATATTTGCCGAAAGTTGGCGCTACCATGTGCAAAACTATATATTGTGTTACCACACAGAAAGTTTAAAATTTTAATTGGAGAAAAGAATCATGGATTTCGGACTTGGACAAAAGAATACGTACGATAGCAAAACCCCGAAATCAAAATAAATTTAAATTTCTAATAAAATTGTAACTCGTTTGTTTATTGACCATTTTTCATAAAAATTGAACTGTAGGTTTAACATGTATCATCTTGGCTTGGATAACTATTAATTTATGCCAAAACCGGTTAAAATTTGAAAAACTTTTAAAATTGCAATATTTGTGCACAATTCAGAATCACGTGTTCTCTTAATGAGAGAAAAACATTTCCCTTTTCATCTCCCGACAAATGCCTAGCATACTGTCTACACTGAAATGAAGTATTTCCATTAAAATTTCCTATTTTAGTTAATTAAAAATAATAATAATAATAATTATCGCATCGATAAGTATATTGCACCTATGGTTTCAGAAAAATCGCCCCTTTCTTTTGATACCGAATTTGAAAATTTTGGACTTATATTTGTAATTTATATGACTACTTAACGCTCCTTAAAAACCTTTTAATCTCATAATTGATTGTTTGATTCGTTTATGCATTAATTGGCATAGGTTGGCATTTTAATTAATATCTCCGCAGCTAATTAAAGTTTTAAAAGAAATTCGCTGTCACTCCCGGAAGGCTTCTTTGTACCCCTATGGCAAGTTTCATTTTTCTAAGTTCCGGGGAAAGAGGAATGACCATACAGATGTACAAACACAGACAACTTCTTTTTTTATTATAGATATTGAAATGCAATATTTGAGTAATGAAAAATAATCATATCTCACTGCTTAATATATAAATCATAAAATCTACATAAAAATAAATTATATTCTATGCAATAAAAGTGTTTTCTTTCAAACTCATCAGAGAATTTAATAAAGTTATAGTTGCCACAACGAACTGTTCCGAGAGAAATACATATTTATCTCCTAAAAAAATTATTACGATAGAAGGCATGATGTTGCAGAAGATATTTCAACGAAAAATGGTCTTAAATCTCCATTTTCAGAAAAATATTTTTAAATGACTCATACAGGTGCTATTCTAGAGATATATCTATATTCTCCTTTGCACTATTTACAATCAAGGAATTTTCATAAATCAGTAAATTGTTTCTTCTGTTTTAACACTTTCTTTTACCTATTTAAAAGTTTTTTTAAAACCTTCAGTAATATATATTTTTCAAAAATTTAGTTACACTAACTCGGACCTACAGCATTGATTTGAAACTATGAATGTATTTTAGAACTAGTATGTTGTGGCCACCACAAGACTTTCTTCTATATTTTTCTATACAAATTCACTCAATAACAATTTGAAAAAAATTACGATTTTTTTTCGTTTTTTTTTTTTTTTTTTTTTTTTTTCGTTAAAAGTAAAAAAATCGATAACTTTGTTTTAAATTATCACATATTTATAGTTCAACCATTCGTTTTAAAGGTATTGACAAGAGCTTTCGAAAGATACCCATCTTGAAAATTTACCCCCCCCCTTCCACCGGGGGTCGTCCCCCAGGGGGGGGGGGAAGCGATGCCCCCACATGCACAAAATTTTTTTACTAATTAACTACCACTATTATCAATAATTCATATTAATTTTACAATCACAGGTTAAGAATAACTCTCATTACTGCCATGTTAAAGATTTAGAAAAAATACGATCACAGCGCCACCTGTTGAGCGATTGATCCCCAAATCTAATTAGCACCAGTTTATGTCAGGGGCCAACAAAATACCAAGTTTGGTTAAATTTCGTTAAAAAAAAAAAAAAATACGATTTTTTTCTAAGTTTTTTTTCGTTAAAAGTAAAAAAAAAAAATCGATAACTTTGATTTAAATTATCAGAGATTTATAGTTCAACCATTCGTTTTAAAGGTATTGACGAGACCTTTCAAAAGATACCCGTCTTGAAAATTTACTCCCCTCGAGGGGGGACTCCCCCCCAGGGGGAGTGGCGAGGCTCCTCCAATACAAAAAAACTTTCCCAGTTGACTATCTCTATTATAAATCATTATTGTAAATTTCATAATGATTACTAAAAAAAAAATTCTCTCTATGCACATTTATACAAAATTTTGTCCTATATCACCATGTTAAAAATTTAGAAAAAGAGGGATAGCAACGTAACCTGTAAGACATTTTTTACCAAAAGTTGATAGGCACTAATGTATGCCAAGGTGCAACTACATACCAACTTGTATGAAATTCTGTGCAGTAGTTCCTGAGATACAGTTGCCACAAAATTTTGTCACACACACACACACACACACACAGACTGACAGACAGACATTTTCTAAAAATGGTCAAATCATGTTCTACAGCTCTCAAAACGTGTAAATCCATCAAAAACCCAAGGTCGAAAATTTTTATGAATCCAATACTTTCTTCTATTGATTATAGAAGAAAGTAAAAATAGAAATAATATACATATAGACAACTCAATGGGGGGTGGATGTCACATCAATCACAAAATTTAAAAATAATAATAATTTTAGAAAATTAAATAGTAGAAAAGTTATGCTATTGCTTTAGAAAACAACGTAGAAAGCTATGGTATTATACTAAAGCAATAGCAAAATAGTTATATTATTTAATTTTCTATTATTATTATTATTATTCAAATTTTGTGATGGGTGTGACATTTCATGGAATGTTCTGTATCAGGGGTCGTACTCCTGCCCCCCCCCTTTTTTTTTCAAGATGCTTTCAGGGATGAGAAATTTACACCAGTTTTCCTTCTACTAATTTCATTCAGAAATTGTTATGGTATTCTTGTAGTAATGAGTCGTCATTTAATAGGATAGAAATTATTGTATAAAAATAACATTAAAAAAAAAAAAAAAAAAAAAAAAAAAAAAAAAAAAAAATGGAAATTTCTAATCACTAAAAGTGTCTTGAAAAAACAGTAAGGAGTACGACCCCTGGTACACAATATCACTTTCTACTGCTTTCTGGAACGCATTTTTTTTTTTTTTTTTTTTTTTTTTTTATCTATCGTTGGTATGAAAATGTTTCTTGAAACAAATATTCATCTATTCTAATGTAATCTATAACTACATTAAAACTTAAATTAACCCTCTGAAGGATAAAGAAATTTTGCTTATTTAATATCAAAACCAACAGAACTTAAGAACAATGTTTAAAGAAAACTAGTATGTTGTGGCCACCACGAGACTTTCTTCTATATTTTTCTATACAAATTCACTCAGTAACAATAATTTAAAAAAAAAAAAAGTGGGACTTTGACAAAATTTTGGGTAAAATGTGAAAATTATTCTAAGTTTGTCAAAACACGGAAACCGTGGGAGTTTGATAGAATTAAGAGGAGAGAAAAAAAAAAGTGGGACTTTGACAAAATTTTGGGTAAAATGTGAAAATTTGTTAAAGTTTGTCAAAACACGGAAACCGTGGGACTTTGACAAAATTAGGGGGAAAATGCAAAATATGTTAAAGTTTGTCAAGACACGGAAACCGTAGGCCTTTGACAAAATTAGGGGGAAAAAGCAAAAATTAGTTTTAGTTTGTCAGAATGTATGCACTGATAATATTATATTACTATATATATATAAATATATATATATTTAAGAGAAAAGAGGGAAAAAAATAATTAATAATTTAATTATATACATATAGATGTATATACAGAGCTATTTATTAATCTGTAAAGTTCAAATGAATTCATTTCTAAATGAAGGTCAATTACAACTATAGAAATTCCTTTTGAATACTTTGCTAAACGATTCTTTCCCACTTTGAAAATTACATGTGTTTCAAACATCATTCTAATTATCATCTGAATGAAACTCTAGAATATTTAAGAGGTAATTCTCTGTTTAACTGAACCTTCAAAATGTACTTACAATGTCATCGCCGTAGTGATATTCTACAAATTAATGGAATGTTGTCGGAAATTGAGGGAAGATGAAATTGAGAAATGCTAAGAATAATCATGTTATATACAAAACTTAGCACAACATGTAATTCTTATTAAAAATATAAGTAATTTTTTAAATATTTGTAGAATGTATTTATATATATATATATATATATATATATATATATATATTTAATAAAAATATAATTATATCCATTTTGTCCATTAATATTTTGAAACTGCGATGGCTACAAAATTGAACTAGAAATTTAAATGGTTCTTGTTCATAAAAACATTCCATTCTATAATTACGTTGCGAATTTTATAATCCTTTCTGTTTAATTAATTGCCAGAGCAAGCGAAACAAACGAAGACTGAAGAGTGAGTTTTGCACTCTTTGTATGCATGATATCTTGTAAACGATAAACAACAACTAATTTAAAACGTTATTACATTTTTATTCCCTCTCAAGGATGTTCTCATTAAATTTCTAACAAAATCAGATAGGTAAAGGCTGAGATAAAGCTTTTCGGTAAACGGGGATTATTGGAACAAAGCAACGCCACCAGTCATCCGATATGCGATCATACTGAATCAGCATAGTTTTTCAAACTATTCATCCCACATACCCAGTTTAGAGAATTTATTGAGATACATTGAAGTTTATCTTCCTGTAAACGAGATTCAACTGCAGCCTAGAAGCGCCACTTGTCCCTCAATATAAAACTAAACTGAATCAACACAGGTTTTCATGACTTTCATACATATCAGGTTTTACTTAGAAGTTGAAATATAGCCTTTCCTTAAATGAGACAAATTGCAGCATAGCAGCGTCACCTGTTGGACGATTTTCTTAAAATCTGATACGAAGAACTTAAGAGAAGATTTAACTAAGCATAAATTTAAAGCGAAGATTGAAGAGGGGACTTTACGATAACTGGTAAATGATTAAAAAAAAAAAAAAAAAAAAAAAAAAAAAAGGATCACCTTTTTTATATTATCTCAAAGATCTCTCTTTAAATTTTCGTATGTATCTCAGTTAGAATAAATAAGTAAATAAATGTTTAGTACAGAAGAACAGAAGGTCGTATTATCCTTTTTTTTTTTTTTTTTTTTTTTTTTTTTTTACTCACTAAATATTGAATGCCAACCTAATGCATTAGAGTGACGAAAGAGAAGAAAGCTCGCAATTATTATCATTGTTTTTTAAACAAAAATTTATGCACACTGAGTAAAAGATCAAAGTCATTCAACTATTAACGTATTCTTTTTACAATTCTAACGCTTTCTTATTATTCAAAGTAAGTAAAGTATCAAATTCTTCAATTTTGTAACAAAAATATGAAATCGCTGTTGTCATCATCGTTTTCTGAACAAACGGTTAAACAATCTTAAAGTAAAATCTCGTAAACTGCTTACAATACTAGCTTCATTCAAAATTTACCGTGTTCTTTGATCAATTCTAAAACTTCCTCATGTTTTGTACAAGAGAAGGATCATCGTTTTCTGGAAGGTTAACTATAGTTTTAAAGTAAAATCTGAAAACTTTCCTGATATTGAAATATTTTCTATGTGTAACAGCAAGTTGGGTCTAGCAGCTAAATTAAACTCATTGGTCATGTATTGAGTCATGTTACGTACAAATCTTTAGATCTAAGGTGATTAGTTAAAGGTTTTCTCGGCACTCTGATGCACGTTTTTTGTTTTTCAGATGAGCGCTCCCACCATTTCCGCGATTTATTCTCGTAGACTTTGATAATTTTAAAGGCTGTTGAATTCTAAATAACTCCTTTTACGTTGTTTTCATCACTCAATCTTGAAATGACGAAAATATACGTTCTCGCAGTCACCTTTGAAGCTAGCCTACTCGATGATAATCCTTAAAGTATAAGAGCCAATATTTTCAAAGTTCAAAATAGGTATGCAGTAGAGAGAAAATGTGATCGGATTAAAGTACGTGGCTTTGCGCAAAGCAAAATAAAATTATCCGACAGGCCCGGTAATAGCTAGATCGGCCTACTTCATCGAACATCTTAAAAACTGTAAAAAATTTAAATTATGAATAAATAATAATAGAAATCACTGCGCTCTCTCAGACTACACGCTGATGCCCCGATGTATTTGAAATTAGTATAAAATTGACAAATAATATCAATCTAACATTATAAAAAAAATAAAAGGGAATAATATCTACTATGTTTTAACAAAACTCTAATTTAAAACTTCAAAATAATAGTAACCAAAAATTCTGTAACCAAAAATTCTGTTAGGCATATATATTGAACTTTACAGTGAATACGTGTCACCCGCTGCGCGGGAAATTGCGCAGCGTAAAATTCAAACAAAGAGCAAAATATGCATTGCAGCTGAAGGACAGAAGTTTCAACATCGATACTTACATACTGCTTTTACCAGTGTAGCTGCATGCGTTCAGCAGTTAGAGTGAGAACAGACTTCTGTGAGTATCCAGTAATTTGTTTATATCTTAACGAAATCATAATGAAACCTATTTCAGGCCAAGATCATTAGGACAACAAAAAAGTATTAAAATTAAATCATGTCTTACGAAGTTATAAGCTAACAAATTTCAACAACAACAACAATGAGAAACATAGTTTGTATTGAGAACCTCTTCCTTTATGAAGTCGGTTTAAAACGTCTATGCGTTAATCGAAGTGACCGCTTACAATAACCATACTTTGAATTTTACATAGTATGAATGTCACCCGCTACGCTACAACAAATGCAATGTCAATCTTTTCGTACTAAATCGATGATGCTCTGCAATTTTATAATTCACTTTTTTCCCCCTGTCTTGAACCGTTTCCGATGTAGGAACGCTAACGCCACTGTTTTCCATCAGGTGGCGCTGTAGGCGGTTGAACCGCGTAGCACATGTCCACTTTACTATACCTACATACCACTTTTATGACTATAGCTGCAGCTGTTCAACAGTTAAAAGAGTTGGGACTGACTTTTTGAGGCACCCTGTATTTTCTTTTAATCGTAAAGATATTACAATGGGACCTATTTCAGACCAAGATCTTTACAATAAAACAAAAAGTATCAAAATCGGATCATCCGTTCAGAAGTTATGAGCTAACAAACAAAAACAAAAAAAACATAAGCTTTGAATTGAGAACCTCCTCCTTTTTTAAGTCGGTTAATTAGAGCGTCTCTTACGAAGTTATAAGATTACAAACACCACCAACAACACATAGCTCAAATTAAGAACACCCTCCTTTCTGAAGTTGGTTGTAAACGACTTTGCGCTAATCGATGTGACCGCTTACAGTAACAGTACTTTGAACCACAGAGAATACGTGTCATCTGCTACGCTGCAAAGTGTGCAACGTAGTTCAAGTGTGCACAGTGTAGGAAATTGCGGACAAACAACTGCACGTTTGAGGCGTTCTATTTTTAGCAATAATGTCTAAAAACTGTCTTTTCGTAGTAAATCGATGATGCTCAACAACTTCGTAAATAACTTTTCTCCCATCTTGAACCATTTTTGAGATAGGAGCGCTAATTCCACTGTTTTTCACCAGATGGCGTTTTATTTTCTTTAGACTATAAAGATATTACAATGGGACTTACTTCAGACCAAGATCTTTACAACAAAACAAAAAGTATCAAGTAACCGTATTTTGAACTATATAGCGTATGTCTCACCAGCTACGCTACCACGTGTGCAATGTAGCTCTAGTGTGCATAGTATAAAAAATTGCGAACAAACAAATGCACGTTTTTAGCGTTGTATTTTTAGCATCAATGTCTAAACTATCTTTTCGTATTAAATCGATGATGCTCTGCAATTTTATAATTCACTTTCCCCTGTCTTGAACCGTTTCCGAGATAGGAACGCTAGCATGAATGTCTGAACTATCTATTTGTACTAAATCGATGATACTCTTCAACGTTGTAATTCACTTTTTTCTCTAGAACCGTTTTCGATATAGGAACACTAACTCCGCTGTTTTCCACCAGATGGCGCTGCAAGCGGTTTAATCTTGTACTGAAAGGCCATTTTGCTATACTTACTTTCCATTTTTATCACTATAACTGCAGCCGTTTAGCAGTTAAAAGAGTTGGGACTGATTTTTTGGGGCACCCTGTATTTTCTTTATATCGTAAATATATAACAATGGGACCTATTTCAGACAAAGGCTTTTTCAACAAAACAAAAAGTATCAAAATCGGAGCATCCGTTCAGAAGTTATAAGCTAACAAACGTAAAAAAAACATACGGTTTGAATTAAGAACCTTCCTCCCTTCCTTCTATTTTGAAGTCGGTTAAAAACAAAAAGTATCAAAATCGGAGCATACGTTCAGAAGTTATGAGCTAACAAACATAAAAAAAACATACGGTTTGAATTAAGAACCTTCCTTCCTTTTTGAAGTCGGTTAATAAAAAAAAGAAGAAGACAATAAAATTTCCCAGGCTTTAAACTATTCATTATTTTTTTCCTTGAGCTTGTAAATTTCAAATGACACAATACCCTTTAACAATAGGGAGTTTAATATTAGCAAGTACAGCAATATATCTTTTGTGAAAATGAATTTTTACAAAAGTTATGCCTTTTGTTACCTTATCTATCGCTGTCTTACGATTTGTACTGAATAGGAATTTGAAAAAGATTAAAAATTGAACTTTTACAACCGCATCTACTAAAACCACAGACAGCTGTTAATCTCAATTTCAATTTAGTTTTAATTATTTTGACTTGTTGCAAGTCCTTATAGAAATAGAAAAATTATTTCCGCGTCACATTAAATGTAACTTAGAGAGCTGTCAGTGATCAATCTTGGTCAAGCAGTCGGCAAATTATAAAATGTACACTGTGTGAAACAATTATTAAAAATCGTTTAGCATCAATGGACGACTAGAACGAGGTGGAGTTTTGAATGTTTATGGGGAAAATCTGTGCTCTGATTGGCTATATTCCGACTCTTTTGGGGTTAAATTAAAACTCCTATATGTTAAACAGTGTTGCCAGAACTGGCGGATTTTTTATTCTATAAGCACCAATAATTTTGAGAAGTGATATTTGATATACATAATAGTCTTTGAAATAATTAGGCAAACTTTACAATTAAAAATTATTGATGATTATTCAATAAAAAATCCGCCAGATCTGGCAACACTGATGTTAAATGGAAGAAAATCGTCATCATATCGACGTTAGAGATACACGTCGTCCATTGGTAGAAATTTCTTTCATTTGCTGTTTTTTTTTTCTTTCCTCTTTCGTAACATACATAGGGTTCCCACTAAAGTCCTTATTCACCTTTTTAACAGCTGAATGACTGCATCTAAATGCATAAAAATTGTATCTAGATATATTAAAGTGGCTATGCACTACAAGATGCAACCGCTTAAAGCACCAACTACAGGAAAGCAGTGGTATTAATGCTCTTATCTTGAAAACGGCACGAGATAGAAGAAAAGGTAAATTACAAACTTGAAAATTTTGTACTACGAGACACCTTCTAGACATAAAAATAGAATTCTTAAAACATGTATTTGTTTGTTTACGTTTTCCTACACTGTGGCGTGATAAAACGATCTTAGGAATAAAAAAACAACTAAGTTTTAATGAGATATCTTTCTTTTTAATCCGCAATGCACATTTGGACCTTTTTTTGAACATAACGCTGCACATGTTCTAATATAACAAGTGACAGGTACGCAAAGTATAAAATTCAAAGAAGTGTCCATTGTAGATTGCAGCTGACGGATAGTAGTTTAATCATTGAAAGAAAAAGTAAATTGTGATATGTATTTTTTATTTATTTATTTATTGTCTCATTTAAATGCTAAATCAATAATATTGTGTTTAAGTTGGAACTAAAAAGATCTTAATTAAGTCTTTAAATAGACTATTTATTACTTGAGTTTTCATGTGAATTAAAAGTTCAAACTTGAAGAGAAAAAACTATCAATTTTATTGCATTAAGATTACTTCCATTTTCTTTGTGTTATTTTATTTAAAGATACTTATGTATGAAAATATGAAAAATGATGAGATTCAATTATCTAGAAAGGAAATTACCTTATTAACTTCTATTCAACACATCTAATAAGTCATTAGCTATTTTACCATTCAGTAAATAAATGCTTTTAGTTAGATTCTCTTTAAATAATCTTCATGATATTCACATAAATTACATTTGAATGAAATTTAATGTTTTAATTACCTTTAAAAAGATTAATCAGAAAACAAATAAGTTTAAAAAAAAAAAAAAAGCGAAGTTTTCTGATTATATTTCTTTCATTTAAACAGTCTTTGTTCATTTTATAGTTAGTTATAATTTTGTATATTTTAGTTTAATTAAAATATTCACTTTAGTTATCCAACTCGATAAGATAGTATATGTGTGCGTTAAATCTGTGAAACGTAAAGTCTTTAGAATACTCAGCAAAAGAAGGGAATATATCTTAAAAATTTTATTATTTCAAGATTCAATTAAGCTTCTTTCTTTTAAGTTTATTGTAAAAGCTGCTAACGTAGGCCTTTTCAATTCAAACTGGACTCACTAAAACACATTTGTACAAAATTATAATTGGACAAAAATATTTCCGTGTCTATCCTTAGTTTAATTTATTACATTCGCCTCACATCATATTCTCAATCAATTTTTTTACAAAAATCTTCATTTAAAACAATGGATAATAAAAATAATCGAATAAAATATTTGAAATCAGTTTAGTCAAGTTTTTACAGGAATTATAGTTTGCAACCTTAAGGTAAAAAAAAAAAAAAAAAAAAAAATCGCCTACAAGAGAAAAATCTTTCCATTTTATACGTATTGTTTTTAATTATTTATGTATTAAAAAAGAAAAAAAAATGAAATGAAAAAAGAAATGTGCTAAAATATCGAGAAATGAATATAGCCTATTTAAAAGTTCTACAGATCTAAAGAGCTATTAGATAATATTTTATTCAAGAAATAAGTGCTCTTTTAGTTAGACTATATATCAATAATCTCTAAATTTTCACTTTATTTCCATTTAAATACAATATATGCTTTAATCTCTTAAAAATTTAAGTACAGATAAGTAAGTAAATAAGTAATATTTACTAACTGGGATTGCTTTCATTAACCCTTTGCTGAAGTGTGTTTGCAAAGAGCAGACAACTGAAAAAAAAAAAAAAAAACTGCCTTTTTAAGCGTTCCCCTAAAACAATTCTTGATTTATGTTATGTCCAGTTATATTTTTACAGCTTAGTTACATAAAACTAGCCACAGAAGATATCAAAGTAGAATATTTAAATTCTTAAAAATATTCCTCATGAATTTACTATAATATAAACTTTTTTCCCTCTTAAATTTCAGTTTTATTTATTTGTTTATTTATTTTTCACAGGAAAAAATTTAAAAGCTTCTAAAGAAGTCTAATTAACATGTCATAATTTCCAAACAAAACGCATTTGTATCAATTGCCATGAAGAAATTTTATCAAAGCAATTGAGTAGATACTTATTACCACGTTTTTATTAACTCGCTTTCTTGTTTTTTTTTTTTTTTTTTGTCCAGTACAAATATTGCAATCGATTTTTAACTAACTTCCCGACTAGCTAAACATTTGAAACTTTTAGAATAGTTCAGGACACGATGGCAATGCATTCTTTTAATACTTTTAGCCATCTTTAAGCAAAAATTGAATTCATTTTCAGTAAATTTTGTTTTGTATGGAAAGTTAGTTCGGAAAAAAATCCGCAAGGTGGCGCTTCAATCGAATTCAATGCTCATAGAAATGTCAAATTTAAATGATTCAACAGAAAATTTTGAAATGTGGTATATGAAAAGTACTTTTTACCTTGTAATTATTTCAAAAATTTAAAAGCTTCTAAAAAAGTCGAATTAACTTATCTTAGTTTCCAAACAAAACTCATTTGTATCAATTGTCATGAAGAAATTATTAAAACATTATGAGTAGATATTTATTTTAATATAAGATATTCACTATATACAAGGCTAACACTGGATACTACTTTTATATTTTTTTCACACCAGTAAGTCCAAACAATAAAATTTACAATATACTTATAAACGCAAAATATATTTTTACAACGTATTTAAAGTATAGATTTAACTGTATAAATATTGTAATATTTTTTGTTTAGAAATAGCGGTATGAAAAATTATGTATGAATATTCGCCAGTGGCAGCCCTTCCTACACATAATATTTTAAACTGCAATTCGTTCGTAGAATTTTTCCTCTAAAACAATAAATGTTGTTGCATACGTGAGTTGTCCGAGAATGAAAGGCGAAACTTGTAAAAGCTCAGTAGTTTATTTACAGAAAGTTCCAGAAAAATACAGGTCTATAAACTGAGTATCAGCTTCAATTCCACAATAAACACAGCTTAATTAACAGCTGTCAACAGCAAATCCACAATACAAACTGCATCGCATTAACACACACAGCAATGCAACATGTATTAACAGAGAGGCTTAGAGCTCTTTCAATAGCAAAGCAAGCACTGGCGAAACTGACTGACTCTGAACTCCTTGGTGTAAATCAGCTCTTTAAATATTCCTGTAGAAAAGTGTATTCGAGAAACTGGTCAGCCAATCAAGTTACAGCTTCCATATTTGGTATATCGATAATAAGGATTTTTTCGCCAATGTCGCCAAAAAAATCGCCAAGGATGTTGAAAGTCGCCAAATTCATTACCTTCCTTCTTTTTAATGCGCTTTTAAGGGAAAATTAGCTATTTTAACGCTAAAAGGAGCTGGAAATGCAGAAAATTGACATTTTATCAACTTACTAAGCCTCTCTGAAATCATTTATACAAAAACTAAATACAATTATTTACAATTTCACAACAATATAAAATTATATATTCGGGAAGCATTATTATTTTTTAAAATATAACAAAATATGCAAATATCAGATCAGAATATCATTTAATTATTCTAATAATTACATTTAAGTTTATGATGATTGTTTTCTTGTTATATTTGTATTCTTCTTCTTTTATAACGGTATATAAAATATGAAAAACAATGAATTAGAACTTTCCGAAAAAGAAATTATTCTATTTAATTTCTATTCAACCTATCTAATGAGCCATTAGGTAGTTTATCAGTCGCCAAATAAGCGCTTTTAGTTAAATTGTCCTTCAATAATCTTTATGACTTTTACTTAAATTCCTTTTAAATGCTGTAATTTCTTAAGAAAGTCAGAAAGTAAAATCAGCCAAGTTTACTAGTAGAATTGCATTAACTAAATACGTCTCGATTTATGTTTATGCTTGATAAAACTGTCCAATTTAACTAAAAATAACAAGAAAACTAGAGCTCTTATATTTATTTTTAATTTTTCACATATTTTAATACATAAAAGCTATTCTCAATTACTTGATTACTGTTCTTTCGTTTACAATTTTGTTGTTTTGTAATCACCCGATCTTTAGTCATTAAGTCTACCCAAAAAATTAATAAACTAACTTATGTGTATATAAAATTAGCTTTCCAGTCATATATAAAATAAAAGAAATTAATTTAAAAAATAGTTTATCAAAAAAATTCGACTTGTATGTGTATGTGTATATATATAACAAATAATTACAAATTCGATGTAGATGTGTATATATATATATATATATATAACAAATAGTTTATTTATTATCTACACCCAACCCTTCTTTTGATTTACTAAATAGCCTTTCTGCATTACGTTCTTCATTGTTTACGAAAATCCTGCCACTGTATATTAAATGAAAATTTGATATATTAAATGCTATATCATTTTCTTCGAGTGACAATAAATAACATCCTAGAGTCAATTACGTAATTAATGTATACTGACTTTTTACAGGTTCATAAATTTCTTGTGGCATTTCTAAAAATAGATCAAGCTGGGATGACAGTTAATCTATTCGAGCATAAAAGAACTCAATATACTTGAGCCTCTGAAGTAGAAGACAATTAGTTGAAAATCATTCCTACTTTAGGTGGAATAAATTTTTGAAGATAAAGCCGTTACCAAATATTATTCTTCAGATTTTTTTTTTTTTTTCATGAAATGGGAAAGAATATATTAGTTATTTTCATTATGATGCTATATGTTTTTATGACGAAAAAAATTATATTTAATTAAACAAAAATATTTTATATCTGTAATAAATTCTATATTGCTTAAATTTCTTTTTAATTGTTCTCTAGCTTATTATTGTTTCATAAAGAAACATCCATTGCTGAAATTTAAAACATTGTTGCTTTTATATGCCTTTAATATTACTTAATAGTAACATTTGTTAAGTACAAGTATATTGTTTTGCTACGTACTGTTATTTCGATACAATCTAGGATGGTAGCAATGTCTTAGATACCTAAATGTATATATATATGTATTGCACCTAAATGCATATACAGGAACAAAATGCATGTTTTGAAAGTAGAATAAATTTTAAAATAACATTATATTTAGTTTGTATGGACGTAAAAGAAAAACATGCATTAAAAATAACTCCTTTATTTAATTTTCAGGCAACGCTGCCGACTGAAAATTTTCAGTATCAAGCTAAATTATAGAGCAGTTTAAAATAGGCATTTTCTGGGATTGAAATTTTGAAATACATTGTAAAAGACTATATTTTACTTACTTGTTAAAGAGCTAGTGCTTATGCTTATGCTTATTATTTTTATTTTATACTTATTATTTTTATTATACTTATCATTGTTATATTATACTTATTATTTTTATTACATCTCTAAAGTTTCATTATTCACCCAGAATAAAATTATGTTACCTATGCGGATTTTTTCGAAAGTTTAAAGTTGACTGTCTAATACATGCCTGTTGACTGTCTGATACAAGGACTTTGTTCCTATAAAAAGATTTTGGTGACATTTTGTATACTACTTTAAAGTTTTTCTATAACTTAATTTTATATTACTGGGAAATTGGAAACAACTGTCAGCTCAGAGAAATGAATATATTAGTTCTAACGGAAAGTTCTGTTTATTTGAATTAAAACACTGACATCGGAAATTTATCTTGGATAATGTTTAAGATATTCTTGGATAATATTTAAGATGATAATTGGTAAATTACCATATAAATAATGTTAAACAAAAATTTCCGGTACCATTTTATAAATTCAAAAGGACAGAACTTTCCGGTAGACCTAATACTTTTCCCATTTTTCTCTAAAATATATATTTATTTATTTATTTATCTAAGTATATATACAATATGCAATACGCTTTTTAAAATTTGAAACATGGCATAAAGTATAAACTGAATAGGTGGGGTTTTTTCGGGTGTGGGGAAGGAATATGCTGATTCTCATATAATACAATTAATTGAAATAACTTCGATTGAACTTCAAATTTTAACTGATGTTGAGGAAGAAAAACCATAAAAGAAACAACTTTCAAAAAATCATTCTATTATTTATTGCATTTATGTTTGATACACGTCTGTCATTCATACGCTTCCTCATACACGCATTGATACACTACGGTCATTCATACTCATATGTTCGCATAAATGATTGGAAATATTCAATTTCAGACGTTTTCTAAAATATTTAGAAATTTTTTAATGAAATATCCCGAAACTTTATTGAATCATGTAAAGGACATATTATACCTCATTTATTTAAGCAAAAGCTTTATCCCAAAAGCAAAAAGAGCACTAGCAGACTTGCCAACTTTTATAATTTATTCCGGGGCATTGTTCGGTCTACCCTATTTTCATATCAGTATTTTTTAAGAATGATTTTTTTTCTTACTTAATCGTTGACATTTATTAAAAAGAAATAGTCTACAAATATTTTCGTGCGAAAAGCAGGCGTGGCTAAAGAATATATTATAAAAATTGGTAACTCTGCACTGGTAAAAAATTAAAGAAAAAACAAAATGTTCGAGGTCATTGTAAAATGTAATGCTTGAAATTCTTTTTAGCTGTAGCACGTGATTTTTAGGCTTCTTCTTATAATCTGAATTCATTTATATGAGACTGGTCCATATATTGAAGGATATATAAAATGTTCTTTTAAAAACTGAAAAAAAAAAAAAAAAATATATATATATATATATGCAGGATATTAAACCCAATGTGATGCAATATTTAGGAAACTTGACATGTTAATATTAGACACAAAATATTGTAATCAGAATTAAAAAGAAAAATTTAAATCCATAATAAAATTTGAGCAATTTCACAAAATAATTCATAACTGAGCAAAATTTAACAAGAGATTTCATTTGCACAATTTTCAAACCATATGTATTGTGTTACATATATGAAAACCTCCAGCAAAAACCGTGAACATTTAAAAAGTTATCGTTTACAGAATAATCTGAATTTCCGTTCCGCATGCCCAGTTAAAAAATATTTATTAAAAATATTTCATTAGGTAGTTAATATTTTCGTATTCTGTTTGTAGTATGTTGTGTCTAATGTAGTATGTCAGGTTTCCTAAAAAATGGTGATTGCGCATTGCGCAGCAATAATGCGACGTAAAACCCAACCAATCAACCAACCAACCTAAAAATGGCATTGCATTGGATTTAGTACCATTCATATTATGATAAAAAGTTTTTTTTTTCTTTCTTTTAACACGTTCGCTGCCGATCCCGCGCTAGCGCGGGATGTGACGTATTGCTTTAAAGGTACAAGTTTACATTAGGCTGCCGCTTGGCGAAATTTCGAAAATCGCCAAGACGGCGCCATTTCGCATCGTGTTCCGAATAGCAACCTTACAGCGGCGGTATACGAAAGCGAGCTTTTCGGCGATCTAACCTAAAAAGAAAACGCGTCTTCAAAAAAAAAAATCCGAATAATAATAATACATAGGACAAACGGAAAATTTTCATAAAATAGAGTTAAAAGAAAAAAAAATAATTACGAATTTATAACTAATCACAAATACAAAAATAAAACTTAGATTATACAATCACACCAAATGTCCCTGAAAAGTGTGTTGCTTTAGTAATTGATGATAAGTGTTTAGATGATAGTTTTTTTATTTCCAATAATTTAACAGCTATAAGTACAGTCGGTAACAAAAGTGTCCGAACACTAGCAAAAATTCCTATGTAAAGAAAGTACACTTCATAAGGTTTTGTTAAATAAATCTTTATCGAATCATGTTCTTACACTGACTAAAAACAGGATTCGACAAGGATTTGTTTAACAAAAAAGTATGAAGTATACTTTTTTACTTAGGAATTTTAAATTTAAAAGTTTTCAAAAGTTGTATAAAGTAAATTATTTATCATTAATATTTTATTTATAGTCCTCATTCATTAGGAATGAAAAAATAAATCCGCAACTGGATAATTATAGCAAATTTTAACGATTCTCTATTATAATGGTACTCTGATCTGTTCACTATACCCCTATCTCAAAATGCATGAAATTAAAAAGTATACAAAATTTTGTACTGTAGCAACCAGTATTGGCATGAAATTCAAAAATATGCCTCTAAAATTCAGGACCGTGGTTGCCCAGTCGGTAGAGCGCCGAGCTCGGAATTGGAAGATTGCGGGTTCGGTACTCGAGCCTGCCAAAAACCATTGTGTATACTAATGGTGGCTGGTGCTCATAAAATCTGTCGTGCTCGCAATGTTTTCCATGTTCCCATATTAATTATACCTCTGGGTGTCTACGAAGCGAGAGAGTCATCCCTTCCGTGGAGGATCAAAATTGTGATGGCATGTCCCTGGACAACTCTAGGGGTGAGACACAGACCATCGCCAATTGTCTATTGCGCAGCACTAGTGTAACGTAAAACACAATCAACAAACCAACCTCTTAAATTCAAAAGTACCTCTTAAATTCCAACTCTATTCAACCAGCCAAACAGTACTAACGCAAACATCACAAATATTCATATTTCAAAATAGTTGGTTGGTTGGGTTTTACGTCACACTAGTGCTGCGCAATGGGCGATTGGCAACGGTAGGGGACTCAGCCCTAGAAGTGGTCCGGAAACATGCGATCAAAAATTTGATCCTCCATGGAAGGGTATTTCAAAATAGAATACTTTCTCTCTAATAAAACACGTATCATCAATATGCAACCGAAGTGATGGCGTCAGCGAGATATTTTATCTGTTCAGTACAAACGAAACTATTTGCTATGGAAATTTAACTTATTACTCATTAACTCCAGAGTTTGCTTGCAACGAGCAGATGAATTTTTACACGTTTGACGTAATACAGCGTATTGACGTAACACATGACGCAAACAAGCAAAGGTAAACACAATGCCTATAACATCTGGCGATGTAGCGCTCTTGTGCAACACGTCAAACACATTCGGCGGGTTAAAGGAATAAAACGTCATTTCAAATTTTAGTCACGTGAAACCGGCAGCGAACGTGTTAAGGAGTCTTCGTGTCTCCATTAATGTATACCTAGTATCTTATAAATAAATACCGATAATTAGAAAAAGACTCATATAGTTACATGCTACAACCAGAACGTATTTAAGCATTTCTTTTTAGAATGATCCACAGATTATTATACAGATATGACACTCCCGTACATTCTTCGGTAACCAAAATTTGACTGCAACGACCCTATTGTCAACGGCTGTAAGTTTCCCGAGCTCTCCAGCTTACGCAATCGCATCGCTCGTCTTATTTTTATTGTATCTATGTTCATATCGTAATATTAGTGCAATGTTAACCCCCAACATCCAACCAACTAACCATTGTATTGATATTTACGTTTGGCAACTTTGTTATTGTTTACGAGTCTGATTGTCGAAAGCAATTTATTTTAAGAAGCAAGCACTAAATATTAAGCAAATAAATTTCGAAAATATACATAAACCAGATTTTTTTTTTTTTTCATTTTAAAGCATTTTGTATTATTTAAACCAAGCAATGTTAAATATTTAAGATTTCATACCATACTGCTATTTTAGCATTACAGTTTGTTATATTAATTTGTACACTTGAACACGAATGTGTTTGGCAAAATTTATTTTCAAACATAATAAAAATTAGTTCTATTTCTTAGAAAATAGCTGTGTATAATATGATTTTGTGAATTTAAAAGTTGTAGAAAAAGTGAAGGAAATAAAATTGCTCATACATTTTCGTTTAGCAACTTTATTATTGTTTACAAACTTGATTGTCAAAAGCAATTTATTTTAAGAAGCAAGTGCTAAATATTAAGAAAATAAACTTTGAAAATATACATAAAATTAAAAAAAAATTTTCATTTTAAAGCATTTTGTATTATTTAAACCAAGCAACGTTAAATATTTAATGATTTCATACTGCTATTTCAGAATTACAGTTTGTAATTTTAATTTGTACTTGAATATGAATATGTATGACAAAGCATATTTTTAAACATTATAAAAATTAATTTTTATTTCTTAGAAGAATAGCTGTGAATGTTTTGAGGATAATTTTGTGAATTCAAAAACAATAGAAAGTGAAGAAAAAGAAAACTTCCCATACTAACCTGCTACTAACTACTCGCGAAATAGAAAAACAATTTTCGAACAAAGATGCTATTCATGTAGACTTAACACATGTAGTTCCCCTCTGTTGACACTAGTGGTGCTACTATATTTCCGGTTCGCGTTTTAGTTTCACTGTCCTATCTGTATGATAATCTGTGGAGCGATCCCACACATTTTTATTTTTTCCTGAATTTTTTTTCTAGTCCCCTTTTGCTTTCGGGGAAAAACTTTTGCTGAAATGTATGAAATATAACATGTTCTTTATGTGTCTAAAATTTCAAGGTAATTCGCCAAGAATTTTATAAAATATTGGACAACAGTTTCTGGTCGTTTATGAAAAAGTAGTGCAAATAAGTAGTATTATTAAAGTTCATAGACTTCATGTTTCAGAATACGATTCAGGATACGACTTATTGCTTGTGCATTTGATTTAAAAACCTACAAAGCCGACAATTTTGTGAAAAATTATTTTCCAAAGAATACATGTAAAAGAAATAAATTTTAGAATTTTGGAACCCAAAATATTTTAAATAATTAATGAGGTAGTAGCAGAATAAAATAACTTTTTTTTCTTTTTTACGTTTTCTTGTATATCTTGAAAAATACTTAATGTGTTATTCTTGAATTTTGGGAATAAGGAATACATGTCTTTTCTTATATTTTTCAGCAAAGATTTTGTAACGAAGGTTCTTAGGGAACGAACAACAAATACAGTAAAATAAAAAGTATTTGTGATTACCCTGTACCTGGAAAAGCGTTGATTCATCTGCAAATTTTAGATATGGTTATGCATGTTATATTTTATGCGTGTGTTGAATTTTGTGAGGATATCTTGAATATTTAAAGAATTATTAATATTTTATTAAAAAATGCAAAAAAATTTTGCAAGATTTTACTTTATAACTCTAAAGGTTTTTTTCTTCAAATTTCATGAAACTTTCGGAAAACAAGGCAACATATGGTTAAATCATTATACTCTAGTTTAAAAATATATATATTTAATATTCAAAGAGATATGGACACTTGCAGTAAATAATTTATTACTGCGCATGCGCGGACTGTAGAAAAACATTTGACATAGTTTAATACTCAACTGTTTAGAGCACCTGATAAAAAAATAATCCAGTTGAATATCATAAAAATTCATAGAGATATCGGTGAATAAATGAGCTGTTTTTCAACTGTTTTCTAAAAAGGTCTGTACGATAAGGGGTCATTCCCAAATGAAAATTTGTATCAGAAAAAAACATAACAGTCTTTTTTTTTTCCAGATATATAGTACATACCTATAAAAAAGAAAAATGAATCACAAATATTGATTAGATTTTATTGTATAACATAGTTTTTTTTTAATACAAATTTTCATTTGTGAATGAAGATCTCTTTAGAAAACAGCTGAAAAACAGCTCATTTAATTACCGATATCTCTATGCATTTTTAAATATTCAACTGAATTTATTTTGCAAGGGGCTCTAGATAGTTGAGTATTAAACTATGTCAAAGTTTTTTTTTTTTTTTTTTTTTGCTACAGTCCGCACAGTAATAAATTATTTACTACAGCTGTCCATATCTCTTTGAATATTAAATGTATTTGTTTTAATCTAGATCATAATTATTTAGGCACTTGTCATATTTTCCGAAAGTTTCATGAAATTTGAAGAAAATCCTTTAGAAGTTATAAAGTAAAAACTTGTGAAATTTTTTTGCAATTAAAATATAAATAACACTTTAAATATTGATGCTATCCTCACAAAACTCTACACACGTATAAAATATAACATTTATAACCATATCTAAAATTTTCAGATGAATTTAAGCTTTTTGAGATACAGGGTAATCACAAATATATTTTATTTCTTTGGATTTGTACAGTCTCTATTCCGGCTTTCGTTACAAAATCTTTGCTGAAAAATATGAGGATATACATGTTTTTCTGATTCCCAAAATTCAAGAACAACACATTAAGTATTTTGTAAGATATTCAACAAAACGTAAAAAGGCAAAAGTGTTTCCATTATTTTGTCTAGCACCTGTAATTCAACTATAAAATTTTGACGTATTGAATTGATGGATCTAAAGTTTTGTTTAAAAAGGAAAAAAAAAAAAGGGAAATAATTAATACTCTTTTGTTATCAAATTATCATCATTGTGAAGGTAAAATTTTGTGCAACTAATATTATGAATATTATGAGTTTATTTGTTTTATTTTAAAGTAACTTCACTTTTTTTCTTTTTTAAAGTTTATATTGCTGAATCCATTCTCATCCTTGTAATATTCTCCTGTAAGAACACAGATAAGCTTTCTGTTCAGGTATCCTCAATCCCGTATTAATTACACATGCTTTGGAAACTGACCATATACGTGAATTTGATAACATTTCTTGAATCGGACTGTGTATTGATTATTATATCACAGTTTTCTTTATTGAGTCTGGTTCACAAAAAGACATCGCTTTGCCCTCTTTGAGACTAGTTCAATTTTTGATGATGAGGATGATGACAGCCTATTAAGGTATAAATATTATTTTCGCATATAAAATCTGCCTCTTAGTGACTTTGCAATATGCTTATGATGAGTTTGTTAAGGACTTAAAACGTCTAATTTTTACATTTTGTAACTTTTATGTTTTTAACAAGGTGTCTTCAATTTCACTTGTTGGCTTTCTATCGAAATATTTATTTTTATAATTTACGACTTTTAAATTTATATAAGATATCAAAAAATATGTTTTAAAAATTACAAAGACGATAATTCATTATATTTATTGAAATCTTTAGCAAAACATTACTATTAATTTAAGTACGACACTAATTTCCATAAATTAATATATATATATATACACTTTTATTTCAGTCACGGAAATTTTTGAATGACTAAATCTGCAACCCCACGCAAATATTTTCCATGCCAAAATCTCTGTTTTACGCTATACAATAGTTTGACATTTACAGAAACGGAGATCGTTAGCATAAGATTGGTTAAGTGAAAAGGCATTTTTAGAAATTCTACCTTTATTAAATGCAATTCTTTATTTATGTGATTTCACTTTTCAATTTTTCTGTATATTTATGAATTTTATAATTACTGTTTATGTCTTTAAACCCTTTCTTCACAAAATGAGCTTCTTTATTATAAAACAGAAACAAAATTGATTATTGTTTAAACAATTTCACAAACAACATGAAAGGAACGTTTTTCTCAAAATTAATCTGCTCTGGTCACATTTTACCGTTTCATTTGATAAATTTCAAAGAGAAAGCTTAAAAGTGTTGTTTATTTTCTATAGTGCTCCTTCTAAGAATTTCAGTAAGATGCAGGTTTTTCTATTTTTAACTTTTCAATGCGACTATTTTTCGATTTGTCCATTTGAGATATTAAATCTTTATTATGTTACTACACAATAAAAGTACTATGGAACAAAAAAAAAATAATAATATTTTCGAAAATAAATACAAGAAATAAAAACTTATAGATATTCTTCCCTTTTCCTTAGTGTATATTACTTATTTCTATTACCTCCAATAAATCGAGCTTTTTAAATGTAAAAGTCTATTTTTATGTATTTTATATAAGTGGAAGTCATTACAAAATGAAAAGTCTATACTTATTTGCCTCATTTAACAAACTTCTTGTTAGATACTATTAGTTGCACGAAACTGATTAAAAGAGCACTCAATTAGCCAAGTAGGGTAAGTGTGGGTAAGAGTACGCAGGGATTTTTTTCCCTGTTGGCAACAGTGTAAGCAGAAGCGAGTGTGATTAATCAACACCAGTGGCGGCTCGTGAACCGAAAATAGGTGAAGAGCTAAAAAATAATATTTAAGTATTTTTATTGCATAATTTTTATTAAGCATGGTCTTAACTAAAATAAGGTACAAATACTTATTTAAATGTAAATTTATATTCTATAAATGAAAACAGTGCAAAATACAGTGTGCTTCTTCACCTATTTTCGGTGCACGAGCCGCCACTGAAACACGTGTGTTCTCCCTTCTCTAAAGAGACCATCATTATTATTTTCATCCTTGCTATCTTTTATTTATCAGATAAGATATGATTTCGTTTTGTTAGTATGTAAGTCTTCTGTGAAGAAATCATATTTTTTTTATAAATAAAGGACAAACTCCTGCTTTTTAAATAAGCACTATTATGAAGTTTGTTTCCTTCCGAACAGTATGGCCACGTTAGAATTTAACTGTAGTAGCGACCCTTGACTGAGATTATCCAGGGCAGGGCTGGACGATATCAGTAATTAAATATCGTGATATATCGCCAAGATAATATCGATATTAATGATATTATCGATATTCCTCTCAATAAAAGGAAAATAGATATTTCCCAGACAGCACATCGCCTCCCCAGGATATCTTCAAGATGTCTTCTGGATGAAAAGACATCCCAGAAACGTCCTTAAGATGTACTGTGGATAAGTTAAGCCTAACTGTGCTGTTAGGGTTGCTACTTTTTAAAGACAAATGAACACAAGTTTTAATGTGTACAAGCATGGACTGTTTTCTATATATTTTCTGGTATATTACTTCCATAACTTTTTCATTAAAAGAAAAGTAATAATAATAATAATTAAAATAAAAAACTGCATAAAGAATGAATTGATGTTTTGTGTTTATTTTAATTTATTGCTTTTAAATATACACTGAGAAAAATATATATACCGCCTTCCTCTAGAATGAATGAGTGGTCATCTTCTAAATCCCTTAACTAGAAATGTAGATTTCCGAACTAGGTGCGTATGCCAATAAACTGAATAGACGAAATGATCGAGAATTTCTAGTTTACACATGGTGAAACAATATTCTGTATATTCCGAATATTTGGAATATTTGGAATATGTTGTATTGTGAGAAATTCTCGCTTGATTTTCTAGAATTGGGTAATAAACCAAGATTATAGTTGCTGAAACCCGCCTCTTGAAGTCTCATTTATTTGCAGAGATTTTTAAATAACTTTGCCCTCGATAATATTGGCAAACGCTTTTGAATTCTAATAGGGGCTTGTAGAACTCGCTTTCCAAGAGGACTAGAATTTATGAGGATGATATGGAACTATTCTAGAGCCACAATTTAGATTCTGGATGTCAGTTACAGAATTTTTTCTCAGTGTACTTGTGTATAATTTTCCCTCCATTCTACCGATTTTAAGCTTTAATTATTTTAAAATAACATTATATGTGATATAAGTTTTATTTTTATCGGGTTGATCGGGTTGATATTTTGATATGGGTTTTATTTTTATCGCAACACGCGATATTCTAGCAGTTTATTACTGAAAGCCAGGATCATTTTCCGGATAAATCTCAAAATCTTTAATTGCTGCAAGTACTTTAAATGGCTGTTTTTCATTGCCGATTTTCAAAATGTACAATTATTTCACCGCTAGTCATCGTAAACCATGCTTTTTTTTTTTTTTTCTCCCTTCAGAGAAAACTAAATAATAAACTATAACGTCTTTTTGGATCAAGTTTAAATTTTATAAAATTCATTAAGAAAAGTTATTAAAATACACAGGCAAACAATTCATTATTTATTTTATTATTAAAACCAGGAAAACTGAAATATCCCCAAACATTTTCTCTCTCTCTCTCTCTCTCTCTCTCTCTCTCTATGTATATATATATATATATATGTATACTAGAAGGCTACGCCCGCTTCGCTAGTCCCTATTTTTAAATGAATCACTATAATTAAAGAATTCTCAAAATTGCATTAATTTTTATCATGTGAAAAAAAAAGAGAGAGAGCGAGAGAAAGAAAATCTGATCAGGGAAAAATGCCGCGCCGGATTCACACTGAATTCGGCAGCTCATGCCATTGTGCGCTGCGCGCGTGCATTTATGTTCGACACTCTTACTTACTATCACTATATTATCACTATTTTATCGAAAGGGTAAAAATATAAAATACAAAAAAAAAAAAAAAAAAATCTCTCTTGGCTCAGTGGAATAATCGGTCCGGACACCCCCACTGCCGGCGGCAGCATATACCTGCGCGCACAGCGCGCGTGTTCCTTTGCCCACCGTTCCCGCCCCTCTTAATAATTCTGTTATTTCGAAAATATCCTCAATCGATTTATTGGACCTTAAAACTTAATAATACTAATTTTCAACGCTCTAACTTTTATTTCTATTATGTTGCCTCTTCGCCCCCCCCCCCCCATTCTCCCGTTTATCCTAATAATTTTGCGAATTCGAAAATATCCGCAATCGATTTGAAGGTATCGAAAACCACTATGTACCAATTTTGAACGATGTAACTCTATTTTTATTTTTTTGCCCCTCCGCCAGTACCCTCCCCCCTCCTGCCCTCCTAATAACATTACGCTTTCGAAAATATCCCAATTTGACTTGCAGGCTTCTAAAACCTATCTGTACCAATTTTGAACGGTCTAACTCTATTTTGTTTGTTTTTGCCCCATAGCCCTCTCCTTACCGCCCCATCTGGAGGCTGAATTTCTAAAATTTCAGAAATTGGTTCTTAGGTATTTCTATTAACTATATTTTAGAGCAAAAATTTCATGTACAGTCGACTGCAAAATTATTCGAGCACTAGCAATAATCCCTGTCTAAAAAAAGTACACTTAATACTGCTTTGTTAAATAAATCCTTATCGAGTCATGTTCTTAGTCAGTCTAAGAACATGATTCGACAAGGATTTATTTAACAATACAGTCTTAAGTGTACTTTTTGAATATAGGAATTATTGGCTAGTGCTCGAAAAATTATACTGCCGACCAGAGCCTGATTAAGGGGGAAGCACACATTATCTCCGCTCTCACCGGAATATTTTTACAATTATTTTTTACTTCATGTCATAGAAATTCCACGCTTTGACGAGGAAATATTTTTTATAAAAAATGAACGGTGTAAAACAATCCAATTTACTCACCGTTATTAGACACCAGAATTCTTTTAAAATATTTTTTAATGAGAATTTTCTGTTTATTATAGGAGGAAAGTATTTGTTAAAAAATAACGGTGTAAGTATAAATAATGTGTGCTTCCCCCTTAATCAGGCTCTGCTGCCGACTGTATATCTGTTTCTTTTCTTTTCTTTTTTTTTTTTTTTTTTTTTTTTTTTTTTTTTTTGAGATATATAGGATTATTTTAAATCATGTTTTGCCCCCTTCCCTCCCCCTGGTGACTGAATTTCTAAAATTCTAGAAATTGATTTTTAGACATTTGTGTTAGCTATATTTTAAACCAAAAATTTTACGGATATCTGTTTTTTTGTTTGAGATATGAAGGATTTTGTGAATTCATGTTTTGCCCCCCTCCCCCCCTTGGGGAGCGAATTTTGTAAAATTGCTTCTTAGTGGATGCCTACGTCATAGAAGGAACATTGTCACAAAATTTCATGCTTCTAGGTCCAGGGGTTTGTGTAGAGCGATGATGAATCCCCCACTCACGCATTCAGGACAAACGATTTCATATATACAGATTATTTCTTTATATTTCGGACATTCTATCCTATTTCGAGTAACCATTTTAAATATTTTTAGCATTTAGAGAAACCTAGTTTTGCGATGACGGATGAAAATTAATGAGAAAACAAAGCAAGTAAAAAGCGGCAAGGAACAATCGAAGAGCTCTTCTTGCATTTGAAATATTGCTGTTCGGCTTTGATCAGCGTACACACTGCTGAAGCTAGTAAGTAACATCGATAACTCGCTGTTGAAGTTCGTAGCCAGTAAATATCGATACTTTGGAATATACCAAGGTCAATGAATAAATGGCAGGAAGAACTAAAACGCCAGCTAGATATCGCTTTCACCTATTTATTGGTCTGTGGATGTACGAATGTGAATCATTTGATGGATATCATTTAACAATCATTCATTTTAAGGCAGTGAGGATTTTAGATTTGAGGTTTCGCAGGAATGAAGGAAGAGGAAGTATGTGTATGTGTATCGTTTGGAACTGGGTTTTTTCTACTTTAGTGAGTGACTAGTGGAAAGGGAGTTGTGTAGTGAATGAATAGGAAGAAAAAATGAGACAGGGTATTAGTATAAGATATTCGGCGCTCTACTTTTGTTGTTTTTTCGTTCGTTGGCTCGTTGACGCGTGCTAGCGGTGAAGCGGGATTTGAAGAAGACATTGTAGGATTGGCGTTCAACGTTAGTTATCGGCATATCGAAAGATGGCGCAGAGCACACTAGGTATTATCGTTAGAGGGCTATATCGGCAGAGCAAGATCTCAAATATTGTTATCGTGATATTAAAAAAATATCGATACTTGGGGATATATTGATAAATAATCCAGCCCTAATCCAGGGTTTCTAACTGTAGTGAATAGTACTATGGATAATTTAGAGAAGCAATACACGAGCTACTAAGTGTACGCACAGAGCATTTATGCGTACTCTTATTCGCTCGATAATTTGAAGCAGATTTAAAAAAGCAAAACTTTAAAATTTTATTTTATCATTATTATTAGCCTGAAAGGAAAGAGAAAACTTATTCCGTTTTCTAAAGATTACCCTGTTCCCACAACCAGTTTGGCAAATGATGAAGTGACAACATGCCCTGGCTGTAAACAGTCATATGATGAAGATTGGATCCAGTGTGGATTATGCAAGGAGTGGTGGCATGAGGAGTGTTACAGTCCAGTTATGAAGGCACTGGAGCATTTGTATGCGAATACTGTTAAATTTTCTAAGTGCGTACTCTTACCCGACGTAGCGGGTAAGAGTACGCATTTGGGATTTTTTTTTTTCTCTTGCATTTTTCAATGTATTTCCTTTAAGCTGTATTTTATTTTTATTTTTTTTCACACCTTTCTAAGGTAATAAACTATGTTTCTGTATATTTTCGAGACTCTATCTTTTCATTTCTTATATTTATAACGAAATATCTACTAGGTGCGTACTCTTGCCCACCTTTCCCCTATGCTGTAACATATCTTCATCATTGGTTTCAATAGCATCCACCAATTAATTTTAACCTAAAACAATTGTGACATGTTTGTGAATTTTATGGTATTAGCTTATAAAGTTTTCATTCATCTTCATTCAACACCAGTTTTTGGACCACCTCTAGGGGTGTGTCCCTGACCGTCGTCAATTGCCAATCTGCGCAGCACTAGTGCGACGTAAAATCCAACCATCCAACCATCCATCCAACACCAGCTTTAGGCGTATTTTTCTACAACCAAAGGTTATACTTGTATACTTCTGGTTTAACAATTCCAACGGATGTGAATTTAAGTTTTGCAGTCATGTTGTTTAAACTTTATGATTTCCATCATCATGTCTTTATCATGTTCGTAAAAATAAATTCCAATCATTTCATTTTAAAACCATCATTTTAAAAGTTTATATTAGTCAACTACACTTAAAGTACGAACTTGATTCTTCTTAAACTGTAATTTTATAAATTATAATAAGCTGAAAGTTCTAAAAATGCATAGTATCTTTATATTTTGCGCAGTTAGACAGAAATAATTAAGTTTTGAATGTAAACAAAATACAATTGCACCTAGCATTGTAGTCAAAAACTACTTAGATGCTACCTATATAGCTCTCAAAATTTCTGTAAATATTCATAATTTTAGTGTGTCATTTTTAAATTTGTTTATAGGAAAAGTTATGAATTATATTTGGACATTTTGAATTTCAAACAGAATATTTCTGTGATTTAAAGAGCTTTTGGTAATATTGATAAGTATACGAATGAGAAATATTTATAAAATATTGTTGTGTAAACCATAAGTTTATATACTGATTGCTTTCAGAGAGTTCTCGAAATCTGAACTAAAGTAAATCTAAGTTAATCTTCGTCTTTCACAATTATATATTGTTCAGATAACAATATAATTTGTAAACATAACTATTGTGAAACGTAATTGTAGAAGTAAGTTAAGGATAATGCTGCCAACCGAAATCCTTTAGAAAAGGTCTTGTATATTAACATAATTTTGTATAATTAAATTATATTTATTGCTATTGTTCTAACATTTTTCCTTATTAAATGCTACAAATTAAATACACTTAAAGATATTTATTTGATAAAAATAAATTAGAAATTAATTTCTCTATTTATTATGCAATGACAAAAATGTTTCTTGTTATTGCATTAAAAAATTCCGTCATAGACTGAAAATAAATTCATATCGTGTTTTGAAGGCTGTACATGCTGACTTCGTGTTTTAATATTTTTTATTCAAAATTTTAAAGAAAAGATCAAAGTGTTTACACTAAACTTTATAACCGAAAAATAAAATATATAAATAAAAAATAAAATAAAAGCAAAAGCAAAAGCAAATTTAATTCTGACATTTAATTTATTTTTACTGTAGCAATAATAAAATTCGTATTAATTAAAATACACTACTATTTTTAACAAAAAATTGATTTTCTTGTATACCTTATCTTGAACTAATAATAAAATTTTCTATGCTTCCTTTTCCCTTTAAACAAATGATATGTTGTTATTTCAAAACAGATTATTCCCTTAAGTTACTGCCTAACTTTTTTAAAGTGCTTACCTTTATTTAAGTAAAAATTTATAAAACTGAAAATATATTTAAATCAAAATAAACCAGCTACATAATATTATAAATTCTTAATATTTTTGTGGCAGCAGCTAGTAACTCAAATAAAAAAAGTAAATAATTCTCAGTATGAGATATTGATTGTTTTTAATAATTTTGGTACGTTTTCAAGCATCAGCCAGGATATACCGCGTATACAAGAAATGGAGAGCGAAAACTCCCACCGTGATACTGACTGGAGCGAGTAGTAGTCTCTCTATATAGAGGACTTTGGTAGTAAAGGGTTAAGATTTTATAAAGGGTTTACAAAAACGCATTAATTGATGACATTTTATCGTCGATTTCTTTATTTGAGCATTTTAAATGTTATTCTGAATTAATTTCTATTAGTCTAGGCAACTAGGGGGCTCTGCCCCTATTGGCTCCGCTCACCAACCCTCGAGAGAGACTTCGCCCCCTCCCCCGACTCGCTTCATTCTATCAAATCTACGGGGCTTTACCCGCATATTCGCAACTTTGCCTTTCACTAAATAGGAATATTAATAGTGCATAACACAAGATAAAAGCAGAATAATCTTATAGAAATTCCCATTATATATAGAACATATATTAAAAAAACCATATTTGATATCGGACAATATTTGATACTGTGCCTTTTTCTTATGTTTTTTCTTATTACTTTTTTAATGAAAAATAATATGTAAAAAATCTGTCTTCACATTCGAGAGCTTAATAACAGTTTCTCACATTTTTGAGTGGAAGTTTATGCTAGACGCACAAAATAAACAGCGACAGCAATAACTTTTTCTTTTTCTTTCTTTTCTTAATAGAGAGAAATTCGTAACATCTAGACCATTTAGCACTGCAGCTTTAGTAAGTTTATGACTCCTTTGATGGCTTTTAAAATTTTGTCACCGCTTAGCAGGGAATTTTTTGGTATAGATGCTTGTTTAAAAATATCTAGTATCGATATTTTCTAATGCTTATTCTTTTTGTTATTACATTTTTTATTTTATCTAGGACAATATGTAATACTATATATATATTTCTAATGTACAGCTAGGGTTAAAATGGCGCTTGCAACAGTAAAGATTTAATTTTGTAAAGTGCATTTTTTCTACAATATGATCTAATCAGACACATTGAAAGTAAATAATGTATGTGATTATAGTAAATATTTCATTAGTATTATTATTATTACTATCATTATTATTTTCAGTATTTTAAAATTTATCTATATTTTTAACCACGGCTAGAGTCAAAATGACTAGTGTGGTCGCGGAAATGAAGTGTTTAGTACTTCACCGATAAATTTTTAAATGCGCGAAATGGGTCCTATACTTACGCTTTTCTCATTTAGCCAACCGTTTAAATATGTTTTGAGTTAAAAGAAAAAAAACTAAATCTTTATATAAAGAGGTCTACCTTAATGTCTTCTAAATTTTATTTTCAAAGTTTCTGGGTTTAGCGTAAAACGCTATAGCAATAGTTGCTTAACATAATTATAATGTTCATTGCTAATTTTATTTTTCGTCTGATTCTCAAATAAAATAAAATTTAAACTCAATAAACAGTTTTTATATAACTATTCAGAAACCATATTAAATTTTCTTTTATGTGACAAAAGTTTTAAATTTATAAGCGTAGAATACTATTGCTATAAATTGTTTAAATATTTGATTTAATAAAAACTTGATATAATACAAATGTAAATATAAAAATATATCACCAAATTAAACGCTAACCTACAATAAATAACGGAAACAAAACTTTAATATTCTAATATATATATATATGCAGACAATAAATTACAATCCTAAATTCATTTCTTTTCCATTTAAAAAGTCTAAGATAATGCTTTTTTATTTATTTGCAGGCAATAAATTTCTTTGTTACCAATAGCAACGTTGACTTTTTTTTTAACTACTACAACATGGATGACATTTTATATCCCCTGGTGATCGTGACGTCATAAGACTGAAGGAACAACGTTTAAAAGAAATTATTTGCATGTTGGTAAATAGAGTACCTGTATTAACACGACGTTTTTAATTAATAACATCATTAATTAAGGTGATAGAAATTTCAAACTAAGATAAACATGTTCCTTGGATTATTCGGCAAACATCGATACCTCTCGCTACACAGAAGAGGATAGTGTCGCAGACAAAAAAATTGGACAACAGTAACATTTTTTTTAATAAATAGAGATTATTTGAAAGGATATATTTATTAAAGATTTAATTTATACATGCGATTAGGAGAGAATTAATAACTGAAGTCGTTACCCGTTTAGTAACTGAAATTATTTGTTAGTTGTTGTTGAATTCAGTCTTATGTTACAGTGGGCTAAGTATTTGCATGTATTATGAATAAATATACAGTCGACAGCAAAATTATTGAAGCACATATCCACATTTTTCATCTATATTTTTTTTAGTTTGATTGCTAAATTTGATCATCAATTTCTTTCTTTCTTTCTTTCTTTTTTAATTATAAGAATAAGATCCTGACTCGACAAGTATTTACTGAAAAAAAAAAATAGTATTAGGTGCTTATCTTTTAAATAGGAATTATTGCTAAAGCTTCAATAATTTTGCTGTCGACTGTAAGAAAACTTTTTCGAAAACTTACACGCATACATACATATATAAAACAGTTATTTCCCTTGCTGTTTAATACAGCTTTAACCAAAGGTAAATCCATATTTCTTGGCTCTTTTCTAAAGTTATAATAGAATTATAATCTTACAAAACAGGTTCTTAATTAAGAAAAAATCTTTTTGTAAAAAAATAGAACCGACTTCAAAAAGGAACTACTATTCAAACAACTAAAAATGAAAGAAAATTGGCAGAAAATGGAACTGTAAATTGCACCTAAAAGTATAAAATAATTTCCTTCGCCAAACAACCTATAACACTGCAATTAATCATAACTTTTGAAGTCGGCGCAAAATTAAATAAAATTTAATTAGTTTTTAAAGGTTTGCCTTTAGATCGGTACCAACAAATGCTGTTGTCTCGAATGATCCATTTTCATGTTTCCTTTATTATTTTATCACTGTATACAATTGTTCCATTAGTAGCATCTACATAGAACAGTGAACATTCTTCACAATGCGGTATTTATGTTTCTACGAAGTTAGAGTTTCCTTTGCAAATTTGGTATAACTTTGATAACTATCATCCTTGAGGGCTTTTCGATTGGGGGTTCAAAACGTAACGCAAAAATATACACGCAAGATGTATATTTTCATAATATATATTGCACGATAAGTTGTTTCATATTCTTGATTATGCTCTTGATATACCTTATCAAAATGATCATGATATCCCAAAGAAATTACATATGTTTGCCTGATAATTTTGCGATTTTTCTTGCACCAAGGACGTCAGATACCAACATCTTCGGCAACTTTTGCTGCTTACGAAATCTTATTTGTTTTCTTGAATCAAAGTAGTTCTCGGCTGCATTTTGCAGGTAACAATGTGAGATGTGTATTTTGAATAGGATTTGATTTTTGTATTGAATAAAGGTATCAATTTTTATTTAATTTTGCGCCGACTTCAAAAGTTATGATTAATTGCAGTGTTATAGGTTGTTTGGCGAAGGGAATTATTTTATACTTTTAGGTGCAATTTACAGTTCCATTTTCTGCCAATTTTCTTTCATTTTTAGTTGTTTGAATAGTAGTTCCTTTTTGAAGTCGGTTCTATTTTTTTACAAAAAGATTTTATTTTTCTCTTTTCAGTGAAAACTTATTTATATAGCAGAGCATCAGAAGACGTTCGACGGAAGTTTCACAAATCACGAATTCCAAGAATAGTGACATTACTCAAAAAATGGTTTATGTCACTGAAAAATACATGAAATGCACCCAATGTGAACAAAAAAGTTACACCTCCATCTAGAAAGTTATCCACTCGAGGGACAGTTGTGCCAGTTTTATTCTAGTCAAGTTATTTTTAAGTTGATTTTTCTCAAATGCTGCATTTTTAAGTTGTGTTACTTTTCTTGCCTTTATCGGATATGAGCAAAAAACTATCTATTAAACGAACATACAGTCGGTAACAAAAGTGTCCGAACACTAGCAAAAATTCCTATGTAAAAAAAGTACATTTCATACGGTTTTGTTAAATAAATCCTTGTCGAATCCTCTTCTTAGTCAGTCTAAGAACATGATTCGATAAGGATTAATTTAACAGAACCGTATGAAGAGTACTTTTTTACATAGGAATTTTTGCTAGTGTTCGGACACTTTTGTTACCGACTGTACGTTAAATTAAAAAGTCTTTAGAAATGTAAATAACGGATACGCTGTATTCGTAACCGAAAATTATGTTAGGCATACATATTGAACTTTACAGTGAATACGTGTCACCCGTTGCGCTGGAAATTGCGCAGCGTAAAGTTCAAACAAAGAGCAAAATATGCATTGCAGCTGACGGACAGAAGTTAAAACATCGATACTTACACACTGCTTTTACCAGTGTAGCTGCATTCGTTCTGCAGTTAGAGTGAGAACAGACTTTTGTGAGTATCCTGTAATTTGTTTATATCTTAATGAAATCATAATGGAACCTATTTCAGGCCAAGATCATTACGACAACAAAAAAAGTATTAAAATTAAATCATCTCTAACGGAGTTATAAGCTAACAAATTTCAACAACAACAACGAGAAACATGGTTTGCATTGAGAACCTCTTCCTTTATGAAGTCGGTTTAAAACGTCTATGCGTTAATGGAAGTGATCGTTTACAATAACCGTACTTTAAATTTTACATAACATAAATGTCACCCGCTACGCTACAACATATGCAATTTCGTTCAAGTGCGCACAAAATAGGAAATTGTGAACAAACAAATGAACGTTTTAAGCGTTCTGTTTTTAGTATAAAATGTATATCTCTGCGTACTACATCGATGATGCTCTGCAATTTTATAATTCATTTTTTCCCCTGTCTTGAAACCTTTCCGAGATAGGTTCGCTAACTCCACTATTTTTCACCAGGTGGCGCTTTAGGCGGTTGAATCGCGTAGCACATGCCCACTTTACTATACCTACATACCACTTTTATTATTTATAGATGCAGCTGTTCAGCAGTTAAAAGAGTCGGAACTGACTTTTTGGGGCACCCTGTATATTCTTTTGATCGTAAAGATCTTACAATGGGACCTATGTCAGACCAAGACCCTTACAATAAAACAAGAAGTATCAAAATCGGATCATCCTTTCAAAAGTTATGAGCTAACAAACAAAAACAAAAATAAAAAAACATACGCTTTGAATTGAGAACCTCCTCCTTTTTGAAGTCCGTTAATCAGAGCATCTCTTACGAAGTTATAAGCTTACAAACACCAACAACAACATTTAGCTCGAATTAAGATCACCCTCCTTTCTGAAGCTGGTTGAAAACGACTTTGCGCTAATCGATGTGATCGCTTACAGTATCAGTACTTTGAACCACAGAGTATACGTGTCATCCGCTACACTGTAAAGTGTGCAACGTAGTTCAAGTGTGCACAGTGTAGGAAATTGCGAACAAATAACTGCACGTTTTAAGCGTTCTTTTTTCAGCAATAATGTCTAAAAACTGCCTTTTCGTAGTAAATCGATGATGCACTACAACTTCGTAATTAACTTTTCTCCCATCTTGAACCGTTTTTGAGATAGGAGCGCTAATTCCGCTGTTTTTCACCAGATGGCGCTTTATTTTTTTTAGATTGTATAGATGTTATAATGGGACCTACTTCAGACCAAGATCTCTACAACAAGAAAAAAGTATCAAGTATCCGTATTTTGAACTATAAAGCGTATGTCTCACCAGCTACGCTACAACGTGAGCAATGTAGCTAAAGTGTGTATAGTGTAAGAAATTGCGAACAAAACAATGCACGTTTTTAGCCTTGTATTTTTAGCATCAATGTCAAAACTATCTTTTCGTACTAAATCGATGATGCTTTACAATTTTACAATTCACTTTTTCCCCCTGTCTTGAACCGTTTCCGAGATAGGAACGTTAGCATGAATGTCTAAACTATCTTTTTGTACTAAATCGGTGATACTCTTCATCTTTGTAATTCACTTTTTCTTTAGAACCGTTTTCGAGATAGGAACACCAACTCCGCTATTTTCCACCAGGTGGCGCTGCAAGCGGTTTAACCTTGTATTGCATGGCCACTTTGCTATACTTACATACCATTTTTATCACTATAGCTGCAGCCGTTTAGCAGTTAAAAGAGTTGGGACTGATTTTTTTGGGCACCCTGTATTTTCTTTAGATCGTAAAGATATTACAATGGGACCTATTGTAGACCAAGACCTTTTGAACAAAACAAAAAGTATCAAAATCGGAGCATCCGTTCAGAAGTTATGAACTAACAAACATAAAAAAAACATACGGTTTGAATTGAGAACCTTCCTTCTTTTTTGAAGTCGGTTAAAAAATACAAATGTATAAATTTGGAAATGCTCCCTATATCCCTATCATTATCTTCTTCTATGTAAATACCATAGGTGCCAAGTCTCCAGTTTTTCAAGGGAGACTTTGCACCTATAGAAATAAGTTTTTGTAATTGTTTTCAGCTTATTTAATCGTGGAAAATATATGTGATATATACATTTAAAAATATAGTGGTGATAAATCTGATTAAAATAGTAGAAAGTTTAGCAGCTATGAAATACAGTAAAGTGTGTGTCTGTCTGTGTACGCTCTCGCATACAGACCACTGATAGCAGAGCTACAAAACTTGACAGAAGGATACTATAGAGGTTGCAGGGACCCTTTATCGAGATTTTTTCGATTTTCGAATCTGAATTTCGAATTTTCTTTTCTCCGATTTTCTCCATTGATTTATTTTTTCATTTCAATCGTCTGCGTTTCTTAGTAATGGTTATTATACAATTTATTTCCTATTTATTTAATTAATATCTACGAAAGGGAAATATGTTTTTTATTTATTGTATTTATCTGAATCAAATGGTTATATAGTAGAAAGGATGAAACATATTAAACTTGAAATTTAATTAAAATTTAGGACAATTAAGTTTGTGTATATATTTTCTATAACTAATAGTAATAAAATTATAAATTTAATGTACTTATAATTTTATTGTTACAGAGCCAGGGCTAGAAAAACAATATGACTTGGGCTGTCTTACACCAAAACTACAACTTTTAATAGATGCTGATATACTGGCATCCGAAAAATCGGAGTTCTTAAATAATGTCAGCGCCATATGTCGTCTCATAAATACCCAAACTGAAGTGCAAGAGTCGCAGGTAATAGAAACCCGGATTCAAGGTAGCGCGGGCGGGGAAAATGCTTCCGAAGGCAGCAGGTGCATGAAACGAGTTTCAGAGCGATTTCAAAAGAACTTATTTTTTAGTATTTATTTCTAAAGTGACAGAAAAATGTGATTTACCTATTTTTTTTTTTTAATTCCTTTAAATAAAATGACCAGCGTAGCAGTAAAAGGCTGCTGTTATTAAAAAAATATTTTGCTTCAATATACAAAATAATCTGGTGTGTCACTCACACGACTTTCTCTTACCCTGAAATTTAATACTATAAATACAGGTTGCAGATTAATAGGTAAGATAACGAGTACTGTTATGTAAACCTATGTTAAACAATTCATATTAGGCTTCTGAAGAGTTTTATATGATAATTAGTTCTGTGCGAGGGGGGCTACCGCCCCCCTCAACCCCCCGTTTCATTAATGCACCTACATTTATATAGAATTTAATTCGGTTATTAAAAAGTAATTCCCTTTTTAAAAAGAAATTATTAAAATTATTATTAAAAAAATTATCTTTTATGATAAGGCAGACGATTTCCATATTAGAGAAGTAGTATAACACCAAATATCCAAAAAAAGTCCATTTTATTCTCAATATTAAAAAAAAAAAAAAAAAGTACGATTTTTTTTTCTAAGTTTTTTTTTTGTTAAAAGTAAAAAAAATCGATAACTTTATTTTAAATTATCGCAGATCGATGGTTCAACCATTCGTTTTAAAGGTATTGGCGAGCTGTTTTGAAAGATACCCATCATGAAAAATTACTCCCCTCGAGGGGGGACTTCCCCCCCCCCCTCCAGGGGGGAGGCGAGGCTCCTACATACACAAAATTTTTTTCCCAGTTAACTATCTCTATTACAAAAAATATATATTCGTTTCATTTGGTTTAGTGCAGTCTATAGACGTTAAACTCTACTTTCCTGCAGTTTCCCCCATAGACGTAATGTATTAGAATTCTCTTGATTGTCCCTGTACACGAACCATTTGCTTGATCTTAACGAAAAGCTTACTGTAGCATCCCTATATGATACACATTTAGAATACCAAGTTTGAACTTTCTGCCATAATTTGTTTTTGAGATATGCTGATAACAGACAGACACACAGACACACAGACACACAGACATACAGACACACAGACATACAGACAAACCATTTGCTAAAAACATGATTTTCGTACTCAGGGGACCTCAAAATGTGTAAATATAACAAAATCTCGCGTTCGAAAATTTGACCCAAAAACAATACTTTCTCTACCTTATGGGTAAGAGAAAGTAAAAATGGGAAAAGTACATCCTATTATGGTTAAATTTAACACAATTTAGTTTAAGTTAATTTCGGCAATATTTTATTCAGTTACTTAATCTCGACCGATATAATATTTTTCATTGCCTGGGTCATTTTTTATTCCCTTACCTCCTCCTGATTGACTATTTATAAAAAGCAATCTAGAATATTATATTGCCGAAACTAATGTACGACAGTTATAAATTGTCAATTACGATTAGTATTTCACAGTATACGATCAGATCCTGGTTAAAAACACTAAATTAAAAAAAAAGAAAAGAAAGAAAGAAAGAAATAAACTTTGTACACTATCTAACAATAAGTATTAGGACACTTTCGAATTTAGACGTTTTGTCAAATATCTAGAAAAGTTCTTAAGGAATCATCTTGAAACTTTAGTAGTGTAAATAGCATGTTATACCTCATGCATTTAAGCAAAATTTGTGTCCTGAAGAGAAAAAAGGGAATAGTAAAAAATTAAACAAAAATCAAAATGCTTTGGATCACCCTGTAAAAAGTAATGCATTAAATGCGTTTTGGCTGTAGCGTATAATTATGAAGACTTTTTTCATCATCTGTTAAAATTTTTATGAGGCTATTACATATATTCAAGGAAATATAACGGTTCTTTTAAAAATTTGAAAAAAAAATCTACTGTTTTAATTATAACACGTTGGGTATTAGACTAAGTGCAAAGGCATGTTTAGAAAAGTTAGTAGGTTAGTGTACTACATTAGACACAGCATACTGCAATCAGAATGCAAAAATGTTAAATATCTTACAAAATATGAGCATTTTTACTAAATAATTTTTAACTACGCACACTCTAGCTTTAAAAAAAATTCATTTGCATAATTTAATAGTCAAAAGTATTGAGCAACATATGAAAACTCCAAATAAATATCAGTAAATTCAAGAAGTTATGAAAGACAGAATGAGCAGAATTTAAGTTCCCTCAAAATAAAAGTTAAATTTAAAGGTGTTTTACTCACATTTTTATTTTGAATCAATCAATGCCCAAAGGTAATAGAGTATTCACTGATTGTAAATAAATACAGTAGAGCCTCGCTTATACGACGTAATATGGACCGAGGGTACTTTGGATAACCGAAAACTCGGATAACACGGACTCTGCCGTAAAGCGGGAAACATACGGCAAAGTTTAAAATAGATGAAAGCGTAATCAATGAAGAAAAATAATACATATATTACATATTTAAATGTAGTCAGTTAAAAATGCAATACAATACATACTTATATAAATTGTAGAAAACAGTGATATGTAGTATAGTAAAATTTGCCAGCGTAGGTTTTTCGGGACTACCTCGGTTAACCCGGAACTCGGTTAATCAGGGCTCGGATAACCGCGGCTCTACTGTATTGATAAATACCCCTATCATCATCTTTTTTTTTTTTTTTTTTTTTTTTTTTTTTTGAGGAGAACTGAAATTACGTTTATTCTCTCCTCATAACTTTTTGAATTTACACGATATTTGTTCGGGGTTTTCATATAAGTAGATCAATACTTTTGGCTATTAAATTATGCAAAAGAAATTTTTTTAAAGCTAGCGCATGCGTACTTAAAATATTATTTAGTAAAAATGCTCATATTTCGTAAGATATTTAACATTTTTGCTTTCTGATTGAAATATGCTGTGTATATTGTAGTATGCCAAATTTTTATAAAAGTGGTTTTGCACTAGTTTAATACCCTACGTGTTACAGTTTAAAAAGTTGAAATTTTATTGCGATTTAAAAACAAACCCGTTATGTTTCCATGAAATTATGTGGCAGCCTCATAAAAATTTATGTAGATAATGAGAAAAGTCCTCATAATCGCAGTCTGCAGCCAAGACGCATTTAAAACATTACTTTTTACAGGATGATCGAAGACATTTATATTTCTGTTTAATTTTTTTACTGGTGCTCTTTTCCTCTTCAGAACTTTTGCTGAAATATATGTGATATAACATCATCTTTACACTACCAAAGTTTCAAGATGATTCCCAAAGAACTTTTCTAGATATTTAACAAAACGTCTAAATTCGAAAGTGTCCGTACATTTGGCCTCCGAAAAATGGTCTGGTTGGGCGCTCTATATCCGTTAAATAAGGCAGCAGAAAAAATGTAAACTATATAACCTCAAGCAAAAAAAGAAAATGAAAAAACAACATACAAATACTATAAAAAATCTCGTATAATCTGTCATTTTTTTTTTATTTCTTTCTTTCTTTCTTTCTTTCTTTCTTTTTTTTTTTCAATCCTTCACTTTGTATACGATCCCAAAATATCAATTCATAATATGAGATTAAAAATTTAAATTAAAATAAATAAATAAATAAATAACGATTAATTTTAATCGTAGGAGACTTTTTTTTTCGGTTAGTGCATGAAGATTGTCTTTTACTAGTTACAACTATCTCGAACCATAAAAAAATTTAGATTTTGTAATCTTTATAAAAGTTTCATTTGAAAATTTTGCGTAAATATGATAGTGTTATGTGCTTTATTTAGCATACATTTGTATTTGGAAATGTGTCATTTTAACGAGCGGTTTTGTAAATAAAGACCCGGTAATGAAATAATTTGCACCATATATGCAACGATCTAAATTTCTATACAGAATGTCTTTAATCTAAAGATCTGAGGTCATATCACAAATTTGAAAAAAATTTCATTTTAAATTTGTAAGTTGTTGATTTTTTTTTTTTTTTTTTTTTTTTTTGACAAATAAGAATCGTATTGATGTGATATATCATATTTATTGATCATTAGAAAATAATTGCTCTGAAGGGCATAGGGGATTCCAAGAATATTACCCGCATTTTTCCATGTTCTAGCAGCAGGTGAGAATGATAAAATGATATAACGGAAATAAAAACTGATATTATTTTCCTCTGTGTCTACTGGGAGGATGATAGTGTTATATAAAAATGAATAATAATACGTGTAATACATTAATCTCAGAGTAATTTCAAGTATAATGTTAACAGCAAATATGATTTATATATATATATATATATAATATTGAGACAGAAAAGTACTTTCCCTATTGCGAAAATATTAATATGAATATTAATATAGACACACACTCACACATTAATAAATAAATAAATAAATATATATATATATATATATTCCTTAAGAAGTTTATAACTTAATTTTTAAATGTAATTTTTTTTTAAGTAAAAAAAATAATAATAATTTTGCAATAACATTATGAATTGTAATTTTTATTAAAATCACACAATCAACTGTGGAAGAAAATCATATTTATTGAAATTTTATTTTTCCGACTGAGTGAAAATAATGCCTGGACCGGGACGCGAACCCCGTATCTTTGACTTACAAGGTCAAGGCTCTACCAATTGAGCTATCCAGGCCGACACCCCGGCCAGCATTACTCACTCAGAAAACCTTTAGGCAGACACATCTCTGGTCTATCATATACATCTGGTCATATACATCATATACATCTGGTCACATCTGGTCTATCACCATGATAGACCAGAGATGTTTCTGCCTAAAGGTTGTCTGAGTGAGTAATGCTGACCGGGGTGTCGGCCTGGATAGCTCAATTGGTAGAGCCTTGACCTTGTAAGTCAAAGATCCGGGGTTCGAGTCCCGGTCCAGGCATTATTTTCACTCAGTCGGAAAAATAAAATTTCAATAAATTATTAATTGTGTTGCGATTTATGTACATGAAAATGTTAAAGAATGCTATGTATTAATAAACAGACAATGGGAAGGTGATAGCAACAATTAAATGTAAATTGTTCTTCTCTACATTTTCAAAAAATCTAGAAAAAAAAACTAATTAAATTTCTGCAGTTGACAATCCTTTCATAATTTTTACTTATTTTATTTCAGTATTTATTAGCTAAATGATAATTTCTTTTAAGAAGAACATGAAATTTTTAGACGATATTCCGAAATTTAAAAATGTAATTTTTAACAAAGGCACCTTACATATATTATATGTTAAATTTCTTAGTTTTGCAACAATGTCCAAAAATTTTTTCGCTCAAGCTGGTAGACGGGAGATGCCAGGTTCGATCCCATGTCACGCTAGTCAGCCTAATCCTTTGGAGTTTTCTATGATTTTCTCAGAAACTGTCGTGAATATCACTATTGTCCCTTAGACAAATCCTCGTACGTAAGAAATCCGACCTCCAGGCCTAGTTTCCTATGCAACCAGCTTTAAACCTCACATTACCACACTTTTTAGTTTTACATAGATTGAAAATTGTGTTTATTATTATTATTATTTTATTTTTTAAATTATTATTAACATTAAAAAAAATAAATATTTAAATAAATAAAAGTTTTATTGAAAGTTTATTTACATTATTCATTCATGCAAAAGACAAAAAAATAATCCAAATCAAGAAAGAAAGAAAAACCAAATACCTGAAAGATATATTCAAAATGTGTTGAATTGATTGATATTAATCTCAGGAACAATGTTTAAAAAATAGATTGTAGTTGAAGAGTTTGCATCTTGCCATATATTAAATAAAATATCTGAAATTATTGTTTTTGACTCTTTAACATTCACTCAATATTTTCATTTGAAATTTGATAATCTAAATTGAAAAATGAATAATAGACGCATAAATTCTCTAAATTTTATGAATAATAGACACATAATTATAAATATGTAAAAATAAATAAATAAATAAATAAAAGTACTATTTTTAGTGTTCGAAACATGTTTGGTTTGAATTGGCTAGTAACCTGGTTAATTTCAAATAATAATTAAATTATTAAATAAATAACTTTATAACTAAACACTATCCATAAAAAAAAAGAAAAAAAAAACCTCGCAACAGATCTAGGTTATTCAGGCCAACAGTTTCAGGTCGAAATAATCGCATGACCCTTCATCAGGTGAAAAACACTAACTACAAGAGTATAATAAAGCAACAACTACTTGCGCCTACTAAAAGATGAAATGTGCGTTCTTCATTTGGCTTCCTCTGAAACACTGTTTGTTAAATTTCGATTAGTGCTGCGGTCCACTAAACACAGAAGAAACAAAAATTTAAGAATTGATTAAAACAAAGAGAAAATAATAAAAAGTGTTAAATATTTGGTTTCATTGCTAAACCAATAAACATTAAAGGGCTAAAATGAGCAAAAATTTCTTTGTTATTTTATGCAATTTATTTTGATTATATTGATAAATACTGCTATTTATATACCACTATTTTAAGGAACTCTGATACAGTATTACGTAAACTAAAAAAATATATTAGCTGTATTAAAATTCATTATTGAGTGTTTAAAAGTTATTAATGATATGTTGCTTATAAATGCTAAAATATATAATTTTACAACGAGTATTATGTTACAAAGGACTTCTTTTTCTTTTTAACGGAAATTAATATACATATATATATATATATATTATTCAGTTGTAATTAATAATTTTTATTTGCAACGTGTAGCTTTCCTATGCAAAGACAAAAAGGAAAATTGATTAAAATTATACTTCTCCTAATGCAGTTGGGATTTCCACATTTTAACAAAAATTATGATATGTGGTTTAAGGTTTTACTTTAAAGATAAAATGTCTTATTAAAGGTTTACTTTAAACAAACTTTAAACATGAAATGTTACGAAAATTGTTTTAGATTTCTTAAAATGAAATTATATTTAAAAATTACAGGTGTTTCTCCATAAAATAAATCTTATAAAATAAAACGATAATTCGTTGTTTCAAAAGGAATTTTTTTTTAAATCAAATTCAGCATTCACGCACTGTGAACTAATTTTAGAAAAAATTAATATTTATAAATGGATTTTTATATAATCGAATACAGAGATGAACATTAGCGGAAATTAATTGAAGAAGCTTTATTTACTTTCATTCTTCTTCTTATTATTATTATTATTATTATTATTTCATTTTATTAAGTTTAGCCTTTAAATATTATGATAATGAATGAAAATACAATATGCTGCGAAACTTCTCTTAACAATTTTCAGACGTTTCCTTTTTAGTTATGCTAATACAACCAGTGTTTAAAAGAAATCACAAGAAAAGTTGCTTTAAATAACATATTCAATTGATTCAGAAAACAAATATTATGTTATCAACAGAATTCTGTTAGATAATTTAATCTGAATTTTGCACCTATCTTTATTTTCGATTTTGTTTTCAATGATAATGTCTAATAAAAATATTCCGATGCGCGATTAAACACTATTAAAAAGCTGAGAGCAAATACTTATTAATTAAATTACCTTAATGTGTTTTTAAAATAACAGCATAAACTAATTTTACTTTAATCATTTAATCAATCATCACTTTAATCATTTGGTCTAAAAAGCGAATTTTATATTCTTGGTATTTTCGTTTTCGATTAATAATATAAGCAGTAATATATATATATATATATATTTATATATATATTTATTTATTTATATATTGATTGTATAATTATGTTTTATTTGGATAATACAAATCAAGATTTACCTGTTGAATATCCTGATAATCTATCTCTCAGTAACACTGATTTGGAATCTAATGTGATTAATTTCTTGGATTTAAAAATTATTCTTAGCCATAATAGCCAATTGGAATTTGATTTGTATGACAAACGTAAAGATTTTCCTTTTTTTTTTACTAATTTTAAAACTTGTTTACATAAATCTGCTTTTTTTTTTTTTTACTAGTCTACTTAATTTTAATCTAAAAATAAAACAGTCTGATAATTATAGAAATAGACAATATCAATTTTTTAAAACTTTAGCAATGATAAATGGTTATCCCAAACATTTAATTAAAAAAAAAATTAATGAACTTTTATTCCAAATATATATATATATATATATATATTGGTCTAGAAATTAAATTTCTTGATTTTAAATTAAGTTATGTTACATTATTAGTTTATTATCCAAATGGTTCATCATCATAATTAAATTTATTCTGCCTTCCTAATTTTGATTTTATTTTTCAAAGTATAATTCCATGTGGCAGCACTATTCAATTCCTAATCTGTAATTCTCTAATTCCCAGTAAAAGGATCCCCCCCACACACACACACTTTTTTTTTTTTTTTTTTTTATGACTTTACTTTATTTCCTCCTCCATGATTTCTAGTCATAACTGTACTGTGATTAACTGTACTTTTAACTGCTATCTGGTTATTGAATTTTACATGTGATACTCTTTTTGCGTGCATCCTTTAGTTGCTTATTTCTTGAATACTGTATAAGTGATTCCTATATGGATTCTTATATTACTACATTTATTAGTGATCTGAATTTCATAATTCTGATATGTTTATCTCTTTTTGTGGTGAGTTCATTTTGAGATTTATTTTTTCATGTTTTGGCTCCAAAGAATGTTTCAGGCTCGGATCAAAGATATTCTTAGCTATTGCTATATTTGAGACAGAAAAACATTCTTTTTGCATATTTGTATTCTACCAGGCCCTCGATAATGTTAGAATGCAAATATGTATTTATCTATTTCCAATTTATTTCATTTTTGTTTCATTTGGTGGTCTTTGTTTTCGATCATTTTTTATCATTTTTCACACCAAAAATCTCTTGACCCCAAATTTTCATCGAAATCAAAATCATTAGAGCCGTTTCCGAGATCCCCAAGAAAAGTATGTATATATATTTATATGTGTTATTGTAAATTATAATAAAATTTAACATACAAGAGTGGAATAATTAATGACAATTTCATCCAAAAAATTAAATAAATGAAGCCATGATTAGTAAATTAAAGATGAATAAAATACTCATGCTATAATGACAGATTAAACCCATTCAAGTTAATGATAAATTAATAGAACCAATGCAATTAAAAGGAATTTATCATTCAGATACCTTTAATATTTAAGAGGAACCTAAAACAAGTCACGTGATTAACTCATTTTATATAAATGAAGGATATTATATTTTGATTTAAATAGTTTCATATAAAACATATATAGAAAGCAATTTAAAAAAATCATGACAAATTATAACATAAATAATTGTTGTTATACTTAAATGAATTCACAAAATTTCTTTTTAATGAAATCAAACCTTTTATATTATTACAAATAATTTCTATTAAACTCATTTTATGAATTACGCAGCGCAGATATATTTTTGAGCATTAGAATGTGTTGAAATATTTTATTCTTCGACACTTTCTTATACAAAAAATAAATAAATAAATTAAAACTTTGTTGATTATTTTCATATTGATAATACTGTTTTCCTGCATTTTCTATCCTATGGCAATTTAATGTCGAGAGTTTAATTAACGCTTATCATGCATGCTAAACCCAAAGACTAAAGTTGACGATTTGATTACCATTTTACTCTGTTAACGTTCATCGTTATTATTCGATGTTTCCTATTTTAACATACAACATTTTCTTAAAATCCATGCTTTTGATTAATGGCAAAGGTAAGTACTGTTGTTTATGATGAATTAATCAATACTGTATCGACTTTCTTGGTTCCATTGTTTTTATAACTATTGTTGTTGTTTCCAAGAGTCTAAAAAAAAATCATTCTTTGTGTTAATACAAATTATGTTATAAAATTTTTGTATTAATTTCTTTTCTAAATATTTTTATAAATAACGCTAAAGTATTTCTAAGGGAAAAAAAAGAATTTGAGCAACTATAAAACTGCTTAAAAACATTGTTTTAACCCTTTAATGTTTTCTCATTGAAAACAAACATTTACAAAAATTGTATGCATCAATTTTTCAATATTTATCCTTTTCCAAATCGATTTTTAACTTTTGCTTTTTTTTCTGTAAGGTAAATAACAGCACTACTTTGAAATTTAACAAACGAGGTTTCAAAGGAGTGTGTGTTTGGGAATAAGGTTGATTGATTACACTAGGGTCCTAGTCCTGAGGGAAGTGCCTTCCGTGGAGGTCTTTCTAAGGGGTCCTAGCCCGTATTTACGCAAGTTTCTGAGAAAATCACTGAAAAATCTGAACGGCTAGGCCGACGAACGTGACCTGGGATCTAATCCGGAACCTCAAGTCTACCAGCTGTGAGCGCAGAACCGCTCGGCCGCTGGGCGGTTTCAGAAAAATGCAAATGCAGAAGTCGGATTAATTTTATTAGTAGGCGCGATTGTGTAGTTGCTGCATTATTGATGTACTCGTACCGCTTTTTTTCGCCTCATGAAGGGCAGCGTTATTATTTTAACCTCAAATAACTTTGGTTCAATTTTGTGCAATTTAAAGTGTTTACTTACAATGTTCTTTAATGATTAAATTAATTAATATCTGAATTTAGTCGTGTTAAAAAATAGCTGTTTCAAACCAAAAATTTCTCGAAAAATAAAAATGCTATTACATATGTGTGCATGTGTGTGTGATCAGCTATGTGTCTGATTGTCATGTTACCATGTTTTTATTAACTTCGATTCTTGTTTGTTTGTTTGTTTGTCCAGTACAAATCTTGCAAACGAATTTTAAGTAACTTCCCGACTAGCCAGACATTTGAAACTTTCAGGATAGCTCAGAACATTGACAATGCATTTTTAAATACTTTAGCCAACTGCTTCGGGTCCCCGCTATCTTCGGCAGCGTTTATATGGTTCCTTAGACGATTTATTTAACGAACTTCTTGACTAGCTAGACATTTGAAACTTTCAGAATAGATGAGAACAAGGTGACAATGCAATTTTAAAATACTTTTAGCCAACTCTTTCATGTCCCAGTTGCTTTCGGCAGCGTTTATCATACGATTCAACAGTTAGATAACTTCTTGACTAGCTAGACATTTGAAACTTTCAGAATATCTCAGAACGCAGTGACAATGCATTTTTTAAATACTTTTAGCCAATTGTCTCGGGTCCTTGCTGCCTTCGGTAGTGTTTATTATATGATTCAGCAATCATGTAACTACCCGACTAGCTAGACATTTGAAACTTTCAGACTAGCTCAGAACAAGGTGACAATGCATTTTTAAAATACTTTTAGCCAACTGTTTCGGGCCCCCGCTGCCTTCGGCAGCGTTTATTATATGGTTCAGCAATCATGTAACTTCCCGACTAGCTAGATATTTGAAACTTTCAGAATAGTTCAGAACACGGTGACAATGCATGTTTTAATACTTTTAGCCAACTGTTCTGGGTCACCGCAGCCTTTGGCTTTGGCAGCGTTTATTATATTATTCACAAGAAAATTTATTTAACTAACTTCCCGACTAGCTAGACATTTGAAAACTTCGGAATAGCTAAAACACGGTGACAAAGCATTTTTTTAATACTTTTAGCCAACTGATTCGGGTCCCCGCTGCTTTCGGCAGCATTTATATGATTCAACAGAAAATTTAAAAATATGGTATATAAAAAGTTATTTTTATCTTGTAATTATTTGAAATCAGGTTGGCCATTTTCAAAAGAAAATATGGAATGAACGTTAAAATGACAAAATGTGATGTGCGTCATACATAATTCTATTTTAACATATCAAGTTCTTAAAGTTAAAATAAATATTCGTTGTATTATTAATATGAAACAATTTCTATGGATTTCTATTCAATTATTTGACATTTTATAAAGGCAAATTCTTACAGTATCTTTGAACGGAATTTTCCGAATATTGAATTTATAAATTGTTATCATCGTTTTTCTATTGATACATAATCGTATCTATAGCGAGTAAATTCGATTATTGGGGAAATAATAGAGAACTATTCATTATTATTGTAAACAATTTAATAACAGTAACAATATTTGTAGAATTTAACAGATAAACGTTACAGCCAGAATGTTCAACGCTTTTTCAGTTATATATGTATATATATATATATATATATAAAGCTTTGGGATTGATGATATTTTATCGTTTCTTTTGGTATTTTTTTATAAATTTTAATATCTGTATTATATTAATATATATATGTATATGTATGTGTGTGTGCGTATGTATATATATATATATGTGTGTGTGTGTGTGTTTGTGTGTGTAATATGAAAACATTTCAAACAATTTACAGGAATATATACAGTCATTTGCAAAAGTTTAAGACCAGTAGCCGATTTTCAGTATTTTAACACATTGCATCATTTGCGTAGATTATTGCGTCATCTCATGTGCTGATTGCATCAGGTTCATTCTTTTTCTATAAATAAAGGTGGCCGGCACGTTTATTGCCAGTTGTTTATTGGATTTTGTCGTAGACAGTGGTGTTGTGTAATTATTGTAATGGGTAAAAAACCTTCACTTACTGTTACAAAAAGGTCAGAAATATTGACCCTGCATAAAATTGGATTTTCTGAACGTCAAGTAAGTTCGAAGGTAAATGTGAGCAAGACAACTGTGCATAAAGCTATTAGTAAATTTAAAATTTCGGGAAAATTTGTGGACATAAGAAAAGCGGTCACCCTAGAAAAACGAGTGCACTTGATGATCATGTGATAAGAAGGATGGTTGTGCGAGATCCAAGAACCTCCTGCAATACAATTAGACATTCTCTGCTGCAAAAGGCACCCACGTCAGTTTGAGTACTGTTTCAAGACGTTTGGCCAAAGATCTTGGTTTATCATCCCATAAACCTGCAAGAAAACCTCGACTTATTTCAAGTAGGAAAAAGAAACGATTGAGTTTCGCCAGACAATATCAGAATTAGACAGTACAGCAGTGGAGTAGGGTCTTATTTTCGGATGAATTAAGTGTGCAGCAACTTTCTGCATGTGCTACAAGTATTCGTCGCAAAGAGTAAAAAGATATGATGAGAGATATATGATTCAAACTGTGAAACATCCTCCAAGCGGGATGATATGGGGTGCAATGTCTGTGTCCGGTACTGCTAGTCTGTATTTTGTGCCGCCTAAAAACTTTATGAACGGAAAGCGGTACCTTAATTTGTTACGTGAGAAGTTGAAGCTTCTCATGCGTGTTCATAAACGTTCAATTTTCATGCATGATGGGCCTCCGTGTGAAAGGGCAAAGATCGTCAAGAAATATCTGAGGGCACAGAAAATTAAAGTGCTTGACTGGACAGGTAACAGCTCAGATTTGAATCAAATATAGAATCTGTGGTGTATTGTGAAAAATAAATTCGCCGAAAAGCAACCCTCCACTGCTACGGCACTTGTTGAAGCAATAAAGCATGTCTGGTGCACAGACATTTCTAAAGCTTACTGAAAGTATCTTATTTATAGCATGCCTAAGAGGATTGCACAAGTTATTAGAAACAAAGGAGGTCCTACAAAATACTGACTTTATGATTACAGTAAATAATCATGTACAGTCTATTTTGTTCTTTTATGTGTAAAATATGTATGTTATTTTTGCGGAATTCCATAAAATCTGATTTTTCTATAGGTGGTCGTAAACTTTTTCAAATGACTATGTATATATCACAATTAAAATAATGTTCAAGTGACATATGAAATGATATAAGCAATTAAGCGTATTTTATACAAACACTATATTAAATAATGTTAAATAAATTGCGTAAACGTTGAAGTAAATTAACTTTAGTGAAATTGTAAAAAACAAAAAATCTATAAAGTTTTATAGAAATTAAATATCCAGTGAATAAAATCGTATAAATTTTTCGAAAAGTTAAGCAGCTAAATCTATTAAATAATTTTTTATGTTGCCAATACCGGAAATACCAGAAAGCTGATATAAAAGTGTTTAGATATGAACAAGAAAACATGTAAGCAGAAAATCAAGTGAGGTCATATCAGATGTGCAGTGAAAAATATTTCATAAGGTTTTTTATGATCTTGTTTGGTTAAAGTAGTAACTTTGGTATACGGATGTAAATGTGATTCAAATGCAAAAATTCTAGGCTTGATCATAATAAAGTTATATATCAAAAGCTATACCGTGATATATATACATAATATCACGAACTTTTGTATAAAATATTGTTTCCCAAATGAGTTTTTTTTTTTTCAGTTTCGATTTCTGTTTCGATTCATGTACTTTGAACATTGAGAACGGAGAAGGGCACTGCGGTGCACTGTTGATATAAATGAAATTGTAAAGGGCAGATAAATGAACTGATTAAGTGTTTTATATTCCAAACTGAGTAGGTTTGGCTTGTGATTAAAGAATAGTACTTTAAATTTTCCATGTGTTAAATAAGGAAAAAGACTATTAATTATATTTTTATGAGTATTTGCTAACATTTATTGATATTTTTCATTAAATAAATTTAAAGTTAAAAAAAAAAAACTTTATTATTAGTATTAATATTATTATTATTATTACAACTATCGGAAATACAACAATTCAATTATAATTGCTGAAGTAAATAACACAATTATGAAATTAAAATACTAAAACACCAAATAATTAAACATTCTTACGGAAAAATGAAAAACTTATAAATACTTTAGTAGCGCTTTTTAGATATTAATTTATAAATAGTGACAAGTCTTAAAAATAGTCTCTTACTTCAATTTTATTCCTCTTTTATAAAATTATAATCTCACATATTTTGCATGTAAAAAACAGATAATCCTAATTCATTTCAGAAAAACAGTCTCGCCCAATCGTAATATTTAATTTTAAACTTTCTCTTCAAAACAACTTTTTCTGAGCCTTTTCATTCTTTTCAAGAATAGCATTCATTAGTAAAAAGAATTCGTATTGCAAAAGTCAACGAACAAAGTTCATGTTCGTGTAAAATCCCTAAGTTTTTATAACCTCATTTGACAAAATGCTTTACTACAAAATAATGTAGCTTTAAACCTTTCAATTTTTTACAGCTGAAGTTTTGAAAAGAAGGCAAACTAATTGTATTTTCTAATTGTATATTTATTTTTAAATATATATTATAAGTCTCATTGCTAAGGTATTTTCATTTAATTCATTTATTAATTCCTTTATTTATTTTTACTTTTACTTTGTTTTACTATTTCAAAAGATATCATCTATCAAATTTAATAAAATTAAATAAAAATTACCTAAACGGGAAAAGAACATCTATTTTTCGAGAGATTGTGTAATTAATACATATAAATGATTCTTTCACTTTTTTGCAAAATAATAATTTAAATATTGTTCTCCCAAAGATGTAATTTATATAGAAGATTTCAAAATATCATCCCGAGCTGAAGTACAACCTTGACGTAATATTTTATATTACCTGTGCATTAAGTAAAATCAAGTTTTTTTTACCATAAAAAGAATGATTAAATTCCGATATTGAAAAATTGCTTTGGAAAGTTCGTTACATATTGAACTGTTTTAGACATTTTTTTTTTTTTTTTTAACATTACAAAATGCATTGCATGTTTTTTATTTATTTATTTATTTATTTATTTTAATTATTATTATTTGGAGACTATTTTTAATTCCTCATCACGCTATAGGTATAGGAAACTTAGGTAATCGTGAAATTTTTCGACCCCCACTATTTGATTCTTTACGCGTTTTGAGGTGTGAGGAATTCGAAAATAACAAAATTGTTGCGTTGTCCGTCTGCAGGGTGTCTGTTAGTTTGTTAGTGTGTTTGTTAGTCTGTGCACACGATATCTCAAGAACAAATGATCGTAGAAACATCGGATCAGTTTTAAAATATTAATTATGACGCTGGCAAGAACCCTATTGATCTGAAACATTCTAATTTAAAACTTCGTAATTTATTAAACAATTACGACTTTTTCACCGTGGGATAATAGGATAAAATTTCGCTAAAACTTGCGTTAAAAGGAATGCTTTCACTGTAAATATGTCAGACCAGCTTCAAAATATCATGACGCTTGCATAAACATGATTAACTCTAAAATTTCAACTTTGAAAATTTAGTAAGTTATTTGACATTTATAAATTTCTTAACATGGCAGAGTAGAGCAAAATTTCGCATAAATTTCCATTTTGAGGGATATCTTCATCATGAAAATGTCAGAACACTTGTAAAATATCTTTTAGGCTACTAGCATGGCCAACATTGACTATAAATGTTCTTATTCAAAATATTCGAAAGTAACGATTTTTTTAACATTGCAGAATAGGGTAATATTTTGCACAAACGTCCATTTTGAGGAATGTTTTATCGTAAAGGTGTCACACCACTTTTGAAATTACTTTTATGATATTCGCTTGAACATGATTGACTACAATATTCTAATTTGAAAATTTCCTATGGTATTAGAAATTTAAGATTTTCTGAACATGGCAGAACAGAGCAATATTTCATATAAACTTTCATTATGGGGCATTGGAAATTGAATGTAATTGCATGAAAACTAAACCACAAAACTGACCCAAATAAAAAAAAATCAACAAATTAGGATAAGTGAATTGTATCCAACTAAAAGGTGGACCGCCTATTAGGAAGCCCTATCATCTTCCTTCTTTTTGAGAAGAACTGAAACTCTGTCCATTCTACCTCTCATAACTCTTTAAATTTACACAATATTTGCTTGGGGTTTTTATATAAGTTTCTCAATACATTTGATTATTAAATTATGCAAATGCAATTTTTTAAAACGCTAGGTCGCGTTTAGATAAAAATTATTTAGTAAAAATGCTCCAAAAAATACCAAAAAATTATAAAAAATTCCCAAAGCTTAACTATGGCCACCTTTGGCTCACCTACCTTATATAACTATCTATGTCATCACGATAACCCCCGAAATAATACTCCAAATCAAACCAAATTTGGACAGTGAACTTATCTCATAAATATCTTGGATGAATTCGTTAACCAAGTTGTTTCGTCTTTTTGTTTTCAAGTGGCAGCCACTTAAAAATTTCAAATCCACATTGTAAAATGTGTATTTAAAGCCGGATTTTCTTAAATTTGGATGTACATATAGACCTAGTAAGGGTCTCAACGAAGTTTATTACTGAACTTTATTCGCCATTTTGAACAAAGTAGCAGATATCTTAAAATAAGCGGAGCAACTTGAAATCAGGCTACCACTTGAAAATTTAACATCACGATAACTTCTTAAATAATACTCCAAATCGAACCAAATTTGGACAGTGAACTTATAAATATCTTGGATAAGTCTGTCAACCAAGTCAAGTTGCTCCTTTATTTTGTTTTTAAGTGGAGACCACTTGAAAATTTCGAATTCACATTGTAAAAGCGTATTATGAATTTTTTTGAATTTCGATGTATGCATAGACCATATAAGTGTCTCAATGAAGTTTATTAATGAACATTATTCACCGTTTTTTATAAAGTGGCGGATATCTTAAACTAAGCGGAGCCACATGAAATCAGGCTACCACTTGAAAATTTAACATCACGATAACTTCCGAAATAACACTCGAAATCGAACCAGATTTGGATAGTGAACTTATCTTATAAATATCTTGAATGAGTTAGTTAACCAAGTTTCTCCGCAAGTTTATTTTCAAGTGGGAGACACTTGAAAATTTCAAATTCACATTGTAGAAAAGCAATAACTTTTGAAACACTGTACTGATTCGAACCGAAATTGGACAATGAGGTCTCTAGCGCACACAATTGGCCTTATTCCTAACACCAACACCATACAAAGTTTTTAAAACGAATAGACAGGGAAACTGGTAATATTTGTATTACTGTGGAAAATATAAGTTATAGCAGTGTGATTATCTTAGTTAAGATCAATTTCAATCGCTAATTGAAATAAAAGGAAAGTGAGATGAATAAGGGATATTTTTGCTTATTTTGTAAATGGTACATAAAAAATGATATTTTCAAAATTATACTGTCCTAAATATCTGTGTTCTTACACTTTTCAGAGTTAGACATTTTTTAAAAATATGAATGTAACTTGTTATTTGAAAATATTTTTTTTCCTTTTGTAAGCACGAACATTTTATTATACAATTGAAATACTTTAATAATCTGTACAAAGTTGTCAATAATGATTGCTCTTAGAAAAAATTAACTGAGGTCAGTTACATATTGAAAGTTTAAAAATAAACTTGTAACATTTTTTAATAATCCCCTCCCCTTCTACACAAACACACACGCACACACACACATATATATATATATATATGTGTTTAACTTTTAGAATTAAGTTATAAAACTTGTTTTAAAAGTATACATTTAGATTTAAAAATTTATCTCTTCACATTGTAAAATCTTCATTCCTTGTAGAGAAAACCCTTCTGCATTTCCGAACTTGTTGAAATTTACTTTTATTTGTCTGCTTTCACTATCGAAGTTCAATGTGTATTAAATTTATGTAGCATTGATTTCTTTTTCAAATATTACTTCTAAAGAAATGGCAGCCTAGTTTTGCATTTAACGTTAGAAAAAAATTTCTTTGATAATTCTAAACTTGCAAAAAGCTACTGTTCTTGAGCCGAGATAGCAAACTTTAATTTTATTTATTTATTTATCGTTACCATAACACTTTATATATATATACACAAATATTTTTAGTTAGGTGTATTTGTTTATTCATTTATTTTATTTTATGTATTTATTTTTGTATTTTAAATTTGTTAAAACTAACTGTATGTGTCTGTGTGCACATGTGTGTGAGAATTTGTTTAGTTTAGAACTTTTAACTCGTTGAAAACATCTGATCTCTTTGTCTTTCACTATGTACCATGTATATTGATGTTTATTTTTATTTCTGTTTCAGATAATATTTTTGAATATTGCACAATCTAATTTTGCATTCCTGGATGTAAAAATGTCTGCTAGCAGTAGTCCAAACCCGTTTAAATTTGCTTCATTTTTTATTAACCGACTTCAAAAAAAGAAGGAAGGTTCTCAATTCAAACCGTATGTTTTTTTTATGTTTGTTAGCTCATAACTTCTGAACGGATGCTCCGATTTTGATACGTTTTGTTTTGTTGAAAAGGTCTTGGTCTGCAATAGGTCCCATTGTAATATCTTTACGATCTAAAGAAAATACAGGGTGCCGAAAAAATCAGTCCCAACTCTTTAAACTGCTAAACGGCTGCAGCTATAGTGTTAAAAATGGTATGTAAGTATAGTAAGGTGGCCCTGCAGTACAAGGTTAAACCGCTTGCTGCGCCACCTGGTGGAAAAAAGTGGAGTTAGTGTTCCTATCTCGAAAACGGTTCAAGAGAAAAAAAGTGAATTAGAAAGTTAAAGATTATCATCGATTTAGTACAATAAGATAGTTTAGACATTCATGCTAGCGTTTCTATCTCGGAAACGGTTCAAGAGTGGGGAAAAAGTGAATTAAAAAATTGCAGAGCATCATAGATTTAGTACGAAAAGATAGTTTGACATTGATGCTAAAAGAACAAAGCTAAAAACGTGCCTTTTTTTGTTCGCAATTTCTTATTATACACACTTCAGCTACATTGCTCAGTAGCTGGTGAGACATACGCTATATAGTTCAAAATACGGTTACTTGATACTTTTTGCTTTGTTGTAGAAATCTTGGTCTGAAGTAGGTCCCATTATAACATCTTTACAATCTAAAGAAAATAAAGCGCCATCTGGTGAAAAACAGCGGCATTAGCTATCCTATCTCAAAAACGGTTCAAGATGGGAGAAAAGTTAATTACGAAGTTGTAGAGTACCATCGATTTCCTACGAAAAGACAGTTTTTAGACATTATTGCTAAAAATAGAACGCTTAAAACGTGCAATTGTTTGTTCGCAATTTCCTACACTGTGCACACTTGAACTACGTTGCACGCTTTACAGCGTAGCCGATGACACGTATACTCTGTGGTTCAAAGTACTATTACTGTAAACGGTCACATCGATTAGCACAAAGTCGTTTTCAACCAACAGAAAGGAGGGTGTTCTTAATTGTTGCTATGTGTTGTTGTTAGTGTTTGTAAGCTTATAACTTCGTAAGAAATGCTCTAATTAACCAACTTCAAGAAGGAGGAGGTTCTCAATTCAAAGCGTATGTTTTTTTGTTTTTGTTTTTGTTTGTTAGCTCATAACTTCTGAACGGATGATAAGATTTTGATACTTTTTGTTTTATTGTAAAGGTCTTGGTCTGAAATAGGTCCCATTGTAAGATCTTTACGATCAAAAGAATATACACGGTGCCCAAAAAGTCCGTCCCGACTCTTTTAACTGCTGAACAGCTGCAGCTATAGTCACAAAAGTGGTATGTAGGTACAGTAAAGTGGACATGTGCTACGCGATTCAACCGCCTAAAGCGTCACCTGGTGGAAAAGAGTGGAGTTAGCGATCCTATCTCAACAACGTTTCAAGACAGGGAAAAAAGTGAATTATAAAATTGCACAGCATCATCGGTGTAGTACGCAAAGATAGTTTAGACATTAATGCTAAAAACAGAACGCTTAAAACGTGCATTTGTTTGTTCACAATTTCCAAATTTGTGCACACTTGAACGTCATTGCATATGTTGTAGCGTAGCGGGTGACATTTATGCTATGTAAAATTCAAAGTATGGTTATTGTAAGCGGTCACATCGATTAACGCATAGGCGTTTTAAGCCGACTTCATAAAGGAAGAGGTTCTCAATACAAACCATGTTTATCGTTGTTGTTGTTGAAATTTGATAGCTTATAACTTCGTAAGAGATAATTTAATTTTAATACCTTTTTTGTTGTCATAATGATCTTGGCCTGAAATAAGTTTCATTAGGATTTCATTAAGATATAAACAAATTACAGGATACTCACAAAAGTCTGTTCTCACTCTAACTGCTGAACGCAAGCAGCTACACTGGTAAAAGCAGTGTGTAAGTACCCATGTTGAATCTTCTGTCCGTCAGCTGCAATGCATATTTTGCTCTTTGTTTGAACTTTACACTGCGCAATTTCCAGCGCAGCGGGTGACACGTATTTACTGTAAAGTTCAATATGTATGCCTAACAGAATTTTCGGTTACGAATACAGCGTGTCCTTTCTTTACATTTCTAAAGACTTTTTAATTTAATGTATGTTCGTTCAATAGATAGTTTTTTAGTCATATCCGATAAAGGCAAGAAAAGTGACACAATTTAAAAATGCATCATTTGAAAAGAATCAACTTAAAAATAACTTGACTAGAATAAAGCTGGCACAACTGTCTCTCGAGTGGATAACTTTCTAGATGGAGATATAACTTTTTTGTTCACATTGGGTGCATTTCATGTATTGTTCACTGACATAAAACATTTTTTGAGTAATGTCACTTTTCTTGGAAGTTGTGATTTGTGAAACTTCCGTCGAACGTCTTCTGATGCTCTGCTATATAAATAAGTTTTCACTGAAAAGAGAAAAATAAAATCTTTTTGTAAAAAAATAGAACCGACTCCAAAAAAGAACTACTATTCAAACAACTAAAAGTGAAAGAAAATTTGCAGAAAATGGAACTGTAGATTGCGCCTAAAAGTATAAAATAATTTCCTTCGCCAAACAACCTATAACACTACAATTAATCATAACTTTTGAAGTCGGCGCAAAACTAAAAAAAATTGATACTTTTATTCAATACAAAAATCAAATCCTATTCAAAAGATACGTCTCACATTGTTACCTGCAAAACGCAGCCGAAAACTACTTTGATTCAAGAAAACAAATAAGGTTTCGTAAGCAGCGAAAGTTGGCGAAGATGCTGGTATCTGACGTCCTTGGTGAACGAAAAATCGCTAAATTATCTGGCAAACATATTTAATTTCTTTGGGATACCATGATTATTTTAATAAGGTATATCAGGAGAGTAATCAAGAATATGAAACAACACATCGTACAATATATATTATGCAAATATACATCTTGCGTGTATATTTTTGCCTTACGTTTTTATCGCCAAATTCAAAAGCCATCAAGGATGATCTAACTTCGTAGAAACATAAATACCGCATTGTGAAGAATGTTCACTGTTCTATGTAGATGCTACAAATGGACCAATTGTATACAGTGATAACATAATAAAGGAAATATTAAAATGGGTCATTCGAGAAAACAGCATTTGTTGCTACCGATCTAAAGACAAACTTTGGAAAACTAATTAAATTTTATTTAATTTTGCGCCGACTTCAAAAGTTATGATTAATTGTAGTGTTATAGGTTGTTTGGCGAAGGAAATTATTTTATACTTTTAGGCGCAATCTACAGTTCCATTTTCTGCAAATTTTCTTTCACTTTTAGTTGTTTGAATAGTAGTTCCTTTTTGGAGTCGGTTCTATTTTTTTACAAAAAGATTTTATGTAAAATTCGAAATATGGGGCATGAATGTGTATTAAAACTAAAAATAATTGATTTACTTGTTTTCGGGTACTACCATTCAACTTACATTCATCGCACGTAATTCAAAGTGCTTTTATTATTATTATTATTATTATTATTATTATTATTATTATTATTATTATTTAATTTGGAATCATAATAATGATAGAAAACTGTTCATTGTATTATGAACGGAATATTATTTTAAATTGTAATTATTAATTAAAAATATTTGATTTTAAAAATGTTAATAATAATAATTTGTTAGTCAATATATCATGTTTTGCTTTTTTTTTCCAGAAATTTATCAAATTTAAGTACATTCTTAACTTTGCAGAATATTTCAACATTGTAATGTAAAAAGTTATAAATATTTCAGAGATTTTAATTTCACGCAGAATTAATATCACTATTTATGAGGAAAAAATGCCTTCTTAATAAAACCTAGATTTAACAAGAAGAATATTTGTTTTCGAAAATAGTGGTATATGTTCAGCACAAAATTGCCATTCCTGAGGTTTGTAAATTTCATATTCGACATAACAATTTTAACAATTTCTAAACTTACATTATATATTTAATGAGTAATAAATTTTGTACTAACTTAATCATGTAATTTTTTACAAATTTTTTCTTACTCCATTGCATCGACGTATATATAGGTTTTCAGTATTATTAAAATAATTTATTTTTTAATTTCAAATAAAGTTAATGAAATTTTTAATTAAAAATCTATTTTTTAAATAAAAATTTTAAAAAATAATTTTTTAAACTACGTTATTCAGAATCAGAAAGCAATTTTGAAGAATGACCTTCAAGATTTTATTTTGGAAACAAGTCATAAAAGCATAAATAACAAAATATTTGCCTATTATATAAAAATGTATTTCCCAATCTTTTATTAAATGTTTCTAACAGTTTGTTTTCCATTAGGACACCGTAAAAACATTAGAATACTCTTGTAAAAAAATAAATATAATAAAACTTTTAATTAAGACTCTAAATGTTTTATAAAATACTTTACATTTTATTAAATTTGCATCTTTTTAAAAAATTTAAGGTTAAATATGCATCTTGCAACTTCGATCTCCCTGTCAAAACTTCAACTATGATTAAGCAAAATACTTAAAACATTTTTATTTTTTGTAATTCATTTTGCTCTAATGTTATAAAAACATCGACGATTTAACACGAACATTAACTTTTTTTGTTGATTTTTTTTGGTACAAGATTTCCGTGTTAATGAAAAAATTTACTGAAAAAAAAATAATAATAATAGAAAAGTTTAAAGAATATTAAAGAAAAATTATTATAAGGAAAAGTAAGAATATTATAAAAAGTGATACATTTTTATTTCAGAATTCTTTTTAATTTATATGTGCCATTAGTATATATAAAAAAAAGGTTTTTGTGTAAGTAAATATATATAATGTTACGGTTAAAGTAATAAATACGGTTATTATTAATAAAAGCTAGGTATTATTAATAATTACCGCCTCTTTACTGTTACTTTTAAAATAATTGCTGTTATTTATAAGATACATTTATTATTTATTACCTTAAGCAGATTATATTTTAAAAGCAATGTTATTACCTTTTCAAGAAATTATTTATTTCGACAAGAGCTATTGTGGTATTTGGCATTTGTAGCGGCGTGAGTAGCGTTTATTTCTACAGTAGCAATACTGAAATCCTTGACCACCTAAGTTGGATTCTTGACTAGCACATTCTCTTAGACTTATTTCATTCACTGGGACTTTATTTATTGAAATAAAGGTTTTTTTTTTTTTTTTCTTTGGCAGAGAGTAAAAACATTTCTTGTGTACAGTTGTTTTAAAATACCAGGCTTTGTGTCAAACTTATGCAAGTTTTCTTTATATCAGCCTCAACCCTATCTAATTCGGGTACTTTAATCCATACGGTTTCTTCTACCTTCGCTGTCTAAAATTTTGTCTTTGAATGGTGTAACATCTTCTCTGCTTGTTTGTTTAATGACTGCCTAACAGAGTGTCGAGCTTCTTGGATATTTTCTGAAATTTCATATCTAGTTCAAAAGAAGAGCTTTCCTTATTTTCTGCGAAATTTTCCATTTCAACATCAACGAATCGTTTTGTGTTTCTCTTTCCATCATTAGTCTTTCTTATTTGAGTATTATGCTGTTTCTATTCAGTTCGGCCAACAGTCTCGTTTTTTTCATTGATTGTACATGCAACAGTTTTTACCTCCAAGTCTTCGCTTGATTGAATAAGTTCCTCTTCCATATTATCATCATTATTTACGCCTGTTTTCTCATTCTCGGTTGAGATTGCTGTCTGATGTTGAGCATCATTTTCAAACTGATTTTTAATACAACAAAGTCGTCTTCAGATGTAATTCCTGTCAAAGCATCGTTTGACAAGTAAGTTTTTAAACCTATTTTTGCTTTACAGCCAAACATAGCTTTATATGGACTGCGATCTATTCCGGAGTGATATGCTCTGTTTCTCATGAACTGAATGAATTTTATTCCTTCTGACCATTTGATTGTACTGTTTATTTCAAGACAAGTAGATAACATCTTCTCAATGGCTTGGTTTGTTTTTTCATCCGAAACTTGTGATTGGTTATGCCTTGGCTTACCGTGAACAATCTTCAGCTCATTCCACATTCCACAAACTTCTTCAATTATTTTATTAGCAAATTCTCGGCCATTGTCACTTTGTAAGATGCACGTTGTCCCAAATATTGTGAATACATCCAATAGATGATAAACAACTTCCTCGCACGTTTTGTTTTTAATGCTCTTAATTGAACAAATTTTGTTAAATGCGGTCTTGATAAAACATTTATGAACTTAAAGTCTCCGTCCTCTTATGATTGCATGTCAATGAGGTCAACGTGACTTCTCGAATTTAATTCACTACATTTAATTGGTTTAACAGCAAGGCCTTTTCTTGGACTACTTTGTTTCTTTTGACAAGGCTTGCAAAGATTCAAATAAATCATTACCATTTCAGTTGTAATATTCTCATATTTTGCCTTAAACTCTTTCATTATTCTGTTTCGCCCTCCATGACCTATTACGATATGAATCTCGTGGATAATTTCAAAATTCTCCTCCATATAAGTATAAAAAATGATTCGATATTTTTCATTTTGCACTGGAACAATGAGCTTTTAAACACTACCTATTCTAACAATGTCATATATTGATACTCGTTGATAATCTTCTGATGTTTTCAGATAAGTCTTCTCTCCTTGTTTTCCTTAACTTTTACAACAAATGAATTATACTCTTCTTTTGTGAATAACTGGCGATTTTACCCCTTTTTCGATTTTAAGCATGTATAAAGGATCATAAAAACGTGACCTCCTTACTTCTACATCCTCATTCCTTTTCCTTAGAAATATAGCAAAAGTTATCAAAATCTTAAAAGAATAATGCGCACATAACATGCTTAAATTTAACAATGAAAACAACATCAAATTTGCAACTAAATGAAAGAATAAATATTGTCAAATGCAAAATATTTGTGATCGTCTACATCTAAAGTAAATAATAAACTGTTATTTTATAATTGTTGCCGGCGGACAAAAATTAATTTGCACAAGAAAAAAATATTACGCTTGCGTAATGGAAATCTCTAGCTAAATACGTAGAAAATGATTGCATTGAACAAATTCTTTGGAAATTATTAGTAATAACTGGCAAATATGATAAATCCTCAAATTATTTACTTTAACCAAACTTCATTGGTAATTATTAATAATAAGCGGTCAACGTGATAAATTCTCATAAATTATCACTTTGACTGGCTTTTTCGTTTATTATTGATAATTACTGATTAATCACATTGACCGTAACATATACAACATATATATACATATATTGTTTACAGAATTTACTTTTTTTTTTTTCTTTTTCAGATTTTATCTTGTTGGCTTGAAACATGATACCTAAATAACAGTTGAATTATTGAAATAATTAAAAATCCATTTCTAAATTCAAGAACAAAATACTTGAAGAAATTATATTCCAGCAATAATCACATATATTTTATTCAATAATGGACAAAATCTAAGACAATAATTTTGTTACGAGACCTTCCTAGTCTCTGTTATTTATTCGAATGCATAAATAATTGAGAATGAAGCTTTAAGAAAATAAAATTGTACATTTTCCTTTTCCCTTTACTCATTTATGATTCAAGCATTATTGTAAATGACCTAATTTTTGAATAACCAACTTTTTTTTAAAGCAATATTTTATCATACTTTATAGTAAAACATTTTTTAAACGCGTAGCGTCGGTTTGGTGCAAATCGCGAGCGAAATTTCAAGATTTGTGGACAAGGCTTTGCGGGAGAAGACTAAAATCCCTCGTCGCTAAATGTATTTTGAAAACTTTTTTTTTAGTTGACAAAATTTCTCAAAATTTTGCTTATCGAATTTTGCTTATTTTTATTTTTACTTTGTGTAAGGAGAACTCTGGAGAGTCTATTGTATGTTTTAAAATTTTGTAAAAAATAATTTAAAATTAATTCTTGTATCATCATGCATTAAATAATGTTATATATGTCAAAGTTCACATATATTTCGTTTATTCATATGTATTGCATGATAATAATATTTTTTCTAATATGGAAACCTTAAAACATATTGGGATAATTTTACGTAAAAATGTTAAGGTTTAACGAAGTTTGTGTTATTTTAATTCTTATGAAAAAAATTATACCTTTTTTAATTTTGATATCTCCGTCAACGCTTTTTATATGAGTAACTGAAAAACGTAAATATTATTTTTGCAACCCTTTTGTTCATATGTGTTAAAATCTTCAAAAAAATATATATATATATTTGTTGACATTTGCAATACGAGTGCTTTAAACTAATGAAACATTTTACTTAAAAAAGGCTCAAAAGAGTTTCTAATCAATAAAATATAAAAGGTAATCTTTGGAGATACAAAAGATGTAAAAAAAAATTTTACAGTTTAAGAAAATTTGTGTTCTTTTAATCCTTTTAGGAAAAAGTATACAATTTTCAATTCGGTATCCCTGTCAATGCTTTTCATATTAGTAACTGAAAAATTTAAAACAACATTATTTTTTAGCGCATTTTTTTTTTTTTTTTTTTTAATGTATTAAAATTTTTAAGAACTGGAACTTTGTTCGTTGACGTTTACAGTAAGAATTCTTTGTTGTAACAAAAGCTTTTACTTTAAAATAAGTTTTAAAAAACCCCAAAATAATTTGTTATAAGGAAAATGCAGAGTTTAAGAGAGCATTTGCAAATGAAATATTCTGTTTAAAAGAATGTCTTTTTTTTTTCTTTTTCTTTAAATGACTTAGAAATATATGTTATTTATGCACATAATACAACAGTTTTCTATTCCGTAAGAGGAAATAAAGAGAAAATAGTTAGTTTTTTCTAATCATAACCATTAATAAGCTAAGAAATAGACGCAATTTTGAAGTATATATGTATTTCCCTATGGATATTTCTGTACTGATAAGTATAAAGGATTTAAGTCCAAAAATGTCGATTTTGAGTTAAGTACATAGTCAGACTCAGAAAAAAATTCTCAATCGATTGGTATAAAGGATTTAAGTCTATGTCATTTAGTCTTTGAGAAAATCCATTGGTAAAAAAAGGTTCAAGTCAGAAATTTACCATTCATGTATGGTATAAAATATTTAATTCAATTTTTTCCCGTTATTTTCCCGGTTGACAATCACTGAGTTGTATAAAGGGTATAACTCAACGAAATACCTTTTCCTAATCGATTCTTCCGATTTGCTTTTAGTTAGTTCAACTTTATTTTTCGTCTCCTGAAAAATCAAGAACATGGAATTAAATCCTTTATACTTATCAGTACAGATTTATTGTCATAATTTTTAATTTCATAATTGATTTTAATTGTGCAGTCAGTACTTTTTTAACAATAAAGTTTTAGTGTTTTGTGTTTTATGTGTGTGTGTGTGTGTGTGTGTGTTTTCAACCAGTTACTTCATTTATTTAAAAATAAAACACTAAATTACAGTTAAAGCTCATATGAATGAGATAATTAATAGCATATGTTTATATTAAACTGCATAAATAGTTAAAGTTTTTTTTTCCCCAGATAGAGACAAAAACATTTACTTAAGTTCTAAGGATATATTTGGATTTCCTTATGATACTACCAAAGTCAATATTATGTGCCTGAACGAAGACAGGGGAATAACCTTTATGAATTTAAAGTTCCATATTTTGTTTTTGACCTGATTTGTATGTAGTTTAGATGATTATTCTATTTTAATTTTTTTAACGTTTATTTAATTTTCAAAGAAACGTCATGTTATAACTTATTAAAAGTATTTTTTAAAATAAATTGATTTAGGAAGCGAAAGGAGAAAGATTTATACCGGGATTTTCGAAACAAAGCTAAAATCAGACAAGGTCGCTATAAACATCTTGAAAAAATGTTTGCAGCTTATAAAGTTTTTCAGCATTTTAGACTCTGAAAAAAATCTTCCTTTTTTCTGTCATAAAAATTTCAGGTTTTTATACTTTATGAGTATATAAACTGAAAATTAAAAAAAAAAATATTTTTGCTTTGTTACACTGATTTATTACTGTTTAAAAAAAAAACATAAATTTAAAACGAAAATTAAAAATTAAAAAAAATATATTTAATTAATTATGAATTGCCTTTTTATATAACTATTTATTAATTTTATAGGTGATCTCAATGATTTCTTGGCACAAGTTCTTAAAATGCCCCACCGCATTTGTCAAATTTCGCAAGTGAAATAGTTGCCTTTCATTCTTCCTTCCTCTTTTACCGTATAAGACCAAGGAATTGGGAAAATTTAAAGCATTATCGCCTTTGAACCATAATATGGCAAACATTTGGAATGATCAAACAACAAGGTGGCTACAAAAAAAAAAAAAATGTTTTTAAGAAAGATTGTTCTTCATTACACTACATTCAATATGTATAAAATTAAAAATGAACATCGCTAGCCATTTTAGGAATCAATATGACCATAAAACTAAAATTGGTGTACACAGAAATATAAATTCAACAAACATTAGGGTGTTAACTAATTCTATCATTGCGTATCTACGAAACCTTTAATTAATTTACTTTCTTCGAATTTTTCAAAATAAAAACAAATTTAAGCATAACAGCTCATTTTTTTCTTTAATTAACTCTCCGTAAAGTCGTACATGCTTTTTTCATTTTTCTTTTTTTAGGATTTATTTCTGCTCTGCTGGTAGACGGGAAGTGCCAAGTTCGATCCCAGGTCGCGACTGACAACATAGCCGTTCGTAAATTTTTGTGGTTTCTTTGAAACTCGTGTAAATACGGGCTAGGACCATTTACTAAGACTCCCACGGAGGGAACACTACCCAGGCCAAGCACCCTCACGTAGTCAATTGGCCTTAGCTCTACTAATAACACAAAATTATAAGTTATTTGCTTTATTAATATTACATAGCAGATATTTTTTAATGGAATTTTTAAATTACTTTTCAAAAATACAAATTCTCTACAATGGTTTAAAATAATAATAATAATAATAATAAAAATAAAAAAATAAAAAAGAGAGAAAGAGAGAGCAAATTTTGTCAAACTGAATATTTTTAAAATGATTTAATAACAACTTTCTTTTTGACCATAAAATTCTTTATTTTGAAAATATTGCTGTATATGCTGTTAGTTATGGTTTCTTTGGATTTAGAATTAAGATTTATGAATCTGAAATTATTGGAAAATATCAAGGGCTTATTTGTATACCTTACTCATATCATAATTTCTGATAATTTTAGAATTATGAAAATATACGATAAAATATGAATTGAAATTTAAAAAAGGATAATTACTATCATTTAACTGTGATAACGTTTTAAATGGATATTCTTTACGATTAAAAGGAAGTAAAAAATAAGACATTTAAAATTTCTTAATTAAGTAAAATTTTCTGTTTTTAAGATCGATATAATGAATTTATATTTTTAATAAGGAAAATTTTAAATTTCATTTAAACATTTTTGTGCGTTATGTTCATATTATATAATAAATAAATTTAAGATTTTTTTTTTCCTGACAGGATAAAATATTGAAAAATCTTATGAACTACAAAAAATGCTACATTAAATAAAAATTATGTAAAGCAAGACTTTTATTTTACAATATTCTAAACATTTTGAGCTAGAGTTTGAGGACCAGTGGCCCTATTTACTCCTGCAACTACATCTGTTATTGTTTGATTGTGTATTGTGATCGTAATTTTACATGCATGCAAAATTTAAGCTCAGTCAGATGATATAAAGTGGAATAAATTTTAAAATCAAGTTTTTAATTGTAGTTGGGGGCCCAGCAATCCCCACACTAAATCCATTACTGCTTGATCATGTACTTTCATCGAAGTTATACATGTATGCAAAAATCATATGATATAATCTTGCATTATCACAATCATATGATAGGAAATGGGTTAAAATTCGAAACAAATTTTTTAACTGGAGTTTACAGCCCCAGACCTTCCCTAATCCCGTTAATGCTTGAATTATATTGTTACCGGAATTATACGTGTATGCAAAATTTCAGCTTAATTGGTTAAAATTCGTTTACAAGATTTGACCCAGACAGACAACAAACGAAGTTAAAATAAAAGCGTGTCAAAACATTTCTAAATCGTAGAAAAGTGATCCAATTTTAGCTTTATACCGCAAATCCCGGTATTTAGGACCCAAAATTTTGCTTCCTTCTTTGTTCTAAATCGACTTAACATGTTTCAGAAAAATTTTGTTAAATTGTGATATAATGCTTTTTTGAAAACAACTGGGTGAATATTTAAAAAAATTAAGTTATTTTCAATAATCATCTAAACTTCATACAAAAACGGAAAGATCAAAATAAGCAACTTTAAATGCATAAAGTCCTTTTTTTTTTTCCCCAATTTGAATTCATGTAAATAACAGTGATTGCAAAAGAGCCGCAAGAAAAAAATTCAAGTCTTACAAGGGTAGAACCAGTAAAATTCCTATTGAACTCCCTTCTGAACCAGCAAAATTCCTATTCAAACCAAACTAATCTTAAATTGAAGAGCATGGTCGAAAACATAAGGTTAAGTGCAAATTTGCTGCAACAACCCTTCATAGAGCAAGAAAACGACCCTAAAAGTTTTAGCTGTTTCTATCAAAACCAACAAAACAGACTCCATCAGCCAGACAGCGTGGGGCAGTGGTTAGAGTGTTCAGTTTCAGTGAAGAAGGTCATGAGATCGAACCCCGATGAATGCCAACAGTTATATATATATATATAAATATATAAATGAAATATAACAAAATTTTAAAACAAATGAATAATTAAAGAGGGAGGGGAATATGTACGAAATTCAATTTTAAAAAATATAATGATATATTTTCTAATTATTAAAATATTTTATTTCAACTAAAGAAATTTTTTTTTTTAATTTTTCTTTATAATTTAAATAAATGAATAATTTAAGGGGAAATGTTTTTCTTCATTACACATTTTTCTCTTTACTAAAGTTTTCTTGAATTTAAACTCCAACGGAACTCTCTCTCTTTTATTATTATTATTATTATTATTATTATTAATGAAATACAGCAAAACATTAAAATAAATGAGTAACTGAAGCGAAAATAATTATTAAATTTAATTAGAAATTGAAAATAATAAATGTATTCTATATAAAGATACTATTAAGAGATATATAGAATAAAATTACTTTTTTATGAAGAAAAAATCCCGTTTAGAATTTACAGATTTTTTTTTTTTTTTTTTTTTTCAAGATGATTATGATTAGAAGTAAGAAAATGATCAAAACATAAGCACTTTTCACGATGAGAAAAACGTATAAAAGAAATTTTATCACAATTAATATCATTAAAATCTTGTTCGACTAGCTTTTTAAAATGCATGTATAAATTTACACATGTATAAATTTTCACAATGCAATTTTAAATTTTATAGATGTACACAAATGCAGGGGCCAACAGAATAATAACAATAAATAAAAGTTATTTCCTTTTAGGTATGAATAATAGTGCAATTAAAAGCAAACAAAAAAGTGCAATATAAATATTATATTCCGTTACACAATTTGTTCGAAAAACATATTTTCACTTGAAATAAAATATTTAATAATTTGTTACATAGAATATTTATTTTTATGTATAAAAAATAAAATTAAAAGCAGACGATCAGCATTCTTAACTTACTATCGTCTTTGGCGCAAAATATTAATAAAAAATATTAAATTAAACTTTAGGATAAAGAAAAACGTGCAAAAAAGAAAAATAATTTCCCTTAAATTATTCATTTATTTAAATTTTACAGAAAAAAAAGAAGAAGAAGAAGAAAGAAAGAAATTAGCGGAGGTAAAATATTTTAATAATTAAAAATATATCATTATATATTTTGAATTAAATTTAATACATACCCCACTAAAGTTATTAATTTTAATATTTTGTTTTATTTAATTTATATATATATATATATATAAACTGCGAGCACTCGTCTGGATTCGATCTCACTACCTTCCTCACCTTGCTGAAAAACCATTTCTATAACTATTTATGAGCTTTATTCAAAATACTAGCTAAAAAGTAACCCATTAATATGAACGTTAATTATTATTTAGTGCTTTATTTCAAGCGAACAATATAACCAGTAAACAGACAAAACACAAGCTATAAAAATATTTAATATAATAGGGAAATAAGCAGAACAGTATAAAGTAATGAAGTAAACCGATTGTTTAATTTCAGTAGAAATTTACCATGGATAGCACTAAAGCAAAACAATTTTAAAGGTATACCATTTTTTCCCCCTAAAAGAGAATGCAGTACTAGTTTTTATAGTTTGTAGAAATAATATAATTAACTAAATGCTGTATAAATTTATAAGTTATTAAAATTTTAGTAGATATATCTCAAAGCCCAAAACGAACAATTTAATTTAATTTTCAACGTGTACGGATTTTTTTTTTTTTTTTTTTTTTTTTTTTCAAACGTGGATAAAATGTGGAATTTTTTTCAACGTTGAATACCCGTTAAACTTGTGTGAATAATATTTTTAAATTAATTAACTAATATTATACAATTTAAATAAACATAGCAAAAATGATAGACAAGTTGAACGAATTTAGATATATCAAACTGCATTTTTTCATTGTATGAATATTGAAGAAGCTCATATAATTTGTAGAGTCATAATGTTTGTTAATCATTCTATTAAAATATGATTGTATGTATGTGCCACCTTAAGAACTGATAAACACAGAAAGGCGCGAAATATACCAAAAGATGTAAAATAATTCAAGAATTATGAATTGATCATTTAAATTAAATTATTTCAATTAGTTAAAACGATATAAAATTAAAACTAAATGCGGATACAAGATAAGTGCCACAATGCATTGCTAAAAATAATGGCCGGTTTCATGAGCACCAAATGCCTGGAACAGTTTCGTGGCAGTGGGATAGGTTAGACAAACCTTAAAGTCCAAAAAATTATGTAACCCTTCGAAACGAGATTTTGGGCTATTTTAATTAATTTTTGATAGTTTTTATTTATAAAAAGGTATTTAAAAAAATTTCTTCTTATTATTATTTTTGTTTTTTAATTCAACTGCATATAGTAACTAGCGAAGCAGGTAAAGCCTGCTAGTAATTGAATGTAATCTTAATAAAATTAAATAAAGTAGTTGAACGAAATCTGCATAATTTTAATACACACTAAAATAAGATATCTCAAAACGAAAAACGAAAAACAATAAATTTCAATGCGTCCTGAAATATTGAAAAGAATTTTCCCCCCAGTGAAATCAAGTTAAATTTGTATATATTGAAAAAAAAACTGATTAAGTGTAAATTATTATAATTTTAATGTACACTGAACTTAATATTTTAAAGCCCATACGAAGCCGTAAATTTCAATCAATTTAAAATTTCGAAAAGAATTTTTCCAAAATTAGTTTACACATTTTCTAAAGACAATAGTTGAAATAAAAATTATATAAGCATTTCATAACCTTAATCCACGTTGAAATTCAATATCTCAAAAAAAAAAAAAAAAAAAAATCAGTAAATTTAAACTAGTTTCCAAATAATGAACAGACTTTATTCTAACGGGGAATCGAAAACTATTTTGTATAATTTATAAAGATTATATTTAAAAAAATAAAGTGAATAGGTAAATACTAGATAAGTTTAATGTACGCTGAACTTCGATTTTATAAATAGAGGAAAACAATAAATATCAGCAGGTTAAGGAATATTTAACACAGCGTTTTCAACGGAGTATGCAAAGTAAAAGTGTAGGTTATAGGTATAGTGATTATTTTTTAAACTATATAAATTATAGTAATTGTGATTAGTTTCAATTACATTAAATTTTGATACACCAAAACTCAAAAGAACAGTAAATATTATAATGCTGAAAAACGTCGAAGAGAATTTTTCCAAGTGAATAATAATAATAATAATAATAATAATTTTTGTATAATTTTCAACGATAATGTTTTAAAAATCAAAGAAATCGAGACTGTACAATGTTAATGTGCATAATATTCCACATCTCAAACCACAAAATAATAAACAAATTGTAAGAAATTAGAAATATCGAAAATAATTTTTTTAATGAGAATATAAAATAAGTTCTTATTATTTTAGCAATGACACTTAAAAAAAAAAAAAAAAAAAAAAAAAGAAAGAAAGAAAGAAAGAAAGATATATTAAAGAATTCGATGAAAGAAACATTGTATAATTTTAATATAAATTGAAATTTGATACCTATTATCACAAAGGAAACAAAAACTTTCAAGGACGTTTTGAAGAAAGATTTTCTAATATTGAATACAAAACAAGTTCGTATAATTTTTAGAGATATTTTAAAAGAAAAGGAAAAAATATAATATTTTAATCTACGATGATGTTTTATATTTAGAAGTACAAAGGAAATAATAATTTTCAACGATTTCAGAAGTTTTAAACGTAATTTTTTCCAGCATTTTATACAAAAGAATTTAGTACAATGTATAGGAACATTATTTAAAGTTTTAAAAACTTGCGCTGTTTTGTTCTAGTTGGTTGAGAAATATCACAAAAAGTTTTTCATTGGGGAATGCAAAATCGGGTTCATGTAGTTTATAGCGATAAAATTAAAAGAGAGAAAAAATCAGCCCTGTGTAATTTAAGTACACAATGAACTTCGATATTTTAATAAAAGAATAAAAAAAAAAGAAGAGATACCAGTAAATGTCAACAATGTAAGAAAATTTGTAAAGAACTTTTTAAACACGCAATGAAATAGAAATTCTAGGAATGCACAGAAACAAATTTCTCAAATTGGTATTTTGTATTTTACAATATTCTTTCATTAACTAAAGTTAAAGTTCATCAGAAATAGTCAGCCTAATTCAAAGCAATTCGGACATAGCTAATCACCATAAGAAGCTTTTGTATATAGTAAATAAATTTGAAATATATACATTATAATGAAATAATTCAAAAACTTCTAATAACAAATAAAATAAATTTTAAGCAAGACAAATATATTAAAATTATTAACAAATGTTTAACTGCAGAATGCAAATTTTAAATTGAAAATTAAAAATTAAATTAAATTAAATTTTGCTTTAAAAGGGGGATTTTTTTTTGTCTCATTTGGAACAAATGTAAAACTGTCATAAAAACAAAATATTTTTTAATAACAAATGCAGTCTATTTCATTTCATTTATTATTAAATTTGAATTTCCTGCAATTATTTGTTTTTACATTATATTGATAGCAGGCGTACATACAGATACACTACTAAAAACTTGATTTTCTTATTCAGTTGATCTCAAACACATGTATATATAACAAAAAAATTGGCATTGAAATGAGGAATTCATGCACGTACTTTATTTAACATAGGATATAAGAAACTAATTATCATTCCGCAGTATATAGTTTTCCTGAACTGGTAAAAGTAAGTAAATCACTTCCTTTAATTACATTTACGAGAGAAGAATGTTACTCATACAATTTTGTGTAGTCCTGTATATTGCCTATTAGTTATATACACACTGCATAGTATATATATATATATATATATATATATAGTACAGAACGAAAAAATATTACGCAACTTGAAATTGAATTTTGGCATTGTCAAAGTATAGTCCTAATATAACCATTTTTTATTTATTTTATTTTATTGTTTTTTAGCGGCTATGTAAACGAGTGGTATAAGACTTTTATACCATAATCCTCTGCAAAATATGTTTTCATGCATGTAATATACTCTTGTGTAACTTTCTCTTACTCTGCACTTCAATACTAAAATGACGGATTGCAGATTAAATGGTAACATTAATAAGATAAGATAATAAAGTCCAATCTACTTTTAGAACAAGGTTTAGGAACAGTTTTATTTCACGTATAATTCTGTGTAGGGGGCCCCTTCAACACCTCCAATTAACTATAGTACATACATTTATTAAAATATATATGTCTGTTATTTAACTTAAAACTTTATTTCAAATTGTTCGGGCAACTTTCACTAACATTAGGCTTTGAAACTTGCGAATTTTGATCGCACGTTTCAAGCGAAATTTCACTTCAGAATACCAAATTTGAATTTCTTTCCGAATTTGAATTGCTTTTAACTTATACTGATGTCAGACATACATAGATACAAATAAACCACTAAAAATTTGACCTTCGACTTTCGGCGATCTCGAATCGTGATATTACACAAAAAAACAGAGTTGAAAATCGAACTTCGAAAGTATGTTATTACAGTATGTATATCAGAAATTAATTTTCCTTCCTGAGAAATTTTGTTGGACATAGTAAAATGTACAAAGAACTTCCATCAGTTACATTCAATAGAAAGAACGTTTTCACTTAATTTTGGATAGCCCTGTATATTGTCTGTAAACTATATGCACATTACATTGTGTACATAAGTTTAGTTCTTTATGAAAAATACTTAGCACAACCTGAAATGCACTTCCAGCAATTTCCAAGTAGAGTCCTAATCTAATCCAATTCTTTTTGGGTAGCCCTGTATACGAATGGGGAATGAGTTTCATACCATATTCTACACAAAACATGCTTTTATGTATATAAAAAATATATGCTCATTCCATTTTCTTTAGGGCAGCCTACAGATGTCACACTGTACCTACACTGTAAAAAATGTGTCCTATTTGCTGCCAGAAATTCTCTGTAATTTGAGAAAATGCGCGTAATTTACGAAAAAATTATGTTGTCAGAACGTATTTTCTCAAATTACAGAGGCTTTTTGGCAGCAAATAGGACATATTTTTTACAGTGCACCAGTAATTTCTCCGATAGATGTAATGTATTAGAACTCTCTTGAATGTCTCTGTACACAAACCATTTGCTTGATCTCAACGAAATATTGAGTGTCTCAGTCAGCATCACTATATGATACATATTTAAAATACTGAGTTTTAACTTCCAGCTACTATTTGTTCTTGAGATACTGTCTTGACAACAGACACACACAGACACATAGACAAACCGCTAAAAAACATATTTTTCGGATTCAGGGAACCAAAAAACATGTAAATATATTAAAAACTCAATTTCGAAAATTTGACCCAAAATCAATACTTTTTCTACTATATATGTTTAAGACAAGGTGAATAATCTGGTGGGTCACTTACGTCACTTTCGTTTACCCTGCATTTCAATACTATAAAGACAGTTTGCATATTAAAGGGTAAGATAACAAGTACTGTATATGAAGCTAATTTAAAAACAATTTAAAACAAGTCTAGGAACAATTTTATTTGACATACATTTCTGTATTGGATTGGGGGGGGGGGGGGGGTTACCGCCCACTCAACCTCCCGCTGTGATATAGTACATACATTTATAAAGAATTTAAGGATTTTATTATCAACGTTTAAGCCAAATTATTTAGGCTACTTTCACTAGCAATACTCCTTGATACTTACCAATCTTTATCAAATTGTTCAAGCGGTAACTTCATATGAACTTCAAAATACAAATTTCAATTTACTGAATTTATTTGTTCTTTTTAAGTTATGTTATAACACCCAGATATAAAACAAATTGTTAAAAACGTTAATTTCTTATTCACGAAACCTCAAAACCCGATATTATATATTATCATAACTGAAAATTGAATTTTAAAAATAATTTGTTTACTGTATACTGTATGAGATATTAATTTTCATTCCTGAGCAGTTTTCGTCACCATAGTAAAATGTAATAAATCACCTCCATCAATTACACTCTATAGAAAAGAATGCGTTCACTTAATTTTGAGTAGTTCTATATGTCTGTAAATTATGTACACACCACACTGTATACTTAAATTTTGTCCTACATGAAAATACCTAATCCAACCTGAAATACATTTCCATCAATTTCCAAATATAGTTCCAATATAACCAAATTCTTTTTGGTAGCTTTATAAATGAAAGATCAGTGATTTCCATGCCATATTTCCCACAAAAATATGTATGCATATAAAAATTTGTTTAGTTCAGCCTATGGATGGCCAACCTTACTTACCAGAAATTTCGCTCACAGACGTAATATATTTAAATTATCTTGAATGTCCCTGTACACTAATCATATGCTGAATCTCAACGAAAAGTTTAGTGTAGCAACCTAATATAAATTTAAAATACCGAATTTGAACTTCTTGCAACTGCTTGCTCTTCAAATATGCTGATAATAGACATACACACACAGGTACGCAAACCAACCACTAAAAACTTGTTTTTCGGATTTAAGGGGCCTCAAAACATGAAAATATAACAAAACTCGTTTCCGAAAATTTGACCCTAAATCAATACTTTCTCTACCATATATGAGTTAGAGAGAGTAAAAAAATATGTTCATTTCGTTTTGTTTAGGGCAATCTAAAGGTTTAACTACCAGAAATTTCGCCCACAGATGTAATATATTTAAATTATCTTGGATGTCCATGTACATGATTCATTAGCTTGATCTCAACAAAACGTTTAGAATAGGTACAGATTTACGATAAAGAGTTTTGACTTCTTGCTACTATTTGTTCTTTAGGTATGCTGATAACTGATACATACACAGACCAATTGCTAAAAACTTTAATTTCGTATTCAGATCACTTCAGAACATGTAAGTATAGCAAAAACCCAATTTTAAAAATTTCACCCAAAAACAATGCTTTCTTCGCCATTATATGGGTAAGAGAAAGTAAAAAAACATTAAATTTTAACAATTTCAAAAATATCGAAAAAAATTTTTCCAGTGGCGAAATAAGAACCAGATTGTAAAATATGGAGACATATATTTTTAAATCAATGTTTTTGTCATAAACAATATTCAGACATTATCAGTTAAGTTTAAAATCCTCCGAATATGTTGAATGAAGCATTTTGCAAAAGTCAACGGACGTAGCAAATTAAAATAAGAAAAATACAAATATACAGAGTAAATAAATTTGATAAATACGCAGATTACATAAATAATTAAAACTATTTCAAACTAAAATAAAATGAACATTTTTTAACCAGGACAGATAGTAATCATAGTAGCAAATTTATCTCTGCATGATAAAAATTTGTAATTAAATTTATATTTACGACAAATATAGTGATAAAATATTTGCAACCTTGTAATTTTGCTGTCTCATTTTAAATGCACAAAAATCTTTCAAAAATATAAATATATATGCATATTTTATAAATGCAGTGCATTTTCTCTTAGTTTATGTTTGTTTTTGCGAAAAATATTACAACATATTATACATATAATAATAATGTTATGTAAGAGGAAATATATATAACACGCAGTAGTAAGGAATAATTCATTACTAATTACCTAAAAAGTAAGAATAATAAAATAAAATTAATGAAAATTAATAAAAATGAAAACAACGAAATAACAGTTATTTTATAATTGCAGATTAAAAAACTTTAATGATAAATTTCATTGTTTGCTTTTGATAAGCGATTTTATACATTTATATAACAAAAACTTTCAGAGTTTTTTTTTTAAATGTACATTATATATTCATAATAAAGACTTTTATAACAAAAAAAAAATTAGCAAAAATATTATTAGTTTTATTAGTGCACGAAGAAATCTACAAAGATGTTCGACATATGCATATGTTTTGCTCTTGATGAAGTGTCGTGCTTTATTATTGCTATTCAAAACATTTGTTGATTGTTTTGAATATGAATGTGTTTGCTTGTGAAATTTTAATTCATCATAATTCAACAAGAGAATTGTGGGGAGATTTACTGCAATGAAATACCTTTTTTTTTAATACTATCATAAATTTAAGAAAAATTAAATACAAATATATACTTATTTTAATGTACAGTTTTTATAAATTACTATCTGGTGATAGCTTAGAACTCTAAAAACTTCTTCGCTTATCACACAAATTTCTTAAGAAAAATTTTAATTTCTCGTCAGCATATTTTTCTTGAATTTATATATATATATATATATACTTTTTGGGGCAATATTTTCCTTCATAGAATAACTAAGAGAATTAATATAGATCTTAGCTAACACAGCTTTTATTGTTCTAAACAACGACGTTCCAATAACATGTTGTTTGTATACGGTTTACGATAGGAAAATTATTGTTTACGTTTCAAACTAATGCACTTAACGAATATAAAAAATTTAAAATAAACATTATTAAAGTTTATTTTAGTTAAAATTTAAACATAAGCGTATTATATAAAAATGAAAAGATAAAATTAATTGTACTGAATTATTAATTATCAATAATAATTCTTTTTTGAGATAATAAATTCAAAATATTTAAATACAAAAAATAATGTATACTCATATTATTGCTCCAAAAGTTTTTCGTGCTTCTTAGAAAACTGATGCTTTTTTTTTCTAGGGGGAGGGGAGGTGGTTGTAATCCATAAACATTTTTCTAAATCATGAGAAGCTTTTCTTTTTTAGAATAATTCAAATGTGTAAATAAACATTAACATCAAACTAAATATTTCTTGAACTTCCAAAAAATGATAATCAACAGAACAAAATCAATATTTTATTATTTTATTTATTTATTTATTTGTATTTTATTTATTTATTTGTATGAAAATAAGAAACTTATTTTTGATATTAAAACTTTTAATCGTTTAGAAACATTTTAACTAAGTAAACTTTTGGTTATTTTTTTTTTTTAATTATGGTGAAGTTATGTTTTCAAGAACATATTTTTAATATTTAATACATAAATATTTTTTATCTTGCGTTTGCATCAAACATGCATAACAAGAAGCAAACTACTTCTATATGAAACAGGTTTGTTTTTCTGAATACAGGGACTATCTAAAACCGAAATCTTATCTACCCCAATTAAGAGAATAAAATACATAAAAAGGAAAGTAACACAATAACAAAAATATTAAAATTTCAGATAAATGTAAGAACACTTTCCATTCTTTTCTTTCTTTCTTTCTTTTTTTTTTTTTTTTTTTTTTTACTTTTTAAGTAAATTTTTATACCTTAAAATATAAGGAGAAATAATAGAATTTGAAAGTTACCTGAAGCATGGCTGTCGAGTTAAAACGCGTGTGAATCGTTGATGAATTCATCATGCCTTAAACTTCAAACATTTTTCAAGCAATTTCAAAAGATACTAGATGGTATAAGGATGATCATTGCCGTTAGCGCATTGAAAAATTATTTTGTCTAAAAATATTTTTAAGTGGTAACGTGAATGGTTAGTTAACCCGTTTGTTATCCCAGTACGACGCTCACGTGGATCTCTAGGAAAAATATATTGTAGTATATAGACATGAATGCTTTTGATTTTCGATTTCTTTGGGTTATTAAGATGAGAAGGGAAATTAAGGGAACGCAGTATTCAACATACACTAAGCGACAAAAAAAAAGCCGCACTGCAGAAAAATTGACTTATACCTTTTGGCTTTGTAATAATTTAAAAACTAATGACTGCAACAAATAAAATTGTTATGTTTGTATAATACGGAAGTCATAACATGATACCTATGTACATTCATGGTTTAATAATTCGTTTTATTACACTCTACGAAGTATTTAATAAAAATTTATATAAAAGTTTCTTTTTAAACGTAGTGTAATAAACATATGCTTTGTATTCTATCATGATTTATTATATGAAATAAACAAGTGCTATTTTGAAATAAAACTATTTATTTGTTAGATCTGAACAATTTTTTAATAAAAATATGTATTCTGGATTGGATAATTCCGCCTTTATACGGAATTACTGCTTTAATGCGGAATGGCATAGTATTTTAAGTTTTTTAACACGAAACTCAGAAATTTCACTGTGCCAAATATCACAAATATTTTTTTCCAGTTCTTTCAAAGTTGTAAGCTACAAATTTCTAATCCCTACCCTCTTTTATAGACTAAACATTTTCGAGCGGATTGTGATTAGGACAATTTTCAGGTCTAATAAAAAAGAAATCCTACGATATTCTTTGTGGGATTAAATTTTAAGTAAAAAAAGTTATGAAAACTTACAAAATTATAGATGCTCATGAGAATGGATAAGTAATTTAACAACTTGAATCAAATAAATGTATCACAAGCGCCATATAATAAGGTGTATTGTCAGTTTGAAATGCTGATTATGGAAGAGTCTGAAATACCACCAAAGTAGTCGGTCGGGTATCAATTTTTTAATGGCCAAGTTTTATTTCGGTTTAATTGATCCCTTGAACATGAAAATTTGCCAGACTCACCGAAAAATTATGCATTTTCGTATCGTAATGTACGGGGAATATGTCATTGTTTTAAAAGTGCGATTTTCATTAAGTCAGTCACATTTTCGTGATCAGATCTGCTAGTTTCCGTCTGTTCAAAATAATTTAAACTTGAGTCATCAGAAAGAACAACTTCAGCCCAATAATTAATTGATCATTTTTTAATTTTTTTAACCTTCTAATGTCTTGGTTTTCTAATTCTTTTCGTTAAGAAGGAATTTTTTTCAGATTTTCTGGCAATTAAACCTGCTTTATTTAATTGTTATTTCACTGTATTAGATAAATTATGTTACTAAACACTTTTCTGAATCCCTGCTATGTTCTAAATGTAATACAAACTGATTTTTTAAGCGCTGGCTTTTTAACTTGCTTTCATCTCGACTGGATGAGTAACGTGGCTGCCTAAGGAAAAATGTGCAGTTTAAACAGCCAAAAAATATTATATCTTGCTAAAAACCAGATCACTAATATTTTGTTAACATTTAATCATTTCGGCATCCCACGTATTAATTTTTTTTTTTTTTTTTTTTTTCGCTCTGAAATTAATATTTTTTGTGGTATCGTTAATTGCCTTATTCTTGCCATTTTTGAAATACGTTCTAAAATTACAACTTTCCGAACAATTGCATCTTGCTTTTAACACTTGGCTCAGTCCTAAATTGCACACGGAGCACAACGTAATAAAATATGTTCAAAAATTTACTTTTGAAACAATAAAATTAGCGATTAAAGAAAGAAAAATGGAAAATATGGAAGTGCGGCTTTTTTTTTTTTTTTTTTTTTTTTTTTTTTGACGCTTAGTGTATGTATGCAATCTGTGCCTCCCGGGATGAGGCTACTTATGAAGCTTCCACTCAGGAGAAATTGGCAATTTCTTCAAATTTCTTAAAACAGTGAAAATCATAGGCATTACATAATTAATTTAACATTTTTTTAATGTAATAATAACAAATTGGTGACTTCATTTTCATAATTCCGCGCCAATTTTAATCCTAAAATAATTATGTGACATTGGATTTCTTTTTTTGTTTTTTTAATCGCTGAGTAAAACTGATATTGTCTGGTCATTCCGTTAAGGAAAAATCTCTTTAAAAAACATTTTATAATCTTGTCAGTTATTTAAACTGTTAGTGTTAGTATATATCGGTTTTTACAATTTTTGCCTTTATTTTTAATCTTCCGTTTTAGATAATAATCTTAAAATTGACATTTTTGCTGGCTTTTTCACTTTTTTTTTTTTTTAATAAATAAAATTATTTGATTGTTAAAATTAAATAATAAAAGTTGATAGTTGGTAGTCCTGACTTTGAGCTGTGTATGCAATTGCTGTTTCTTTATGCAACGCTTCATTCCTTTACGTACACAACAATGGAATGAATGTATATGATTTTAATTTTTATCGAAAATTTTACTATTTTTAACACTTTCCAACAAGTTTGAAAAGTGTTAATGACTTCGGTTTGCTTTCTGTCCGCGCTCTAACTCCCGTAAATATTTATGGAATTTCTTGAAACTGATATATATTACTCAAGTTCACTATCGGATGCTCCCTATTGAAAATGGAGTTTATATCTCCACTGGTTTGTGTACAGGGACACCCGAAAGTATTTCAAAGCATTGTGTTCTATGACAGGTGTTTCTATAAACCATATTTTCATATCTTTACTGTACACATATCTTAATGAAATTGAAATACGTTATTCAAGTTCATTAATGGATGTTTCCTGTAGAAAATAGAGTAAATATCACCACTGGTTTATGTACAGGGACACTCAAAAGTATTCCAAAGCATTGCGTTCTATGAGAGATATTTCTGTAAATCAAATTTTAACAACTTTACTTTCTACCAAGTTTTATGAAATTGAAATATATTATTTGTATGTACAAAAGAATGCTTTGCATATAATATAGCATGATTAGCATTAGATTTACAGGGTGACACAAAAATATTCATTTATATTAAATTCTATTAATAAAACTTTGCCAGAATTGGGCTTTCGTTTACATTAAGCGTTTTCAACACTTTCTAACATTTGTTAAGTGTGAATATGATTTCAATTTGTGTATATGCCCGTCTGTCTGTCTGCCCGTACTTTAACTCCCGTAAATATTTATGGAATTTTTTGAAACTGATATATGTTATTCAAGTTCACTATCGGATGTTCCCTATTGATAATGGAGTTTATACCTCCACTGGTTTGTGTACAGGGACATTCGAAAGTATTTCAAAGCATTGTGTTCTATGAGAAGAATTTCTATAAACCATGTTTTAATACCTTTACTGTATAGAAACTTTAATGAAATTTTAATATGTTATTCAAGTTCCCTTTCAGATTTTTCCTATGTAAAATCGAGTACATTTCTAAATTTTTTGTGTACAGGGGCACTTGAAAGTATTCCAAAGCATTGCGTTCTGTGAGAGTTATTTTTATAAACCAAATTTAAATAATTTTACTTTCACAAAGCTTAATGAAATTGAAATAAATCATTCGTGTGCACAAAAGAGTGCCTTCTGTATAATATAGTATGATTAGCATTAGACTTACAGGGCCAGACAAAATATTCATTTACATTAAGAGCTATTAATAAAAATTTGCTAGAATTGCACTTTCATTTACATTGAGCGTTTTAACACTTTGTTATACTTTTAGTGGGAATATGATTTTAATTTTTGTATCTGTATGTCCGATTGTTTACCTTTCTATCTGTTTGTTTCCGGCTCCTAGCGTCAGTAAATATTTTTAGATTTTTTTTAAAAATGATACAATCAAGTTCACTATGGAATATTCACTATGTAAAACGACATTAATAGATCCTGTGTAACTAGTTTGTTTACAGAGACAACAACAACAAACAAACAAAAAAAATCAATGGAATAAATTTTAGGACAGAATTATTTTAAAGTTATATTTAAAATTTTTCTATTGTAAAAATCATAAAAACATTCACATGTATTTTTAATATTCTAAAATAATGTTTTGTATAGAATATGGTATGATTAACTTTTTCAGATTAAAAGTTATTCGATACAACAATTACGTACAGTTCGAAATTGTTACTAATCAATGCGTGCTGTATGATTTTTCTTTCTTGTTTCAACTTACTTTTCAACTTAAAAAATGATTCAATTGTCAGATACAAATGATAATATATACCAGATGTTAATAATTTCGACTATTAAATAAAATTACTTTGATTTCATTGCTCCATTATTCTTATTTGACTTAAAAAACGGTGTGGAATTTATAGCTGAAATATTTAAAACAATTCTTATAAATCATTGCGTAACAAATAATGACTCAGGACAACTCTAAGAGTTATAATTTGAAAAAATACAATCAACCTCCATTTAACGGATCTCTAATTTTCGAATGTCTTAACTTTACTTACTTTTCTGTCGAAGTAAGAATATTTTAACAATTTCATAAAATAGAATATTCTTTTTTGCATTGTGGAATGAATTCTTTATTTAACGAATGTATGACATAATATAACATATTTTGTAACAATTTGATGTGAAATAAAGTATAAAGAAATCACTTCTGAAGAAGTTGTAAAAGCAATGCAAAAGTGCAAACCATGTTAGGAAAAAAAACAGTTTTTTTTTTTTCAAAAGAAGTCAGAATAAGTTGCATGTTTTTTTTTCTAATTAATTTGAAAGAAGAGGTAGTATGTACTCCTAAAATTACTGTGCTACAATAAATATGCTAATGTGACAAAACGTTGCAAAAATATAATTTCATATACACGGTTGTTTTAAATGAAAAATTAAAAATGTATATATATATTTATTTATTTTATTTATTTAAAAATAATGAACTAGTGTATTTCTGAACGATAACATGCTCTTATTTGTTGAATTTCATTTATTTATTTACGTTTATTTGGAATAAAACTGTACCTAATGAATGTTGTATATATATATATATATATATATATATATAGGTTTAATTGTAATTTTTACGATATATTTAGTGTTTATGAATCTATAATTAGCTTTTAAATAACTCAAAGTGTTATTTAAAAAAAATTAAAATCTCTATTTAATGAATTTTCCATATACCGAACTTTTTTGCTTAATTTAGCGACTTCGTTAAATATAGGTCCGACTGTAATTACAATAGAACGAAACAGTGCAAAAATAGAATTAATGGTATTTTAATCTAAAATTTTATTGATATTTGTACTCAATTTTTAATAAATGATGTTGTACCGTTTTTTTAAATGCTGGCAATAAAATTTACCGTAAATTAATAAACTTGAATTTCATATAGAAAGAATACAAAAAAAAAAAAAAAAATTAACTGTATAAAAGTCTTTATGATCATTACTATAAAACATTGTTTCTGTCATTATCAGAAAGTGTTTCTTAAGAAATTAAAATAACTGCATTACATACAGAATAACAGTAACTGTATTTTCTAAATCTTTGGAGCAATAATATAATGGCCTATATTGTGATATTTTTACAGATTCCAAAGCTATCTTAACGTATTAGCAAAATTTAACGCATTGGCATATGTTACACCATTAAAAACCAAGTTATAATAAACCAAACAGCCAAATCATCCATATCTGGAATTCTCTAACTACGCATTCCTTTTAGGTTCAGAAGAACTCGTACATATATACTATCTGAAAAACATCTAAATAGATATGGATTTGTATTACGTATTATCCTGTATATAACATGTTTAGAAAATTCTATAAAGTTCATACTTTGAAGTAAAAGGGTTATATAATTTTAAATTTTATGATGTAAAATTAATATTTGTAACATTCTGAATCGTACAATAGTAATCTCAATAGGAATATTATTCAAGTATTTTATAGACATAAATATCATACAGTAAAGCTTTATTGATAGAAATACAATATATTCAAGTATAGTAAATAGCTATCCTATATACATTCAAAAATTAACCCCTTGGAAAAAAATATATAAACGGATATTTTTCTGCAAGAAAAACAGAATAGTTTTAAAATGTTTATATTAAATTAGATTAAAATGTTTTAAGGCATGTTAAAAGCATGTACGTTTTGCACGAAACTAGTAGAAAAGAAAAAAAAACATGCATTTATTTATTTTTGAGTACTCAGTTTATTTTAAAAAGGTTTGATGGTTCTCTGTTATATACGTAATAGATACAAATTGCATACTCCGAAAATTACCTTTTTAATCATTTTAAATATATGTTAATTAATGATTGTGTACAAATTATTTAACTAGCAGTTTTACAAACCACTTAAACTTTATTTTAAGAAAAAGTGAAAATATCATTGAATATTGGAAAAAAAAAAAAAAAAAAAAAACGCAGATTATTATGAAATAATTTAATATATTTCTGCTTCGTAAAAAGGATATTCCACTGATTTCATTCCGTAAAATACTCAATAAAAATTGAAAAATAAGATTTTTTTTTTTTTCACATGATTACTTTTTTCCTAAGTGATTTTATTCCCTTGTATTAATTAAACACGTGATTAAAGAAAGGAAGAAAAAAATAAAATATATTTGACAAGAAGTATTTCAAAGTTAAATTTTCATATACAGCTTCATTATAATATGCATTTTTAATATCATAAATTTTGCGTTAACAATTATAATGTATCTAAAGCGTTTTTAAATTTATTTATTTAATTTGACTATTTTTCAGAATGTGTCATACTTCTTTTACATAGCATTTCAATTACTTTAATATTTGAAACTCATTCATTCACTATTTTAATCCTAAAGTATTATTGATAAATCGACTATACTTACTCTTCAAATGTTTCATTTTATTTTATTTTATTTTATTTTATTTATTTATTTTTTATGGCAAGGCATACAAAATTAAATTTATGAAAAATTTAAAACACAGCCAATATATATATATATATATATATATATATATATATATACATAATTACATTACAATAAATTTAAATAATAGCTTAAAAATAATACTTTATAATTGTAATGATTATTTTTATACGTACAGTATTATTAAATGATTTTTTTAACACAAAATACTAATCATAAAATAGCAGAAAAAATTAAATTAGTTGAAAATAACTTACCTTCGAAATGTATTATTAAAAATCTTGAAAAACAGTTATATATTTGCCAGAAATGAATCATCCAGCAAGTCAATATTATATCCAAATTACAGACAGAAATAAAATATTAAATGCATCCTCTTACGGTCATGTCGTCTAAGTGGCTAAAAATTAATTAAAAAAAAATTCCCGGATCAAAAGACCCGAAAATATTTATTTCAGCAAACTTTATGATTTCTCCCGAACGGCACTAACTTTTCCTCGGACTGAAAGTTAGTTTTTCCGCCTAGCTTTGTACCCTTACGGAGAAACACTGTGACAAGCCTCCTTTGCAACAACTTTCCATTCTCGCTCTATTCCTCAACTTTCAAATCTTGAGTTTCCAGCGCCACCTGATGGTGTAAATAGAGATCAATGGAAAGCTCCTGCGAAAATTAAGGAGAGATGCTGAGCAATTCTAATTATCAAACTATGCAAATTCACTTAATTTAATATTTCTAAATGTAATGTTAAGATTTCTATGGTATTATTTTGTTATAGACTGAAAATTTCAAAAACATTTTCATTAAAAAGTTACAGTCGATTCTTTTGAAAGTAAAATTATTTTTAGTTCAAGTAGTATTAGTAGAGACTTTTGTTTTTATAAACTAACGTGCGTGCATGACTAAGTGTGCTTAAAAAGCATTTCTTTTAGCTTTAATTAAGAATTTTTGCAAAGAAAATGACACAAATCCTCGATTTTTGTATTACGAAAACCTACAATATTGTACATCTTACCCATGGCCCATAAAATTCGATCAGTCAACTGACCAAGAATTCCTTTTAATTTTGTCAAATCCACTAATCGTTAAAATGCACTAAATTAATTCCAAAATACACACAGGGTATTTTGGAATTGAAAAGTTGAAGATTGAAAAGTGGTTTAATTATTTATCTATTAAAGGTAAATGGGCAACGAAAATTGAAAAAAAAATATTCAAAATAAAATGGGAAATAATACTACGTTAAGAAATAAATCTGGTTGTTAATTTTCAAAAAGTTACACTTTTTAAATTTTTATAGGACCACCCCCTCAGCCCTTGTGCAAGTTTGGTTAATTAGAAAATTTTTATTTTCAGTTCAACAAAACCAATCGACAAAAATTCGGAGTACTCTATGTTTTAAAGCAAATTAATTTTAATATAAGAGAAAAAAATAATGATAATGTCACTTTCCCTTATCACTTAAAAGGTTGTTTCTACGGTGAAAACAGAGAAAATACAGAAATTCACTGTGGAAATTTATCGACAAAAATAAGATTGCATGCGTCAAAAAAAAAATAAAAAAAAAAATAAATAAATAAATAAAAACCCTCTAAATTCAATTATATCATATCAAATAGGCAAAAACAAACAATGGTCTGATTATGAAACCGCGCAACGCATGAGGCACTTGGTTTCATACTATGCGGTCTGGCAGCTGAGATACGTAATTAAATAATTATTCATACAAGTAGATGTTTTATAAAATGCGTTTTATAGAAAAACTAGTGATTACTTTAAAAATTTGATACAATAATAATTTAAACCGACAATTTTGCAGAAGTTACACTTGGAACTTAAAGTATACTTTGAATTTAGCATCTTGTGTTAAAAAAAAAAAAAAAAAAAATTAGTTTAATATTGTTATCAGATTATAAAAATTAATAGCGTATTCCATAAAATAACTGTATTTTGTTAGAACATCGTTTTAAGAAATATAATAAATTTCAAAATAAATTACATTCTTGCATCTGTTTATTTATTTATTTTTTTATTAATATTTCACATAAAAAATGGTAAATTCACATTAAAAAAAAAAAAAAAAAAAAAACTGAAGAATTATTGACTGGATCTAGAATTTGCCCTAAACACGCAAAAATGGCTTCAATATAAATACTATACGTATTATTGTTTTATAATGTGTCACAATTTTACATTTTCATTTTGGCATATCGTTCTTATGCACAGCATTTAATTTTCTATAAAGATAACTCACACAATTGTAAACAAATTTCGTAAACGAGTTTTTTTTTTTTTTGTTTAATTATGTTCTTCCATTAAAAAGAAAACTTTTCTTATTGGCATGATTTGCCTACAATTTTTAATAACGTGGTCTAATTTTGTACCTTAATATGAACATTTTTGTAAATTATACGCTTGCTTATCTCTTAGAAACATATGTAAAGGAGTAAACCGCGTTTCAATCTCTTCGGAACACCCTATATATTAAATTGAGTATATGGAATATTTTAGCTGTCAGTTTTTTTAAATATTTTTCCTGCTGTGAAAAATTAAAATAAAACAAAAAAACTTTGTTGCTCAGTTTTTAATAATGATATGTTGATATTTTTTGCAAAGATCTATTTATTATTGTACATTCTTTTTTTTTCTTTTTTTTTTTTTTTTTTTTTTTTTTTAATGGAATAACTAAGCGTGTATAAGTACTGTATTTTGTATTTCGTATTTAAAAATACTAATAATTTCGAAATAGTTATTTATCATTTTAATTGCGTTTTGAAGCATAAGCAACTACGTTAAATTTTGTAAATGGGAAGAATATCGATTATCCGTACTTGAAGAAAAATGCACATATAATGAAAATTCTTTAAAATGCATTTTCAAGGACGTATAATTTTTTCACTGAATTATTACATTTCAGTTTACGAAAAATAAATATTAGGTTTAAAGTTGAAAATTTTTATGAAATTAAATTATATATTGTTTTGAAATTACTTTAGTGATATAAAACTATTCTAATTTTTATGATTTTAAAAATTGGAAAATTTATTTGGAAAACAATTTAAAGATTTTGTGTTTTAAAATAAAGGTACGCCACACCAGTAGCCGAGACTGCGATCAAAGCTGGTAGACGTGACGTGCCGGGTTCGATCCCAGGTAGCGCTTGTCGACATAGCCGTTCGGTGTTTTCCGTAGATTTCCCCGGAACGTGCTTACTTACGAGCTATGACCCCTTAGAAAGACTTCGACGGAGAGCATTCCACCTATAGGGTTAAGACCCTAGTGTTGGCTATCGAACTTACAAACGGCACACAAACGGTACATATTTTTTGAAGATTGGAAAAAATAAAGCATGAATCAGCCCCGCTTGATTACACATATAGGGTGATTCTTAAGCATAGCTGCCAATGTGTACCCTTTTTTAACAATATTTTTACTAAGTTAAAATTTTTACCTTATTTAATTAAAAAAAAATATTAGAAAAAATTTTCCTGTTAAACATTTCCGGTATCTAAAAACGTACAATTTGGCAGTTATATTTAAATTTGCCAGAAGTATAAATGAAATGGGAGTACACGTCAAGAGATAAAATAATTCACTCAGTGGGAATTATTAAGCTGCTAGCGAGCATTTACTTAATACGAGGCAAAAAAAAGTACTTCCTTTATATTTCAAACAAAATTTATTCGCATTTTTTTTCCTTTATAATAGTTCCGCGCAAGAAAATGCTAATGGAAAAGCCAAGCCGAAATAAATGAATAAATAATAATAATTAAAAAAAAGCAGGGGGATGAGAAGGATTAAAAAGTCTAGAAAATTATTTTTTATTTTTATGTAGTAATCAATCATTATTGATGCTGAACAGAGTGAGGGTAAGTTTGAGACTAGTCTCATTCAAATCGTTTTAAGAAAATACATAGAAGAAAAAGAATTTTAAAAACGAGGAAAAAGTAAACGAATTATCGATTGTGATTTATATGTTCAACAGTATTAACTGCTCTTTGCTCTTTCTCCTTTACGTAATTTCTCATAAATAAGCGAATTGTTTTTCATTTATTTTCCGACGAATTATTTTCTTATTTAAGAACAGTACTTTTTTGTATCATAGTTAAAAAAAAAAAAAAAGTAATTATTTGCACGATATCGTACTTTTTTAGTAAAGGTGCACCTTTTTTCAAGTAAAAATTGGAATTCATTGAATTAATTTTATAAAACTACGTTTTAACGCGTATATAATGCAATTTTTAAACAATGACTGTAGCGTTTTAGACAACAGCTTCATTAACAAACTTCATTAACAAAAGAAAGAAAGAAAAAAGAAAAGAAAAAGAAAGAAAGAAAGTAAACACGTTAAATTTCTTGTATAATTACTTTTACTATGAATTTTTAAACATTTTATGACACCTGTATGCTTGTTTATTTTAATATTTAATGCTAAAAAATGAAATTTCAGGACGGTTAAAAAATTAAAGTAATTCATACTACACTATGGATGTATTTTTTCATTCCTAATAAATAAGGACTAAAAATAAAGTATTACTGATTAATAATTTACTTTCTACAATTTTTTAAAAAACTTAGAAAAATGCCTTAAAAAAAAAAAAAAGGAAAGTCCCCATTTCCCCCAGAAAATGGGGACGTTTGTTCATTATATAAATACGCCATGTTCCGGGAAACAATAGAAATAGTTACTACCCTTAATTCATGCAACGACAACGATGCAGCGGGTTTAAACAGAAAGTGGAGCCACTTTCTGATGGGAGCAACACGTCAACTTTCACAACATCGAACACTCACTAAGAAGGAAGACTCCAGCGCAGTAGATGCCGCCGACAAGATCAGGCCGCCCTGCAGAAAATATTCCGGGAAAATATGAGACCAGTTAAAGGTTTTTTTTTTTTTTTTTTTTGTAATTAATTTAGTTATTTAAAGTGCTTCGTATAGTTTTCATATTTTAAAGTGTTTTATATAAGTTGCTCAATATCTCTAGCTATGAAATAATGCAAATGATTTTTTTTAAAGCTAGCGCATGCGTAGTTAAAAATTATTTAGTAAAATGCTCATTTCATAAGATATTTAACATTTTTGCATTCTGATTTCAGTATGCTGTGTCCAATACATTATGCTAAATTTACTAAAAATGGCTTTGCACTGGGTCTAATACCCTACGTTTTATAATCTAAAAAGTGTTTTTTTTTTTTTTGGCAACTTATTAAAAAAACGTTATATCTCCATGAATGTATGTTGAAGCCTCATAAAAATGTATATAGATAATGAGAAAATCCTCATAATCACATGCTACAGCCAAAACGTATTTCAAGCATTACTTTTTACAGGGTGATCCAAAATATTTTGATTTTTGTTTAATTTTTTACTGATACCTTTTCCCTCTTCAGGATGCATTTTCGCTGAAATATGTGAGGTATAACATGTTCTTTATATTACCAAAGTTTCAAGATGATTTCTAAAGAACTTTTCTTGATATTTGACAAAACGTCTAAATTCGGAATTGTCCAAATACTTATTGGTAGATAGTGTATAAGTTATATTTATATGGTGACACAATTTATTAATTTCACTTTCATAATTATTTCCTCCTAAAACAATTAAGTAAAAATTTATTTTCATTCTGTTAATTTTTCATGAAATAAAATTTTAATGCCCTATTTTATAATATATACTTTTTTTCTCAAATTCGACCTTCAAAATTTCCATAAATTCGATACTCTGGAATCAGGCATTTTTCGGCCATACCAGTTAAATCGAAAGCCTACGGCATTGTACAAGGTGTATTTGTTAATAATGCGGATCGTTTCCAATAGATTGAGTTGCAGTAGAATGCTTAGATGCAAAGTGATGTGTTATCGATTTCGTTCCAGACATAAGAAACGTCAAATCATCAGAAATCAAGAGATGCGAATTTGTTAACTTCTTTGCTATATTTACGCTGAAAAATGGCAATGTTCTTGATAATAATAAAAAAGATAGTATATGTGCGGGAGGTGTGAATTCATTTCTTTATTTCGAAGAAAAGTATTGTTGAAAATTGTCGTATACTACACTCCAGGAAGTTTCTGGTGAACCTGCTTCATCTTTAGATACGTGTGAACGGTTGTTCAAACGCTTTAAAAGGGCTGATTTTCATGTGAGCGACAACGAACGACCAGTTCAAACGAAAAAGTTTGAAGATAAACAACTGCAAGCACTATATGATGAAGATGCGTGAGAAACCGTAAATAGTGATCGCTACCAGCAGAAAATAGTGTATCGGAACCATGCTTTGATCGTCAAACGAACACAATGGGCAACAAGACACGGCAAGGTAATTTTGCTTCATGATAACGCACCACCACACAATTAAAAACTTGTTAAAGGCACGTTAAATTACCTTGTATGGGAAACATTAGTTCACCTACCGTATTAACCAGACTTTTCCCCTTCAGATTACTACTTGTTCCGCACGATATCACACGCACTTTCAAAAGCAGCATTTCAAAACGCTTGAAGAAGTAGAAAAGTGTGTCTTTGTATGGTTTGCCTCGACGGTTGCAAAATTTTATTGGGACGGTATCCATGAATTACCTAAAAGATAGAAGAAATGTGCAGCTAATGATAACCATTACTTTGAATAAAGCACATGTGCTGTTACAAAGCCTGCATTTTTAGCAGGTACATCTAGCATTTTTAAAACTGCCTTCTCTGGACCTTTTTAGAACAAACCCTATGAAAATAATAGCATATACAAATGATCGTAAAATATACTTTTTGTAATTGCCGTCATATTAACAAAAAAAAAAAAAAAAAAAAAAAAAATCTGTTTTTTAAGCAAGAGGACAATTTTTTAATTGTATGTTACTGGACTTCCTGCTTTTTGAAATGAAGTCTACCTCAAAATGTGGAATCTTTTTGCTGTCTAAAAGGAATGGTTCCTTCGTCTTAACAAATAAAAATTTATGTCAGCAGATATCTGATTTAAGACTACAATTTATAAGATTCTCCTTTCCCATGTAATCCTACGGGACTGCCATTGCTTTGTATTTTAAGTATATTTCATTAAAGTTGAAGCTTGTTTAATTACTTCTTAATTCAACTCGTTAAACATGTCATTTTTTATCTAAGTCAGTTTTTTTTTTTTTTTTTTTTTTTTTTTTTTTTAATAGACAGGGTGGAAATAAAATAACTCGCTTTTGAAGGCGTATACAGCGAAAACTAATCAACCAAACTCACTGAAACCAAACTTTATTTACAGACAGTGAAAGACACGGGAAGATGATTTCCACGAGGAAAAAATTTAGTATATGCGAACAATACACATGTACTAAATACATGTGTACTGTTCACAATGAAACGTGCCATTTAGTACAATGCAGCATGTCATTTTTTATCTAAGTCAGAATTTTTCTAGATATATACAGGATGGATATAAAATAACTTTCACTTTTGGAGACATATACAGCGAAAACTAGTGAACCGAGTAAAACCACATTTTATCTACAGACTGTGGAATGAGACACGGGGAGATGATTTCTACAAGAAAAAGATTTAGTAACAAAAGTTGCCGAAACGGGAGATTTGCACGCTTTTCTCCCATACGCATACTATTGAATTTATACAGTCGAGGTACATTAAGCAACTTTCCTAGTGCATAGGTGATTTCAGAGCTGTTGAAAAAGAAATAAGTCAATATTTTAAGTAAATTCACGGAAATAAATTACCCTACAAACACATCTTCTTTCCAGGACATTTATAGGACATCTTGAGGATGAAATAGACATCTTTAGGATGTAGTGTGGATGAAAGGGATATCTTTATGATTAACTGTGGATAAGTGTGTTTGTAGGGGGCATACCGAAATGACATACTGTTAATACAATATGTCATTTATTTCTGCATGTGCATTTTTATTTAAAAAAAACTTTGCATAATTCATTTTTTGTTCATTTATTTCAAATATTGAATTATATCGTTTTCAACATCTCTAAAATAACATGTGAACTAGGTAAGTTGAAATCTATCTCGATTCTAAAGAAATTCTACATATATATACATATATAATACTATTAATATTATTAAGCTAAAAAAAAAAGGTCCTACTTTATTTATGAATTTGCAAATAAGAAAATTATTTATTTTTAATTTATTTTCTTATTTAGTACGTAAAAGGCATTTTAATTAATTTTTTCATTTAATTTTTAAGAAATATTCTTCACCATTTAAATTTGTTGAATAAAACCCCGACAATTTCAAGGTTTGTTTTGTTTAATAAAAATTAAAAGAATTAAACGTTCATTAATTTTCATTCATATGATATGAAAATCATATTTATGAAACTAATTTTGAAAAACATCACCTTTTCAATCAAAAAATTTAAATGGGGAGGAATGTTTCTTAAAAAATAAAATAATAATACTGTTTAAAATTAATTTAAAAAGTATATATTTTTTATTTTATTTATAAATATGTAAAAGAGGGGGAATTTTTTATTTTTATAAGAAAACATTGTGCATATTATATATAAATTCTTTACATATTTAATTTAGGTCACCAAACTACTATTTAAAATTTCTCAATTTCAAAATCGTATTTTAATTTAATGAGTAATGACAAACTAATCTTATAATTTTTTTAATAAATTAATTGAAAAAAATATATTTTTTAATAACTTAATCATGTTTATATATATATATATATATACATGCATATATATATTCTAAAACAACACAAAATTACTAATTTACAAAAGTAAAGTACATGTATTATATTAAAGCAATTTAAATTATTTTTACTTACAAAAAATCAAGACAAACTTACAAAATACTACTAAAAAAGTGTTTAATTAATAATGTGAATTAAATTACGATATACAAAAAATAAAAATAAACATGAGGTTTTGACAAAAATACGCGATCTCATAGAGAAAACAAAGTTACTTTTTGCTCCCGTTTTAATTCTCACGAAGTAATCTGACTTTTTCTCCAGTGCATTTAGTGTGACTAAATGCACTGATAAAATAAGACTAATGCCCTGATAAACTGACAAAATGCACTGATTTTAGTTTACGAGCATAGTTTGAAACGCACTAAATGCACTGAGAGACTTTACGAACGTCTAATTCAAAAACTAACTGCGCGAGTTAAACGAGTTCTGACCTTGCAAACGCGCTTTTATTTCAGGAATAAATATAATGTTTGATATAAGAAATTAATAATAATAATAATAATAAATCGGAGAACTTTGAATAGACATTGAATTCAATTATGGATGTCTAAAATTACTATTTATAAATTTTTCATATTTTCTCATTTCTATAATTTCTTTTAGTTTTATATTTTAATTATATGCAAGCAGTGAAATATTTGAAAATTTGGGCGAGAAGATGGAAAAGATATGTTAATTCCACTTTAGTGTATTGAAAGAAAATTGGTAAAAATTTGTTTTTAGACGATATTTCTTCTGTTAAATATAAATATCTATTTTGAGTTCGAAGATTAAAAAAAAACAATCACCCTAAAAGCATTAACTTCGTTACATATAAGTAAAACAATTATTATTTTTAATAATAACAACTTTATGTGCTTTAGGAGAGTCAATCTTAAAGACTTATTCGTAAACGCATAAATACATTATGTAACAGTGATTTAATCACCTGCTATATAAACTATGCATATAAGTTTACGCGCAAAAAATATCTTATTTTAGTAATCTAATTCAATTTTAATTGAAAAAGAAATGCATCTGCTTTACTTTCAGGACATTTTAAAGCTAATCAAAAAGAAATACGACCATTTCATTCTAAAACGTATAACGCAATGAAATGGTTTTTGATATAAAATACACCAGTTATTTTTTAAGGGAGTAGTCCAATTTTTAGAACACATTTTTAATTTTTTATGGATTAAAAACAGTTTGTATTTCAACAGTTTGATATCAAATTTATATTTTAAAAAAAATTGAATATTTTCAATTAAGAAGTTGTTGAATATACGTGGATTTCCGTTGCTTCAAAAGTTTTCGATACATTTTTTGGAAAAAAAGGTTGTACATATTGCGCTAACGTTTTCTTTGCAACCACTTAATGAAATATCTATACAGTGCATAACATCCTGATGTTAGATTCATTTGTAAATTCAAGTCAATCTTGTAGATATTCTAAAAAATAGAAAACTTATTATTTTTCTTTCTAACCTCCCATAGATTGCAAGCATAGAATGATTGAAAAGACTGCCTTATTTTTCTCTACGCTTAAAACCCACTCGAAATATTTCAAATTCTCTCTAACTTATTATTTGTAGCGATCAGAAACCTGTAGCTATTATAAAACCTCAAGATAATGTAGACAACAAAGTTACGTTAATGAAACAGTTATCCTATTAATTTTTAATTTCTTCATTTTAAAATAGTTTAAGCAGTTATGATTTTTCACTAGAAAAATGGCCAACATGTAGCGGAGAGATTCTCACTGAAAGCTGGTAGACGGGTATGCCGAGTTCGATCCCAGCTCGTGCTCGTTAACCTAGCAGTTAGGGGTTTTCCATGGCTTTCTTCGAAATTCATGTAAGTACGAGCTAAGAATCCTTAAAAAGACCCCCATAGAGGACGCACCACCCGGCCTAGGAGATTCGTACTCTTAATTGTCCTTAAACCTAACACCAACACCCTGATAAAAAAAATTGTTTCTTTCCTGTACCAAGATTATTTTGAAAATCTAAACCCATATAAGCTGTATATTAAAAAAACATTGATATAATAAATATGCAAAATTCCAGAAACACTTTTGTGATGTTGTATGCATTAGGATTAAGCTTAACACAAACATGGTTTTGTCCTTCTGCAGTCATTGTTTTGTACATTAAGGCTCGTGAGCTTAATGATTTAAAATGGAATCCGAACCACTAAATCTATCCATGCCGGAATCGTAGCTGAAACCTCGAACCAACTGAACGAACATAGGAAAAATATGTAAAACGGTATATACAGGAGAAAGCTTTGTTAGATCCAAGGAGGCCTACAATATACTCTGGCTACTTTCTAGTTTAAAAGAGAAAAGTAATGTTTTCGTTTGAATTTTTAAATTATCGCAATTTCGCACTACTCAGTTTATTAAAATTAAACATTTAAACAAATAATAATCAAGGCTTGCAATAATATTAGTATAATATGCAATATATTAATTTGGATAATGGCTATTATGAATAAGGTACGTGAGCCAAAGGCGGTCAGCGTTCCTGAGGTAACCCACCTCTTTAAAATAGGCTTAATTTATTTTTCAATCACAAAATGGCGCTACTGCATTGTAAATCATGTATATCCAGGGTGTATGACTGAATTTAAAAAGATTATCTTGATAGACTGTCATTGTATGCAGTGATTTCACTTTAGAGGAATAAATGTTCTAATTCCAAAGTAAGAAGATATTTTGATCTACATGAGTTTAAATTATTAGAACTTTAAATTATGATACATTTTCTGAAAGCTGCTTATTGTATATATTTCTTTCTCTTTGACCACATTAACTTCATTTCTAATAAATTTATCAGATTAGCAGCTTAATATTGTGCACATAGTGACCATATGCATGTTCTCAATATGGCCTGGATGTCAGGCCACCTTGAGAAGAGCCAAAACTAAGCTATTTTTGCTCTTTTGCAAGAAGGACAAAATAGTGCATATGCAATTGTATTCTATGAAAAAGGTATTATTCAACAAATGTTTATTGTAATTTTTTTCTCTTGTAATTTCCTTTTAATTGACTTCTGGATGCAAAAATAGTCTACCGTGCATTTTCTTTTCACATTCTAAAAGTGATTTAATGTATGGGCCACCTTTGGAACACTATGCGCTGAAGGTGGTCCACAAGCTACAATTTTCAAACTGTATTATAAAAAAACTAAACTATATTTTACAAAGAAAATAATAGCTGATATGTGTAACAGGTAAGAGTGTAGCATTTCACAAAATGAAATCCAGATACATACATTTAACCAAAAAATTATAAAAAAAATTGTGGAGAACGCCACTTCTCCATATTAATTTAACTTTAGATTGACTTGGAGCTGTAAATGAAATACTTAATTTACGAAGAAATGACAGAGTCCAAATATATAACATAAATAGGCTTTAATTGAGCTTAAATAAGAAGGAGGGCGCTGGACTATAATAACATCTAGTAACTTACGACTTAAAATGGGCAGTCCTCTTAAATACTTTGATATTAATAAATAACCCCATTACTTTACTTTTCTTTACTTAATTACTCTCAAAGGATCTCAACTACTTTTATTTAAATTAGCTTCTAAGGCCGATTAATCTTTCGATTAGCAGGAGGATTCCCTGACACTGCTATCTACTCGACTTATATCCAACTATATCCGCTCCTAACTCTCCAAAACAATCTTTCTTCCAACTAACTTTAACCCCTCTCCGACTGACTCTCGCACCAACTCTTCCAAACCATCTTCCTTCCAACTCCTTTTATCTATCTTACTTTCCAAAATATTTGCATATTTCAATTTACAAATTTAAGTTAGGATAGGAACTAACTCCATCACTCAAATCGAATCCTAAAACAGCAGATTCACGTTTTACCCGCAAAGTGCGAGTTTTAAATGTAGCACTTTGCTATACCTGACAGTTCCTCCCCCGAAAAAAAATTTCGCGGAAAAAATCCCCCAACGGGTTTTTACCCGTGCAAATTTTAAATTATTGCAATACTATGCAAAGAAAAGTTAGCTGCAGTGACTGACTGCTAAAATTCAACTACATAATGTTGTAGAAAAAGAAAAAAAAAAGAGGGGGGAAACTTAAATTTAACTAGACTGCCCAACAAGAAGTATATTGTTTTAAAAATCTAATAGGAAAAAAAAAATTTTTAAGAGTACATGGCCAAAAACTGGACACTTAGATTTTTAAAAAAATGTGTCGTATTATGCTCAAACTAAGGCGCTTTACTCCAGAAACCATTTGTACTCAATTTAGTTAACTAGAAGTCCAGCGTAGTTACAGCGGGGAAATACAGGCACATCTTTCCTTAAATGGAAAGAAAAAGTTTAATTTAAAAATTTTCAGTACAGGAGGATCGCCTTAAACAAAACGTGCGATCATTGCTCAATTTAACTTGTAACATAATTTTATTAAACAGAAAATAGTGAAATGTCTTGAGCCATGCGAAGAGTTTATCTAAAAAAATGTCCAGCTATTCACTATGAGTTATCTTGAAAGAGATCCGTGGGCAAGCGTCCAGAGAAAACATCTTTTACTGCAGACAATAAAAACGCTGGCACAGTTCCAAAAGCATCAAAAGTAACAATTTAAGAAATCAAGCTGGCTTTTAAGATTGAACATCTATACTTCGGATTTAGAGTCAGGATCAGCAACTGGACCTCAGATTTTCTAAAATTAAAACTTTTTTTAAACGTAGACATAAAAAATAGACTTGAACTACACTTTTATATAAGTAAATGACATAATTTATACATAAGCAATATTTTAGCTATGCTATTTGCATAAGGGAAAAAAACTACAGTGTTAGTGTATTAAGGTTAATTTGTTAAACGCGAATTTACATGCAGAATAGCTTTTAAAAAAATTCTCTTTTTAATCCCCATCCGAATATATTCATACAGTAATTAAACTTTTAGCGAAAAAGACAAAAGTTTACAATAAGAATATTCATTTGTTACACTTTATACAACATTTAGAAAACATATTTAAGGATACAAAATTTTCAAAACTGCAGTTGATCGCTGAGAAATAAAAAATATTTACGTACATATATTTTAACTTACATTTACAAAACTATAGAGAAAAATGTTTATACACTTATAAAAGTTTATTTTATACAATTTACGACATTTAGAAAAATATATATAATAAATAGATAGATATACAAAGTTATTCAAAAAGGTTTTCAATACTCCGTTATTGGCTAAAAAATTGAAAAGTAGTAGCGTATATACATATTGATCATGTAAAAACTTAGAGAGAAAATTTATATACAAAAGGTAAGAAAATTTATCTTACGAATCGCTGCAGGTGATGGCTAAAACAGAAGGCATTTAAATACATATATATAGATCAGTCAAAAAACTAAAGTGGGGGGGGAAAGTTTATACAAAAGTTAAACAAGGTTTTTTACCAAAAACTGCTGGTGTTGGCTAGGAATTAAAAAACATTAACGTACATACATGGATATATTACATACAGAAAGAAATTTATGACATGTAATCCAAAACATGAAATTTCGGTAGTTGAAAGTTCATGCAGCAAGTTTAAATTTAGATTTGTGATATTTTAAAAAGTTCATCTCTTTGAGATCATGATTGAAAGTCCAGAAGAAAGTTCTACATGTCGAAAATTTTAGTACAGTACTGATAAACCAATACTTGAGAAAAACTAAAATACTGAACGATACGACCTGACAAATTGAGTCCTTGATATCAGCAAAAGAGATGCAGGTCAGACTGGCCTGTAGAGTTGCAGCGTTGGTGGCTTGCAGATTTAGGTGAGACGTTGCAGGATCGCTGGTGTCCTGAGGAGGGTTCGAACATGGTGCCTGGTCACTCTCAGGAGGGGGTTTCACACCCAGAGCCTTTTCACTGTTCGGAGGAGGTTTGAAACTCTGAATCTGGTTCTTGTGGTGAGGGGGTTTCGGGCCCGTCACCTTATCACTGCCCATAGTTATAACAGAGGACTGCGTTCGCTCCGTGCTTTTAAATTCAGGGCTGCCAGAGTTTCTGGAAACTTCACAGGAGGTTAAATAGATGTTTGAAATTGCCGACTTTAAAATACTTGCATTTTCCGTTGGTTTAATCGGCGGGTCATTTTGAAACTTTACGTTCACATTCGCACTAGAAATAATTGCCTGTGTCGGCTGTATAAATTTAAAACTGTTATCTAAAGGCGAGTTACCAGAATTATCCGCATCATGTAATGATTTTCCATTTTCGCTTAGTTTAACGGTTTCCGCAGCCACAGTAATTTTAAATGGATTTTCCGTTCCAACCTCTGTCGCAATATTAGGTAATTTTTCGGATATCTTATCCGTAGCTAAGGGCTGGATAACAGACGTGGACTTTTCTGTAATGCTCGTTAGGGGTGTAGTTTGCTCGTTTTCATTCACTTTTATTTGGCGTTTGTCACTGGAAATAACGGCTTCATCGCCAGTTTTAGGTTGGTTTAAATTATAGGAGCTTGCTTCCTGTGACTTAATAATTTCTTGTGGTTTTTCCACCGGGTTTATTACTGCTTCCCACTGACGTTCGTGGGGGGGAAGGGAGCGGTCATGTTGTAATCGTAGTTTATCATACGGAGTGGCGAAAAGATCGATAACTTTGCGTTTTAAATCGTCATACGTTGGATTTGGCCCAAGTGAATGGCAGGCGATTAATCTATGCCACTGTCTCGGTTCTCCTTCTAGGGAATAGGCTAACCAGGAGTAGTAGTGACTTGGAGCTGTAAATGAAATACTTAATTTACGAAGAAATGACAGAGTCCAAATATATAACATAAATAGGCTTTAATTGAGCTTAAATAAGAAGGAGGGCGCTGGACTATAATAACATCTAGTAACTTACGACTTAAAATGGGCAGTCCTCTTAAATACTTTGATATTAATAAATAACCCCATTACTTTACTTTTCTTTACTTAATTACTCGCAAAGGATCTCAACTACTTTTATTTAAATTAGCTTCTAAGGCCGATTAATCTTTCGATTAGCAGGAGGATTCCCTGACACTGCTATCTATTCGACTTATATCCAACTATATCCGCTCCTAACTCTCCAAAACAATCTTTCTTCCAACTAACTTTAATTCCTCTCCGACTGACTCTCGCACCAACTCTTCCAAACCATCTTCCTTCCAACTCCTTTTATCTATCTTACTTTCCAAAATATTTGCATATTTCAATTTACAAATTTAAGTTAGGATAGGAACTAACTCCATCACTCAAATCGAATCCTAAAACAGCAGATTCACGTTTTACCCGCAAAGTGCGAGTTTTAAATGTAGCACTTTGCTATACCTGACAAAATTACAAAGCTTCTGTGGCCACCTTTGGTTCACCTACCTTAATTTACTTACTGTCCTTAAAATATTTCTTTGGCTTTTGTTAATCCCTCGAAAATTCAAATTAAGTTTGATCTTATAGTTTTTCTGTTGTTGATATAATATTTTATTGATATAAAAATGAAATCTGACAAAAAGAATTTTATTCTACAGTGTAAAAAAAAAAAAAAAAAAAGAAAAGATCTATTTTCCAGTTTAATTTAAAATTTGTTACAATTAGTTACGTTTGAAATTTGTTTCAAAAAATCTAAATTTAATTTTTCTATGTAGTTGATCTATTAAAATAAATTTAATTAATTAAATGCTTCGAATATTGACAACAAGTAATTTCGTAATGACTTAAAATTATGCATAGTTTTCAAGTGAACGTATTATTTGAGAAATTTGACGCCTCTTAGAAGTTTAGAAATGTAACATAAGAAAAAAATATGCGGATAGTGTAGCAACGCAAAATTATGTATTTTATCATTATCGATAACAAGTCTGTATTAATAATAAATTTCAAAAGAGAATTGAAATTTTTAAATTTCAAACTAGCTTAATATATAATTAAGTAAACGCTGGATTTCGAAAGACGTGTATTATTGCGACTATGGAAGAAATTAATAAATTAGCTTAATTAATAATACACAAATATACTAACAACTAAAGTGAATAACATTAGAAACGTAACGAATTAGCATCAGTGCTTTCGCTTTTTATTTAAAATATTGTTGCGTACTTGAGGGTTCGTGAGTTGTCCGGGAATGAAAGGCCAAACTTACAAAAATTCAGTAATTTATTCACAGAAAGTTCCAGAAAAATACAGGTCAATAAACCAATTATCAGCTTCAATTCAAGCAGTAACCACAGCTTAAACAACAGCTGTCAATAGCAAATCCACAGTACAAACTGTATAGCAATAACACTTGAAGCAAGTCTCTCTCAAAGAGGCTCAAGAGCAATGCAAGCACTACGAAGCTGGCTGAGATCTGAACTGAACTGACTGCCTTGGCGAGGAAGCGCTCCTTATATGCTGTTCCATGGAACCCAGATTTTTCGAGAAAACTCTAGAAAGTGGTCAACCAATCAACTTACAGCTTCCATATTTGGTATATCCCATATAAGGATTTTCTCGCCAAGGTCGCCAAAAAAATCGCCAAGGTGGGAAAAAGTCGCCAAATTTGGCGTCAAATCCATTACCTGCATTACTGGGGCTTTTTAATGCGTTTTTAAGGGAAAATAAGGCTATTTCAACGCTAAAACGACTAGAAATGCACAAAATTAGCATTTTATCAACTTACCAAGCCTCTTTGAAAGAATTTATACAAAAATAAACACAATTATTTACCATTTCGTAACACTGCCCCCCTCCCAAGGACTGCACGTCCCGGACAGTGCAACCCTTGGTCAAGAGGCGAAACTAAACAAATTTACACAATCTAAAACACAAAAACTAAGTTGCATATAACGATAAAATAGAAATACAAATCAAGTGAGAAATATTTACAAAATTGACAAATATGTACAAATACAAATATTTACATTACGCATGCGCAAATTTTACCAGTATTTACATTTTTAATTTTTAATATTACCGTTACTTGCGGTACTTGGCTAGCCTATTATAGTGCACCACCTTCAGTTTTGATGAAAGTGTTTTAGTGATCCGCACCACTACATCATTCAGCCTTTTAAAGACTGTGTATGGTCCGTCCCAGTTGCACTGTAACTTGGGAGAGAGTCCTTTGCGTCGAACAGGATTCCACAACCAGACCTTCTCTCCTTCCTGGAACTCATGTTGCGTAGCCTTTAGATCGTACCTTGTCTTCATTTTCTCCGATGCAATGTGAATTCGCTCCCGAGCAAAGTTGTGAACGTCCTCAAATCGTGCCTGGAGATCTTGGATGTACTCCTCGGGCGATGAAGGCGCATCGGGTGGACAACCAAACAGGAGATCACAAGGGAGACGAAGTTCACGTCCAAACAGCATCTGGGCTGGAGTATAGCCGGTGGTTTCATGGACAGCACTTCGATAAGCCAGCAGGAACAATGGCAACTTCAAGTCCCAATCTTGCTGGTTCCTTGATACTAGAAGGGAGAGGTTATTCAGGATGGTACGATTGAACCTCTCGACCATGCCGTCCGACTGGGGATGTAAGGGTGTTGTCCGGGTTTTGTCTATGCCGAGTAGTTCACACAGTCCTTTGAAAACGTCAGAGGTAAAGTTCCTACCTTGGTCGGTATGAAGTTGTAGGGGCGTGCCGTACCTTGACACCCATTGCTGCACTAGGACTTCTGCGACTGTGCATGCCTCTTGATTGGGAATGGGATATGCCTCAGGCCACTTGGTGAAATAGTCCATCACGACGAGAATGTATTTATTTCCACTGGAGGTCCGTGGCAAAGGACCCAAGATGTCGATTGCAATCCGTTCAAATGGTGCTCCCACGTTATACCGTTGCAGTCTTCCTCGACTTCGTTTCTGCGGGCCTTTACGTGCCGCACAAGCATCACAGGATTTACACCATTTCTCCACATCCTCCTTTGCCTTGCACCAGTAGAAGCGTTCCCGAACTTTCTGCAGAGTCTTCATTACCCCAAAATGGCCTCCGGTAGAGCTACTATGCAGTTGTTCTAAAACAGCTGGAATTTTTGATCTTGGTAATAAAATCTGCCATCTGAAGCTTTTCCCATCATCAGATTCCCACTTTCTGTATAATACGCCGTTTCTGATATGAAGAGAGTCCCAAAGTGCCCAATAACTTTTCGTAATGGGACTAAATCTGGAAATGTCTTGCCAGGTAGGTCTGTTGCTGGTCGTCTCCTTCAGCTGTAATATTGGCTTTATGTCAGGATCTTCCAACTGGGCTTGTCTAAGTTCTTCGTCACTCCAGGGATCGGGATCTTGATCTGATGGTGTTGAGACAGTAACTTGGCGAACAACTGGCTTTATTTTTTGGTGTTTATCCTCGACTTTAGAGATGTATTTATGATCTTCAGATGGAGGCTTCCGCAAGAATGCACCTGAATTTTCCCGAGGAGCTCCTTCTGGGTGGCATACTTCAGAGACATTCTCGGTTGCTTCTCTAGGTGTTCTTACTGGGCAGCTTCGTTTGATATGCCCGTCTTTTCCACAGCCCCAGCATTTAGTTGTTGGAGTCTTCTCTTTTCTTTTACTCTCAAGAATGCGTAGTCTTCTATTAATTTCTGCAATCAATTTCTGAATCTCTTTAAAATCATCTTGAGAGCCGTTCCCTTCGTCTGCTGTGCCGTTCTGGAGATGTTTACGGGAGGCTTGATGGGCTGTCTTGATCTTTAGGGCATACACTAAGGCTGACTCCACATCCTTCACGCCGGAGAGTCTGAGGGCTTTTTGAATATCCGGATCTGCAACAGCATCAATGAAATATTCTAGGGCCAGATCATTGCGTGTTTCAGGATGCCAGTCTGAGAAAACCAAATGTGAAAGCCTCTGGATGTTTGATGCCAGTTCTTGTAAGCTTTCCCCTGGTCTCTGACGACGGGACCTCAGCTGGAGTCGACTATATTCCTTGGACCATTTCGCTCCAAAACGTAGCTCTAGTGCTCTGGTTACAGCTTCGAAGTCATATCGCTGTTCCTTCGAAAGGGTCTCCAGAATATCTGCGGCGTCGCCCCGCAACGACCCTACCAGATGTGCCGTCTTTGCAACAGAGTCCCAGCCGTTTGCTTCAGCTACGATGGAAAACTGCGTCTTATATACATGCCAGGAGGAACTGCCGTCGTAGGTAGATAGCTTAATAGATTCCTGATTCGGTATTCTTCTCTCTTTCTTTTCAGTTTCCTGGGGCATGGATTCTAACTTTACTTCTACTTTTCTCTCCAGATCTTCTTCTATTCTCTTCAGTTTACCTTCTATCTCTGAAAACCTTCCTTTCAGTTCCTGGTCAAAATTTTCTTTAACTTTCGCCTCGACACTCCGTTCTATCCTCGTAACACTCTCCTCAACCTTCATAACATTTTCTTCTATCTTCATAGCTTTCTCTGCAAAAATTTCTTCAATTTTCAAAACTTTCTCCTCTATTCCATCTACTCTGCTTTCCATATCGGATAATTTACTTTCAATCACTCCCTTTACTGCCGAAAGTTCTCTCTTCATCTCCTCTTGATTGCATTCAACTTTTTCTTGGATTGACTTAATTTCTTCCTGAACTTCACCCATAGTGTCTTTCAACTCTCTTTGCGATGACTCCATACTTGCTTTCATCTCTCTTTGTCCTTCTTTCATCTTTTCCAGTCCTGTTTCCATTTTCTCTATCAATCCGGTTTCCATCTTTTCCTGTCCGGCTTTCATTTCATTCATCTGGGTAGCTAAGGTTTCTAGAAGTTTTTTCATGTCTTGCTCCATAGCTCTCGTTATCACCATTCACAGACAACCCCGCTTCTGACACCAGAAAAGTTGCGTACTTGAGGGTTCGTGAGTTGTCCGGGAATGAAAGGCCAAACTTACAAAAATTCAGTAATTTATTCACAGAAAGTTCCAGAAAAATACAGGTCAATAAACCAATTATCAGCTTCAATTCAAGCAGTAACCACAGCTTAAACAACAGCTGTCAATAGCAAATCCACAGTACAAACTGTATAGCAATAACACTTGAAGCAAGTCTCTGTCAAAGAGGCTCAAGAGCAATGCAAGCACTAGCGAAGCTGGCTGAGATCTGAACTGAACTGACTGCCTTGGCGAGGAAGCGCTCCTTATATGCTGTTCCAAAGAACCCAGATTTTTCGAGAAAACTCTAGAAAGTGGTCAACCAATCAACTTACAGCTTCCATATTTGGTATATCCCATATAAGGATTTTCTCGCCAAGGTCGCCAAAAAATCGCCAAGGTGGGAAAAAGTCGCCAAATTTGGCGTCAAATCCATTACCTGCATTACTGGGGCTTTTTAATGCGTTTTTAAGGGAAAATAAGGCTATTTCAACGCTAAAACGACTAGAAATGCACAAAATTAGCATTTTATCAACTTACCAAGCCTCTTTGAAAGAATTTATACAAAAATAAACACAATTATTTACAATTTCGTAACAATATATTTTGATTTTTTACTTTTTAATGAATAACATATTTCTAACGTATGATATTTATTTCCGACTAATGAAAATATGCCGTAATAACTCATCGAAAGTTAATTTTAAAAATGACAATTTCCATTTCGTGAGAGAAGCCATAACAGCAATTAAAATTTCGACAGCAATTTAAATATTTTTTCGTGATTATAAAAATATATATCAGAAATACTGCCTTCTCTATCTCTCTCTCTCTCAATGTTGAGCTTTTTTTTTTTTTTTTTTTTTTTTTTTTGTATCTTATTCTAATTATAAATAGGTTCTGACCAGAATACCTTTTTTAATCTTATTAAGGGCAGATCTCTATTTTTTTTTTTCATACAGGAAAAAAGCTTTCTCACCATTTTCTGTAGATCACCTAGAATTTTGCATAGTTATAATTAGTCTATTTCAGAATATAAGCGTTTGCAAATACATAAAAGGAGAATTCTGAGTTAAAAATATGGCTCAGGTGTTTAACTAAATTCTGTTTAGATCATATTTTTATCATTATTATTATCGTTTTACACTCATGCTTGCGAAAATTGCAACATCAAGAAGGAATGCGAATATAAGAATGATATTTATTGGAGCACCTACATTATAGTAGGAAGAACAATTGACTAAATTTTTAGGAAGTTTTGAGTAATATATCCTCAGAAAACAGTACATAAAGCAGCGACCTCTAGAAGCAATACAGTTATCTGCCTAGGCATTGATCGAACAGCGGATGACATATTCGGGTACAGACTTCATGAAGCTTCACAGAATGCCATAATTAATATACCGTAGTTGCTGGTGAGTGGTGGCGGGCCACTCGCTTTTCAACAATTAAACAGGCTTTTTTATTGGTGCGAGATCGCGCTGTCCGGAGCTACGGTAGAACACATCCTGTAACAAGGAAGATCTAGACAATACAGACATCTTGCGGTCATGCATTATCCTGCTTAAATATTGCGCTACGGAGGCCTTGAATATAGAGACGATGGGCGGGCCTTAACTCATCAGAAATTTAATGGCCAATAATCAGAGTGCCGGAAATGCGAACAAAAAGTAATCGAGACGTGTATCCAATGCGACCCCATACCATCACTACAGATAATGAACAGTGTGACGATGTCGAATCCCAGCTGGCAATGTTCATTATTCACAATGCCATTAAATCCTGATGCTGTAAACAGGATTGTGATTTGTCTGAAGGTGACATTACACCATTCACGCGTCCAGGTTTGTCGTTGATCACGCATTAAAGACACCTATATCAGTGATGTATTTTTGAGAGTAATCAAAATTTTGGTAGCCGCATACTGTGTCACCACCAGGAGTCATGGTATGCGATACCATTGGATACACACCTCAATCACCTCTTGTTTTCATTCCCGCCACTCTGAATATCAGCCATTACATTTCTGACGAGTTAAGGCTCGTCACTCTGCCCTGTATTCAAGGCCTCCGAAGCGCAATATTTAAGCAGGAAAATGCACAACTACACGTTGACCGTATTGTCCGGATCTTCCTTGATGCAAAATGTGTTCGACTGCTGCTCTGGCCAGTGCGTTCTCCTGATCTCGCACCAATGAAAATGACAGTTTAATCGTTGAAAAGCGACTGCCCCCCACCACCACTCATCAGTGACTACAATCGATGAATTGTGGCATCGTGTTGAAGCTCCATGAAGTACTTTACTCGTACATGTCATCCAATCGCTGTTTGATTCAATGCCTAGGCAGATAAGTGCTGTCATTGCTCACAGAGGTCGCTGCTTTATGTGCTGTTTTCTCAGTACATATTGCTCTAAATTTCCTGAAACTTTAATCAATTGTTCTTCCTACTATAATGTATGTGCCCAATACATATCATTCTGATATTCCCATTGCTTCTTGGCGTTGCAATTTTCACAAACATGAGTATATTAACAAAATAGAATATTGGTAATTAAAAAAAAAGTAAAATATTTGAATACTGAATTTCTATAGTAAGTAATTTTGCTCAGTTGCTATTGTCGCTTTACTGGCAGATCTGTACGACACACTTGCGTGCAAGCTGAAATTAGTGACATACGCGTACATGTTCAGGTGTCATGCGCCACAGGCATGTTTTCTAAAAATCTAATGCCACTTTGCTACAAAATTTGTCTCGCTGTATATCTGGTTTGTAACACTAAGGGTTTGTATCCGTATGATAAACTCGAAGAGAAATACTCTTAAATTAAAATACGTGAATTTTCCCTTATACTTCTAGTCCTACGTCTGATAATGTTATGAGCTTAACGCATTTAAAAGTTGCAAGCTGTAATAGATGTAGTTATTTTCTGGAAATGTCATACAATTATTTATTCACTCAATAAAGGTCCTGATAATTGCTATTAATATTTGTAAATAAGTTTTAAATGTCCTTAAAAATATTTTTATTTATTTTTTATTTTCTAACAAATATTAACTTATTTATCTCCGAATTTAAAAATAAAAATAAAAAAAAAACTTCAAGAAACGAAAGCAAATTGGTAAAATTATTTCTCTTCTTATCTAAAATGAGAAATCATGAATCCTATTCTAATTCCTGAAACTACCTGCCGATCATCTATATGACTTCCTCCCCCCCCCCCAAAAAAAAAAAAAAAAAAATTATGAGGAGGAAATAAGAAGTTATGAAAAAAAAAAAAAAAAAAGATTTTATATTGAAAATATATGAGCCAACAGCTTAAAATTTTTTCGAACATTTTAACAGAAATAAAGCAAACGGGTAAGACTCCACGCTATCATGGTTACGCCGATCGAGGTTAATATGTAATATTCTGATACTTAAAGGGGTAAAGAGAAGGGTACAAAGAGAGCATAAGTGAGAGTAGTGTTTGAGACGGCGAAAGAAATATCCTGCCCCAGTCTTGTGATCCTTGGTTTGTCTGAAACGCACTAATTGGGAGTGCGTAGTCGGATTTAAAGATCAAATGCATATCCTCTTTCTATGAATTAATGTAAATATTTATATGTATATAATATTAAATTCGCGTCTCGTCTTAAGACGAAATTCGATTATTACCTCCGGTTTAGAAAATGCGATAATTTCGACACCTTGCGGATCTGACAGTAGCGGAGAGATTATTTTGTACTCCAGACCCGGTAACACAAAAGCATTTAAAAATAAGGCAGGGAGTCAATTGGTTTAGGCCAACAGAAATGGACAAAGATAGCGATATCCCTTATATGTCTAGGCAAGTCGTTACATAAACAACATTTTTCAGAGATTAATCATTTTTCAGAGATCTGTTAATTCCTGTCGTGCGATCATAATCACGTCAGAGACCTTTCCACATGAATCACTAAAGTACGAATGAAAAACTTGCCAATGCACTGCTCATTTTTACATTTTGTACGCGATACTACTGCCATATGTATATTTGCATATTGCTATCCCAGGACTTTTGTCACCTCAGTGTAGTTTTTTATATATATATATATATATATATATATATATGCTTTTAATAACTCCATTAAATAATTTAATATCTTGAGGAACTGTAGAATGATAATTTTATTTATCAAAAGATGCTAAATGAAAATTTAAAAAATAATGAACGAATGAATTAAGACTTTAATTCATTTTGGCTATGCACAGAAAAATATTAATAGCATATTTTTTTAATATAATTTTTTTACAAAAAAGGTTTAATAATTTAAAAATGAAAATATTTTATAGTAAAAATGCGTTTACACAAATATATATTTCTTAAAAAAAATTAATAATGAAAGTATTTTTATTTTTTAATAAAAATGTAATTAAAATATGATAAGAAATTAATGAGATTACAGCTGCATTTTAGGAAAATATATTGCTTCAAAAAAAAAAAAAAAAAAAAAAGTTCTCTTAAAAAAAAAAAAAAAAATTACAGGGAGTATATTGATTTATGAAGGAATTTTATAGATTTAGAAATACTTTGTAACTTTTATGGGTATCTAAATATCATATTATCCTAAATTTTAATTTATTGGGATAAAAAAAAAAAAAAAAAATCAAATAATAATTTAATAAAAAATGTATTGTGAATGATCCATTTTGTGTATTCTATGGACATTATTAAGTAATAATTTGCAGAAAATACCGCTAATTAACTATCAATTATATTCACATTCATTAAAATAACGTTTGCTATATTAACAATAACTTTCGTCATATTTCATATCTTTTAAAGGATAAGATAATCTTTTTAGCATTAAAATACGTGTATTTGTATTATTATTATTATTATTATTATTATTATTTAACAGGGAGCAGCCCCCGCTCATCACTCTTGGAGCGATGTAGAGCGCTTCTAAGGGGACTACTCGCAGTTTATTGAAAAACTCAAAAAAAAAAAAAAAAAAAAAAATACAAATTTCGCCAGGCGCAATCCGGCCTAAGCCGACAGTGGGCGATTATTCAGGTGCTAAATTTCCGGGCTATGCCCCACGCGACAGGTGGCATGAAGTATACGAAAGTTCTTGATTGAAAAGTCTATATGAGTAAAGTCTCTGGGAAATGAAACAGATTGCTAAATACTGGTACTCCTGCAAGTTGCCAGGATAAGATCCCATCGCGACAACGGGCAAGAGCAGATGGTGGAAATTATTGCCAGGAAATTATTATCCTTTCGCGACAAGGGGCAATACTTGTGTAATGAAGAAGACTCTGTTAAATAGCCACGGAGCAGGCAACCAAGTGCTATTGATATTAATTAATCAGTTGAGTTAACTAAATCCATAAGAAAAGAAAATATTTTATTTAACTTATTTATGAGTAATTTGCGCGATATTATATTTTCCAACCAATTATTTGGTCGTGGGGAAGGATTTCTTAAGTGAAAATTTTTGGTCAGGGGACAATGAAAATAATAATGGCTGGGAGTACCCTCTTCGCCACAAGGACACAAGGGAGAACGCCGACGACGAAACCTGTGGAGATAAGAAGGAAAAGGACCATGACCGGTTAAAAAAGCAGTAATGGGTGGGGTAAGGGTCCAAGAGTTAGGGCTGGCCTGTGGCAAAAGATTAAAAGTATATCTGCCCTTTTCAGACACACACCACAGGTCTTGCCATTTTAAATTCAAAATTTCCTTTATTCGAAGTTTAACATAAGAGGGAGGGGCGGGGAGGGAGAAATTTACATTTTGGAACTCTGTGGCTTCTTTTGCCAAAGAGTCCGCAAGTTCATTGCCGGCTACTCCCCTGTGGGCAGAAACGTGTGCCAGGGATATTTTTAGTTTTAAGTTAGATAGGAGATTTTTTATTTCTATAATCTGAGGATTTCTGCTCCTGTGGCGAGCAATAGCAAGCAGACCCGAGAGGCTGTCACTAAAAATGCTTATTTCTTGGTAATTATGATTATTTGTTGCCCAATCTAGGGCTTGTTTAATTGCAAAAATTGTATTATAGTTCTCGAGCCTGCCCGCCCACCGATGGACAGTCTCACCAAACGCAATAACACAGAATGCCGCAGCGACACCCTGATCGGTCTTGGATCCATCGGTAAAGATCGCCACCGAAGCAGAGGGAGAAAAGCTATTTTTAGAACAATTGGTTAACAGGGAAGCAACGTCCTTACCAGGGTGAATATTCCAGCTGCAGGTTGTAGTTTGGATGGGGATATTGGGAAAGACTATTGTAGCTAGTTCAGTATCATTAAGTTGTAATATTTTGGTTTTAATATATGTCTGGGAAACCTGCAGGTGGGCATGAGGAATTCCAGTGATGACGGTGAGGGCATCAGTCGAGATAGTTTTATAACCTCTTGCAATTTGCAAGAGGAAGGGCCTTTGAGCAGAATTTAGTAGAGCTATTGCGTCAGTTCTAAGATGACCACCCCAGATGCCGGCACCGTATGTTAATATTTTTTCTATTATAGTAGTGTACCATGTTTTAAGGAAAGAGGTGGAGATACCCCACCTCTTCCCCACCATCTTCATTGAATTGTGGTAAAAAGTTAAGGTTTTTAATTTGAGATATTTGACGTGTGCCAGCCAGTTGAGGCGATCATAAAAAAAAATGCCTAGTAATTTCAGTTGTTTTACATGATGAACACTGATGCCATCAATCCTCATCTTGGGACTCCTCTGCAAGGCTTTAGGAAAGGCTAGGGTTAAAGCGTTAGTTTTTGAAGGGGATAATTGGAGATCTAAATCTTTAAGGAGTTTACTAAAAAGGGTGAGAGCTTCCTGGGCTTGTTCCTCCAGGTCTTTCCTTCTAGGCCCCGAGAGAATCAAGGAGAAGTCATCCGCATAGGCGAAGGTGGTAAAGCCCCCAGAGGCCATGCCGCACAGGATTTTATTGGCTATAATTGTCCATAAAACTGGACCTAGACATGAGCCCTGAGGACAACCTTTCGTTTGAGGAAATTCAGACATACCCTCGCCCCAATTGACGAGGATTTTCCTTGCTGAAAGATAACTACGGATGACCCCCGCAAGATTACCCGGGCAGTTAAGTTCTTGGAATATGTGTGGCCACTCCACATTATCAAATGCTCCTTTGATATCCAGAGAGATGATAGTGGTGTAGTTCTTTGCATTAGAGCTGAAGGCGCAGGAACTTTTAATTGCATCTAAAGCCTGTTCACAGGATCTGCCCTCTCTGAACCCGTACTGATTTTGGTGGAGGAGTTGGTTTGTTTCAAGATGATAGTTTAATCTGGTTACTATGAGTTTTTCGAGCAATTTTCCTAAGGTGGGAAGTAGGCAGATCGGTCTATAGGAAGTGGGTTCAGAGGGAAGTTTCCCTTGCTTTAGGAAATACACCACTTCACCTCTTCGGAGGGATTCTGGAAAAAATTTGAGATCTAAGCATTTGTTGGTCCAACCCACGAGAATCCGTGGCATTGTGTAAAAAATGTTTCTTAAAATTTTGAAATCGATATTGTCAGGACCAGGGGCCTTGTTTGTATTAAAACTATGTAGAGTGGCTTTAACCTCGGTCTCCGTGAAAGTAACATCCAAGGAAGCCGAGAAAGAAGGTTCTGGAAAATGTGGGTAGATTGTTTTTGGGAAAAGTATTTCAGTTAAGTGTTCTAGGTTATTTTTCTTAGAGGAAAGAGCTGGAGGACGTTCAAGTTTCAGCTCAGTGGGTGTAAAGAATTTATTACTAAAGAATTTCTGTGCTGTGCCAAAAACATTTGTTTGAAATGAACAAAATTTTTTCCATGCGATATGTTTTGCCAAGTTAACTTGTTTTTTAAATAAGGCCGCATGACGTTTAATTTTCAAATTGTGTTGCTGTGTAAGTGAAGGGTCTAGGTATTTGAGCTGCCTTTTTAGTGCTGTAAGATGATTTCGCATGGAACGAAGCTGGGGAGACCAGAAGGTATATGTGAACTGCCGGCCCGACTTCTTAAGTCTGAAAGATGAAGCAGCAGCGGATTGAATAGTTTTAACAAGAGTTAGGGTGAAATTTTCTAATTGAGTTGTATCTGTTATTGAATTTAGGTTATCATTAAGGGAGGAGATGTGTTTAGAAAGAAGATTATTAAATTTCTTGAAATTGCCATGTTTTGTTGCAAATCTTTTTGAGTAAGTTAGGGACGGAGTTGAATTTAACGTATAAGTTATATAATTATGATCTGAGTTATTAGCGATATCAAGGACTGACCAGTCATTAATTCTTGCAAAAGTCTTAGGATTACACAGAGTAAAATCTGGCCAGCCCCTGGCATTATTTTTGAAGAAAGTAGGTTCGGAATTCTCTATGTTTGCCAAACATATGTTATTTGAAGTTATGAATTCTATGAGGCTGCAACCCCTGGCATCCTCCCGTGGGGAACACCACAACGGGGAGTTAGCATTGAGGTCACAGCCACACAGAAAGAGGGATTTTTGAGAGATTAAATGCTGCCACTCCAGCAGACAGTCATCAAAGTCTGCGGACGGGGGAGCATAGGCGCTGCCCAAAATCAGCTCACCCTCCTTCGTAGTCAATGTAACGAAGACACAAAAGTCCCCAGTGAAAAGGTGTGTGAAGTTGAGGTTTTGGGTTTGAATTACAAGATGTGCTTTGTTGTTTTTCGAGCTGAACTTGGACCAGGAAGAGGGGAAGTCGTACAGATGACCCCCAACAGTGCAATAGGCGTCCTGCAACAGCCCGATGTCTATGGAGTTCTTCTCCATATATTCCCGAGCCGCTGAGTTAGCCGCCATGCATCTGTTGAGGTTGATCTGCAGGAATTTAAGGTCACTAAAATTTAGTTGAGAGGAAGAAGACGTTGCCTTTTGGGAGTGGGAAGAGAGAACTCTTTGTTTTTTCTTTCGTGAATTACCCATTCAGAGAAAAAAAAATAGGCGAAGAAAAGGGGAATAACGATAAGAAATATTTACCCCCGTACTCCTTGAGCTTCTTGTTGATTACCAAAGGGACCCGATGGCGATAGGTACCGATTGTTACCTTCATAGTGGCAGTTAGGTGTAAAGTTGGTGCTACCTCCTCCGTAGATATTTAAGTGTTGTCCCTGTTGGAAGGCATTCTGTTGAGGCACGAATTGTGTGAAGGGGTTAAATAGCCATGGGAAGGGACTTGGTGGAGCTTGAAAGTTGGATGGCTGCTTGCTGCGTTTCGGTCTGGAGTTTGAGTTAGGTGGACCGTTAGTTCTTGCATTCGTTGACTGTTGCATACGGGGTGGTGGTTGAGTGTTTTTAGCTTCTATCTCGTTAAACTTTTTGTCCAATGCTTCCCTGCATTTCCTGTATTCTTCCAAATGAACTGGGCAGGAGGGGGAATATGCAGGGTGGTTCGAGTTGATTGGGCGGATGCCTTTGTTTGCATTTTTTAAATTTAACCTATCACAGTTTATGCAGTTTGGCTGTTCTTGGCAGTTATCGTTTCGATGCTTTTGAGCACAGTGTGAACAATAGAGTTCCTGGTCACAGTGTGATGGTGTATGCTCGAAGCTTTGACAATTTGAGCATCTGGACACTTGAGTTTGCGGTTTAATCGTGCACCGCATTAGGCCTAGCTGAAGAAATTTGCGCTTTATAATGGCCTCAGCTATGGGGAGCGGCGCTTGAAATATGCTGTTTTTGAGTCCCTGCACCTTTGAAGGAGACTCTCTGACTAGCTTGAGTACTGACGTGGTGGATTGGGTGAGGAAACCCGAATCTTAAAGCTCTGATTTTATTGTTGCTTCTGACTGCTTCTCTGGGACTCCCAGGACGATAAACCTAAGTTGTGGGCTTGGCTTCGTCCTGAAGGTGAGACTCTCCGTGAGGGCTTGGTTACATGAGTAGTCTTGGATAAGTGTTTGTGCTTCCTCCTTGGTGTGGCATATGATGTCTAGGGAGCGTCTGTAGGTATTGTACTTGATAATTTTTGCAGCCGTTGCAATTCTTGAATTGCGCATAAGCTTAAGGATTTCGAAACCACTTAGTTTGTAGTCCTTGGATGTTACATATACTGTGCTTAGCATTCTGTTATAGGCGTTGAGGGCTTTGGAGTTGTTGCTGTTGCTATGAGACGTTTGTTGGAGAGGTCGGCTGGTTGAAATGGAGTTGTGGTGCGCCAAATGATGAGCTTCTTCCAGGGATGGGAAGGCGGGGTCAGAGACTTCGATGGGCCGTTCATTGGTTGCCAACTGTGCTGTGACAGTGTTTTCATTGGCATGCTGTTGCTGTGTTGTTGTTGATGGAGCTTCGATGTTTCGCAGGTGGATGTGCCTTGTGAAATTCCTCAGAATCTTTTCTTGCTGTGCTGCAATGTGGTCTAGTTTCTCATGGATAGATAGTTGGTGATCCTTCTGGAGGTCCTGTATTTTTTGTGTGTGTTGTTGTTGGGAATTTAAATCTTGAGTTGATGTGGAGGGGCTGTTTGCTGCTTCTGAGTGATGGCTGGTGGCTGGTGCTTCTTCTACAGTTTGTGTATCGTTGTTGGTAAAAGTTTTGAGTCTGGCCTTTTTGTTGATAGATCGTATTCTTATGAAGGCTCTATTGAGTAGGGCCAGAGGTGCTCTGCCTCCCTTTGCTCGGACTGTGGCAATTATTTCCATGGACGCCTTTGTGACAGCGACTAAGGATTTGTATTCCTTAAAGTCCTCGTGTGGGTTGAATGAGTCCTTTGAGGGGGTGCTGCTTGTTTTCAAAAATTGTTGTTGTGTCATCTGTGGTATTTTAGTTTTTTTCTTTCGATTTCTTCGTGTCTGAGACCTTGTTAAGGTCCCAGATTTGATGGAATGGGTTGATGTGTCTGATGAGAACGAGGAGTTATAGTCGTCATTCTGATCTTCGTTGATTTCTAGCGTTGGTTCGGTTTCCTCCTCTGATTCCGACATCTTGCAAGCTTTCAGAGCTGGTTGCTTTGATTGTTTGGGGAACAATTGGAGATTGATCAAAATTAGTGATAGTGGTAACACTTTGTACCATATAGGAACAGAGATAATTTTATAGCTTTAATAAAAGCTTTTGATGTTTAAATTTGAAAAAAGAAAATCTCTAAATAACTAGTAAGGTGTTCCAGATAAAATAAAAACGTGGGAGGGCTTTCCCAGTCACGCACACGCACACCAGACGCAGAACGTCCAAGCTCAAAAAAATAAATAAATAAATAAATAAAAAGAGTATAAAAATAAAAATTTAAATAAAATTAAAATGAAATTTAAGTAAAAAGTACCCTGTGAAGGTGGGGGGAAAAGAAGAAAGGTGAACCAGCTGTCATAAAAAAAAAAAAAAAACGTAGGGGCAGGGGACAGTGCTGAAAGGAAGGGGCAAGCCAAGATCTATTCAGCGAAGTGAAGAAAATTAAAATCGGATAATGTGGGGCCGAGAAAATAGCGGAAAACCTAAATTCTGAAAATGCCAACAGAAACGGCGCCAAATAAAAGGTCCAATGTGAAGATTAGAAGCACTTAAGTTATAAAAGAAAACCAGGTAAAAAAATAAATAAATAAATAAAAATAAATAAAATGGGGGTGTTAGAAAATTGGCGCCCAGGTTGCCAAAATGCCAGAAAAGAAAAGAAAGAAAAAAAAAATGTTATGGAAATATAAATAAATAAAATAAAAGGCCACAAAATTGGAAAGGGTGGCGGGTAAAAAAAAAAAAAAAAAAAAAAAACAATCCTACAACTATTAAAATTTTCTGGTTCCCGGTCGCCAAAAGGCCAAATGTGTGAAAGGGCGATATGAAAATTAAAGTTTAGTAAATTTGGTCTAAATACAACCGGAAACGCAAAAATCCAAACGTTGGATTAAAAGATATTGAATTTGAAGAATAGGGAATGCGCCCTCTGGCGGGGAAAAAAGGAAGTTAGCTCAGAGGGTGGGGCATGCAAAGACCTATTCAACGGTATAAAGCAATTTGAAATCGCACTATTAGAGGCCGAGAAATCAATTAAAAACCATAAAAACTGAAAAAGTCAAATAGAAAGGCGCCAATTATTTGGTTAACCAAAAATGTCGATAGCACTTGAGTAGTTAGTTAAGTTAAAGTCCCATATAATAGAACAAGTTAAAATTATGAATGGGGAAGGTGGTAAGTTAAAAATTACAAACTGGCAGTTATTAAAAATTGGCTCCCTGGTCGCCAAAAAAGCCGAGGATAAAAAAGCGCGATTTGGCTACAAATATTTAAGTAAAATAAAAAAGAGGTAACGAAAAACGCGAAAATTCTATGAAAAATTAAAAAGATGTAGAAAAAGAGGGATAGGAAAAGCGCCCTCTAGCGGGGAGGGGGGAGAGTGAGCTAAGAGGGTGGGGCAAGTCAAGACCTATCCAACGGTATAAGATAATTGAAAAACCGACAACCGGTTCACTCAAAACTGAGAAAAATGTAAAGAACCTGTGTCCTTAGGATATAACTGACATAGGAACTAACTCAATTGTTTGAAAAACAATGCTAAACGTGCCCGACCCAGGGCGCAGCATGGTTAGGACAGTTTTGTGACGCAATAGAGCCCCACATATACAAAGGAAATTACTTAATCTCCCATAATTAAGGAAAACGTATTTAATTAAAACAGGTAGTTTTAGAAACGGTTAATAACTGACATAGGAACTAACGCTATTGATTGGAAAATGATGCAAAACGTAACCGACCCAAGGTACAGCAAGGTTAATACAATTTAGGGAAGCATTAGGGCCCCACTGATTCAAAAAGAAATTACTTAATCTTCCAGAATTAAAAGGAAAACATAATTATTAAAACAAGTAATTTTGAAAATGGTTGGCCACCTTAATATAGCGAAAAAACGAGTGAAATTTAGAAACAAAGTATGGCAACGAGTTTACCGTAAAAAGCCATGCCCGCGAAATCGTTAGGGATTAACCAATCATAAAATACTCGAAAAACATTCTTTTTTTTTTTTTTTTTTTTTTTTTTTTTTTTCAGTGGCAACCACATAAAAGTTTTGGTTTGATATTGGAGAGAGAAAAAAAAAAAATCTCCCGATACAAAAAGAGAAAGGGAAAAACGATAATACGAAATACAATATTGAAAACATTTAAGGGAAAAATAGAGGGAAGATTAAGAATGAAAAACGTAATATGAAAGTTATATAATTGTTATTTACACACATAGAATATTTACAAATTTGATTACAGTTGCAAAAGAGGTTTTGAATAAGTATAGTAGACATCATTAACTTGATTATCATTAATTAACTATATTATATAATAAGAAAAAGCCCCTACAGAAGTTCCGTAGAGGGAAAAACACACTGAAAAACATAACATTAAAAAGATAAACATAAAATACGAACCAGTGGGACTAGAATTAAAAATAGGATATCTAGAAAGAGCTAGGACACTCACGCATCGAAAACAGCATAGTACGCAACCGGTACTCACCCCTGACCCCAGTAGATTAGCCGATCATCTGGAGCATCAAAACACACGTCTTAATACTTCAAAGGCAGGGCTCCCGGAAAAATCTATTATTATTATTATTATTACCGTTGTTTTTGTTATACAATGGTTTATTTTTATAAAATCAAATATGTACACTTTTAAAAAGAGCAGAAAAATATCCCGCGCATCTACAGTTTGAAATTTTTACGCTATTATTTAAATATTTCAGATATTCGTATCAGAAAAAAAATATTCATTCAGTAATTCAATAAATAAGATAGAAGAAAGTACAATAATAAGCATTAAATAAAATCTAACGGTAACAAAATATCTTGAAACAAATTAATTTAAACACAATGCGAATATTTCATTTGTTCACTTGATTCAACAAAGAATTTTGTAATCAAAATCACGTTTATACTTGAAAAACAATCTGTTAAAAGAAATAGTTTTACCGTTTGTATTATTTATCGAAAATATTTATGCATCTTTTTTAGCAATAATTAATATAATTATATTTGCTGAGTTTTATAATATGGCGAAACAAATTATTTTATTATAAAGCAGTATTTTTTTTTTTTCTTTTATTGAGACATTTCAGTAAAATTTGGTAGAATAAAATATATAAAATGTATTTTTTTTTTTTTACCAAAATAAAATTTACTTTCTTAAAATAAAATATAGCCCAAAACAAAAAGAAAAGTATTATCTTTATCTATCAAGCATTGATTGTATGGCTGTTTTCTATATTTTTAACAATGTATAAATGAATAATTCGAAAAGAAATTGCTGTTAAATATTTGCATAAATTAGCAACTGTGACATTATTATTATTATTATTATTATTATTATTATTATTATTTTAAGCTTTTAATCGCCTGAAACATTTAAAAAATATTTCTGCAGGGCACAACTATTGATTTAATTTTTACTTTATTATCCATATAAACTATTTAAAAAAAAAAAGAAAATGTTAGCATAGGCTGACTTTCCACAGTTGCCCATCATAATTATCATCCCCATTATTATTGCCCATCATCAGTTAATCTCATAAATTTCTACTGTAGTTAATAATACATTCGTTTTAAGGGAAATGAAGTTTACCTCTACCACTTGGCTCTGTGGCAAAATCATATCCACAACTAACCCAACTACTCCCCAATCATACCCCCAGCTAACTAAACTTTGCTTGGATACATTGTTTCGTTTTATTAGAATCAATTTCATATTTCAGTTTTTATGCAGCTCCTTTTCCACAACCCAATAATTCAAATTTATGTGAAATACTACCTTATTTGCCATGTTAAAGGAATCGCAAATTTCGAATAACTTACGAAGTTTTAAAAATAGAAAACTATTAGTGAATGATGTTCTTGCCAGCATCATAAATAATGGTTAAAAACTAATCCAACATTAAAAAAAAAAAAAAAATAATAATAATAATAATAATCCTCATAATACACGTTTATGCGAAATTTTGCCCTATTTCTTCATGTTAAGAAAATCGTAAATTATGGAAACTTACGAAGTTTTAAAAGTAGAATGATCATAGTTAATAATGTTCGTTTAAAATGAAAGGTTGGTTGGTTAGTTTGATTTTACGTGGCACTAGCGCTACACAATGGGCAATTTAAAAAGAAAGGTGAAACAATGTTAAAAAAGACAAATAAAGGAAAATTTTTAACTAGTCTACGACCGTTTCTCGGAGCATCCTAAGTTCCTTCCTCAGTACTAGTGGAAAATGAATTTAAAACAGGATAAAAATTTAAAAGGAAAAAAAAGGAAACAAAAAATTGAAAAGTTAAAAACCCTGTAGCTTGCCATGCAAACTTCATCCAAGACGTTGGCCCAGAAAGGATCAGGTGGATCCAGAGCCTGATTAAGGGGGAAGCACACATTATCTCCGCTCTCACCGGAATATTTTTACAATTATTTTTTACTTCATGTCATAGAAATTCCACGCTTTGACGAGGAAATATTTTTTATAAAAAATGAACGGTGTAAAATAATCCAATTTACTCGCCGTTATTAGACATCAGAATTCTTTTTAAATAATTTTTAATGAGAATTTTCTGTTTATTATAGGGTTAAAAAATAACGGTGTAAGTATAAATAATGTGTGCTTCCCCCTTAATCACGCTCTGGGTGGATCATGTTTGCTTTGTAAGAACCGGGATTTTTAACTTTTTAATTTTTCGTTTTCTTAATTTCTTTTAAGTTTTTATCATACTTTAAATTCCTTTTCCACTAGTATTGAAAAAGGAACTTAAAAAGTTCCAAGAGAGAAACAGCTGTATACTAGTTAGTAGTTTTCCTTTATTTGTAATTTTTAGCGTTGTTTTTACTTTTTTTGTATGTTCTAGCACGATGTTTCTTCACTTATATTTAATTATGTTCATGCCAGCATCAAAAATATTATTTTAAAACTATTCCAATACCTTTATGGTGAAAATAATCTTCATAAAACATGTTTATGCGAAAATAGCATATTAGCCACTTCCAAAAATAAGCATTATGCGAAGTTTCGATGTTTTTATTTTTTCCGAATTTCACCCGTTAAATTTCTTTTGTGACCCAATGTTTCATCACAGTGTTTGTTCATCTTCATGAGTACTGTTATCTCTCTAAATTTGTTGAATGGTTTCGACAGGGTAATATACAGGCTGAACACACCTGTATATTACATTTAAACAATGAATATCATGTTATTTTTAACAGATTTGATAAAAGTATACGAAATCAAATATGACGTCAAACTTACAATTTTTATTTCTCGTTAATTTTTCTTATGTACATACACATATTTACTTTTCACAGTTACATTATTGTTTATGGATATCAGAGAGCGTAAATAACTGAAATACAAAACTGAATATTAAAAGTCGAGCACAAGTCCGGTCAATCTAGGTTTGATTAATCTACGTTAATGTAGGAACTTAATTATTAGTGGAGACAAACAAAATATCACTCTACTTCAACTTTCAATACTGACAAGTAAAGATTTTTATTTCATAATTATTCAGCAATTGCATTATATACCTTCTACAAGAATACTAAAAATATGTTTACTGAAAATATTAAAATCCCTAAACTTCGTCATATGTAATTAGAAGACAAACTGTCGTCGTTACTTTTTCAACGTGAAAAAAATAATTAAGTGCACCGGTATATACATATATTTATTTATTTAATACTTAAAAAAGAGCTACATTAATTAATGAATTAAATATTAATGAATCAATATATCTGTAAAATCATAAACAGAAAATTTGAAAACACCTTTAGATTTTGCTTAAGAATTATTTTCTTAAAAAAATCCCATATTTTATATTTTGCTGAAATTGTTTGAATTATATGCACTTATTTCCAATTTTGTATTTAATAAATGGTATCAGATATATCTGGTAAATAATTTAAATCAAAAATTAAGCAAATAAGTCAATTAGATATACTTATATATATATATATATATATATATGTGTGTGTGTGTGTGTGTGTACGGGTTAACAATGCAGATTCTTTTCGATAGATAGATTTACAGCACACTTCTTTGTATGGACTATTTCATTCCTGTTACAAGAAGCGTCAAATTCTCAGAAGTCAAGCGAAGGTGTTAACTTCATAGATACATTTACGGTGAAACACAGTAAAGTTCATGATTAAAAAAAAAGCGAGAGTTTCGGCGAGAGGTATTTTTTCCTTACATTCTTTTGAAGAAAAGTGCTGCTAAAAGTTATCGTATACTGCGGAAAGCTTATGGTGAACATGCTTCAACTCAGTATACGTGTGAAAGTTGGTTTAAAGGTTTTAAAAGAGGTTATTTTAAACGAAATAGTTTGAAAACCAATAACTGCATGCACACTACCTTTCCATAAATGACGAAACACTTTCGATTTCAGATATTTTTTTTTGCGAAAAAATATTTTAAAACTTGAGGAGTGATGAGAACATGTTATACCTCATATATTTCAGTGAAAGTTTTACCCCGAAAGTGAAAGCGGGACCAGTAAAAAATTAAAGAAAAGTGTTTGGCATCACCCTGTAAAAAGTAATTCTTGAAATGAAATCTGGCTGTAGAATGGGATTATAGGGCTATTTCTTAATATTTGTATAAATTTTTATTTTTCTGTCGCCTGTAATCAGGGAGATATAATGATTTCTTTAAAAAATTGCAAAAAAAATATCACTTTTATAGCTATACTTAAGATATTAAACCCAGTGCAAAGCCATTTTCAGAAAACTTGACATACAATATTAGACACAGCATACCGCAATCAGAATGAAAAAAATATTAAATATCGAATAAAATATGAGAATTTTTACTTAATAATTTTTAACTGCGCATGCGTAAGATTCAGCGAAATTTCAATTGCATAATTTGATAGCCATATGTATCGAGCTACTTATATAAAAACCCCAAACATGTATCATGTAAACCTAAAAAGTTGTACGCGATAGAATGAACTGTTATTCAGTTTCTCTCGAAAAAACTTTAAACTATAAGTGGTTTTGTTCGCATTTTTATTTTGATTCAATGAATGGTAGTACAGTTTTCGGTGATTGGAAATAAATACTGAGAAAACTCCCTTATCATTTTCTAATTTTTGGGAACAGCTGAAATTCAGTTCATTCTATCGCGGACAACTCTTTGAGTTTCCCCGATACTTGTTTGGGGGTTTTATATAAGTACCTCAATACATTTGGCTATTAAATTATGCAAATGCAATTTCGCTAAATTTTCCACATGCGCTGTTAAAAATTAGATGGTAAAAATGCTCATATTCCATTAGATATTTAATATTTTTTCCTTCTGATTGTTGTATACTGTGACTAATATTGTATGTCAAATTTCCTGAAAATGTCTTTGCACTGCGTTTAACACCGTGCGTGTTACAGCTAAAAAAGTGATTTTTTTTTTCAGTTTTTTAAAGAAACCATTGTATCTTCCTGATTACATGTGGTAGAGCCATGCAAATTTATACAGATAATAAGAAAGAACCCCATAATCAAATGCTACAGCCGAAATGCATTTTAGGCATTAATTTTTACAGGGTGATGCCAAACACTTTCTAATTTCTTTAAATTTTTATGGTCCCACTTTCACTTTCGAGCCAAAATTTTCACTGACAAATATGAGGAGGTATAACATGTTCTTCACACTCCTAAAGTTTCAAGATGGTTTGTCTAGTACTCTTTAAGATATTTAAAAAAAAGTCTGAAATCGAAAGTGTGCTCAGTCTGAATCATGCTTTTATTGCCAAATGACCACAATGAAAAACAAAACACTGCAATTTAAATTTGCTTCATGATAATGCACTATCACACAATTCAAAACTTGTTAAAAACACGTTAAAGGAAATTACCTGGGAAATATTAGCTCGATGACACTCGCACTTTCTAAGCAGAACTTCACAACGTATGAAAAAGTGGAAAATTGGGTTTCTAAATGTTTTACCTCGAAAAACGCAAAGTTCTACAGACAAGGAAACATTCAAAATTTGTCGTCTTCAAATATATATAGATGTGTGTGTGTGTGTGTGTGATTCTACTCTTCATAAAACACCAGAAAGTGAAAAAATTATCGGCTGAAATTAATTACAGCGACCACAGAAAATTATCCAAATTAAGCATATTTAACAGGGAGTAGCCCCTGCTCATCACTCTTGGAGTGATGTTAAGAGCTTCTAAGGGGACTACTCGCAGTTTATTCGAAAAAAAAAACATAAATCGCCAGGCCTTAGCCTAGAGCCGACAATGGGCGATAGTGTGAGAATTGAACAATTTCAGAGAAACGTCGGAGTAAAATCAAACCGACAATGGGTGTGAGCTGATGAACAACAAAGTTTGCAATCAGAGATGACTGCTGATGAGAACAGTCTGATAAAAGTCCTATCTACAAGAAGTCCGTGTATATTTTCCAAGTTTCCCCGAGGATTTGCACTTCGCAACAAGGGGCATTATGGAGAAAACTGTTTAATGCAAATAAGCAATCATATTTTTGATGTTGTTGAAGTTTTGGGTAACACTCTAAAGAAAATATACACTACTATATTAAAGATGAGATGAAATAGTCTTTCGAAGGGATGAGAAAAAACTTTTGTATTTCCAGTGGGAAATCTTCAAGTCAGCTTCTTTTAAAACTGGGCTGATTGCAGCACCGAGGAGGAGAGTACAGAAATTCACATTCTCGCAACATGCTTTTTAGAGGACAGACAAATCACTCACACACTCAGACCATACAGTAAAAACTTAACTAAAAAAAAATAATAATTATATAAATTAAAAAATAAATTTTAACTCCATTAATTAGTTCTATTTGAGATGTCTATCAAAAGATAGTATATTCTTTTCAATTTATTTAGGAGGGAAGGACGCGTAACAATGTTTTCCCGCCAGCCCTCGGATCTTGGCTAGGGATTTCTAATATGGTATAGACTTATAAGAGGGCAACTGTAGTAGCAATGTTCTGGTGTGCCCTTCTCTCCACAAGAGCATAGGGGCGTGCGTCGGCAGTTGAATCTGTGTAGGTACTTTGGAAATGGCCCGTGATCCGATAGGAAGGTAGCAGACTCAGGAGAGAGTGACCAATCATTTGCGGTCGCATGCGGGATCAAGGGAAAGGTATATCTTCCATTTTCTGAGTCCTCCCACCAGGCCTGCCATTCCCGAAGCATTCGGAGTTTTAGTGTACTTTTAATGTACGAAGGAGGTGCAAGAAGAGAATAGTCTATGCTATTATTCTCCGTTGCACCCTTTGCTAAGGAGTCTGCCAATTCATTACCGAACACACCCCTATGGGCAGAAACGTTTGCCAGGGACCCCTAACAACACATCTTCTCCAAATGACATCCTAAGGATATCCTATGGATGAAAAGGACGTATATGGACATCTTATGGACAACTTCAGTATGTATTGTGGACAAGTGTGTTGTTAGGGACGTTAGGAAATTTAAATATTTTAAGAGTTGCTTTATTTTAATAATTTGAGGGTGTCTGGCCCTATGACGGACTATGGCCTGCAGATCCGATAGACTATCTCTAAGGATATGGAATTTTTGATTGACATCATGTTGGGCTATGATCCACTCCAGGGCCTTCTCTATTGCGAAACGTTCCGCTTGGAAGACTGAGTTATAATCTTCGAGTCTGCATGCCCACCGATGGATGCATTCATTGTTTTTTAGAACACAGAAGGCAGCCGCGACCCCGTGTTCCGTTTTAGAGCCATCAGTATAGACCGCCATAGGAACCGACGGAGAACAACTATTTTTGGAACATGAAGTGAGTAAGGAGGCAATGTCCTGAGCTGGGTGGATTTGCCAGCTGGGAAGGAGATGTTGCACTCTAACGCCAGGAAGATGTAAATTTGAAAGATCTGAGTTTTGAAGTTGTAAGATATTCGTTTTATTGTGACCATATTTAAGTTGTAGATGTACATGGGGGATCCCGGTGATGACTGTGAGGGCGTTTGATGAAATGGTTTTATAGCCACGCGAAATTTGGAGTAAAAACATTCTTTAACAGAGTTAATTTTGGTTTTTGCAGTTTGTGTGAGATGCCCTCCCCAGATACCAGTCCCATATGTTAGAATTTTATCAATGATTGAGTTATACCAGATTTTAAAAAGAGTTGTTGATGTAACTGAAACTCTTACCGACCATTTTCGCAGAATTGTGAAAAATTTTTAGAGTTTTAATTTTAAGTTCTTTTATGTGTTCTAGCCAGTTAAAGTGTTTATCTATTGTTATTCGTAATAATTTGAGATGAGGTACATGATTGACACTGATGTCCTCTATTCTCATCACCGGGTTCCTTTGAAGAGAGCGGGGATCCGAAAACATCAAGCATTGCGTTTTTTAGGTTGATAACTCCAGGTTAAATTTGGTGAGAAGATTACTAAAAGGTTTAGAGCCTCCCGAGCCTGGTTCTCCAGGTCAGTCCTCGTTCTGCCAGAGACAACCAGGGAGAAGTCATCCGCATATGCGAAAGCTTTAAATCCTTTGGAATTCATTTCAATTAGTATGTTGTTTGCTATTAGGTTCCACAATAACGGGCCCAAACGAGACCCCTGGGGATAACCTTTAGGAAGGTCTTTTGTATCGGATCCCCAATTGATGGAGGTTTTCCTATTAGATAGATACGAACGGATAACTCTCGCCAGTTGCTCGGGCAGTTTAGATCTTTAAGATAATTTAGAATATGTAGCCATTCAATATTATCGAAGGTTCCTTTGATGTCGAGTGAGATCAGAGTTGTGTATTTTTCAGACTGTATGTTAACGGCGCAGGAGGTTAGTTTTTCTTTCAATGCATGTTCACAGGATCTGCCCCCTCTGAATCCAAATTGAGAGAGATGAAGTAAGTTGTTGAATTCCAAATAATAATTTAATCTGATCACAATTAATTTTTCTAGCAATTTTCCTAATGTTGGTAGAAGACAGATTGGTCTATATGATGAGGGTTCAGAGGGTAACTTCCCTTGCTTTAAGAAGTACACCACTTCCCCTCTGCGTAGTGTTAATGGGAAATATTGGTGTTGTAGGCAGAGGTTTGACCATTTATGAAGGATGTGCGGTAAAATGTTATACGAATTTCTAAGAATTCTGAAGTCTATATTGTCTGGGCCTGGAGCCTTTTTAATGTTGAAACTAAAAAGAGCCGACCTGACCTCTGCCTCAGAGAAAAGTATGTCAGGTGGAGCTGGGAAGTTAGGATTTTGAGCCGAGTCGAGATTGCTCGGTGGGAATAGAATAGAGGTCAGGTACTCGAAGTTGTCTTTCCTGGAGGAGTGAGCTGGAGGATGTTCAAGTTTTAGCTCAGAAGGGGTGAAGAATTTGTTTGAGTAAAATTTTTGTGCTATGCTAAATGGGTCTGTTTGTTCTGTACAGAATTTTTTCCATGCGGCGTGTTTGGTTTGGTTAATTTGTTTTTTATATGTTGCTGCGAGCTGCTTATTTTTTGTGTTTGTGCTGTGGTAATGAATCAGGAATAATGTACTGCGTTTGCCGTCTGAGTGCCGTGGATCTCTGCTGGGGAGACCAAAAATTTAAGGTGCGCTGACGTCCTGTTTTTTTTAGTTTAAAGGCAAAGGCTGCAGCTGATTGGACGGAAGAAATTAAAAGAATGGTAAAGTGTTCTAGTTGCTGTGTATTAGAGATTACATTTAATTGTTCTGTAAACTGTTCTGAGAAATTTAGGAGGGTTTTACAAAATTTGCTAAAGTTACCATGTTTTGTTTGGAGCCTTTTGTTTGAGAAGGATTTGGGGAAAGGGTTTAAAGAGTAGGTAATGTATTTGTGGTCTGAGCAGTTAAAGATGTCTTGGACAGTCCAATTTGAAATGTGTGTAAAGGTTTTTGGGTTAACTAGTGTGAAGTCTGGCTAGCCACGCGCGTTTTTCTTCTGAAAAGTAGGAATGGTGTTTTCTATGTTGGCCAGAGAGACTATTAATAGTAATGTATTCGATTAGACTGCTACCCCTAACGTCCTCTGTTGGGGAATTCCATAGAGCAAAGTTTGCGTTAAGGTCGCAGCCACAAAAGAAAAATTTTCTGTGTGTGATTAAGTGCTGACACTCTTGCATACAAAACTCGAAGTCCGAGGACGGGGCTGCATATGCACTGCCAAGGATCAACTCACCCTAATTAGTGGTCAGTGTAATGAAAACACAATGTTCCCCAGTAAAGAGATGAGTGTAGACGAGGTTTTGAATTCGTATAACAATGTGCGAGGAATTTTGTGCTGAGCTGAACTTGATCCAGGAGGAAGGAAATCCATACAGGTCACCCTCTCCAGTGCAGTGGGCATCCTGCAGCAGCCCGATATCAGTGGAACTTTTGTCCATGTAATCCCGAGCCGCCGAGTTAGCCGCCCTGCAATTCTTTTAGTTAACCTGCAGGATTTGAAGACTATTTAAGTTAGGAGGGATAGTTTCATTAGAGGACAGTGCTTCCTGGGAAGGAGAGGAGCGCACACGTTTGGAATTGGACATAGCAGATTATGTTTGAGTTGATTGGATTTAAGATAAATAAATAAATAAATAAAAATTGGGGAAAAAGGAATAAAAAAGAAAAAGAAAAGTTACCGTCGTGCTGCTGACGTGCATCTGATGAGTAGTCTAGAGCTCCAGATGAGTAGCCCAGAGGTCCAGATGGCTGTAGGAACCGCTGATATCCCTCATAGTAGTAGTTGTGCGTAGAGTTTGTAGCTGTTTGTTGCGCATTATTCTGAAGATAAGGCAAGAAAGGATTGCAACAATTGAAAAGCCAAGGATGTGGACTGGAATTGACTTGTGCTCTTTGCTTTTCATATCCCATTGGTCTTTGGCGTTGAGGCCAGGCATTATTTGCTGTCTGGCGTATAGGTCTGGCACTGTTTGAAGATTGTCTTGGCTGTTTTTTTGGGGGTTCGTTCGATGCACTATAGAACCTCCTGTCCAATTCCTCTCTGTATCTCTTGTATTCTTGTTCAGAGGTTGGATATGAGAATGAGTATGCCGGGTAATTTGTGCTGATGGGTCGTATTCCTTTCGAGGCATTTTTGAGGTTGACCCTCGCGCAGTTTATGCAGCTCGGTTCTTCTTGACAATTGTCATTTTTGTGCCCAATGTGAGCAAAATTGTTCTTGCTCACACTGTGAGGAAGGGTGATCCAAGCCTTGGCAGATTGAGCAACGCGTCACTTGCATGTGTGGTCTAATTTGACATCTCTGTAACCCAATCTGCAGATTTCTAATTTTAATAATGGCTTCTGCAATGGGGATGGGAGCTTGTAGTATCCAATTTTTTTTAGGCCTTGGCCTCTTGATGCCGTTAGCCTGACAGTTTTTAATGTGTTTTTGGTGCTACTTGTTAAATAGCCGTGATCCTGCAGCTTTTCCGTGATTATATCTTCCGTTAACTCCTCATGAACACCTAGAATTATGAAACGTTGTGGCAAGGTTTTAGTTTGACTTGTAGTTTCTCAGAAAGGACCTGGAAAATGAGTATGTCCTGGATTAGGGATTGATCCCCATCTTCAGAGTTACACAAGAGATCCAGTGACCTTCTGAAAGTCCTTGTGTCGATAATATTTGCCATGGTTGCCATTCTATTTTTTCTGAGAGTCTGAAGAATTTCATAGCCACTAGTTGTGGAGCACATTTAAGTTATATAAACAGTTTTTTTGGCTGTGTGGAATTCGTAGAGTGCCTTTGAAAAGTTTTTGTTAGGTAGTACTTTTGGTTGTGTAGTTATGTAAGAAGCTGCCATCATGGAACCTGCTTGGAGGGAATCTGTTAGGATAGGGAATTCTATTTCCTTTAGTATTGTTGGTTGATTGTGAGTTTCTGTTTCTGTTTCTTGGATGACTGGAGGATCCAAATTTTGTTGCTGCTGATTTGTTGGTGAAAGTGGCCTTGATTCTTTAGCTGAGGGCAGAAGGTGCTTTCCCAATTTCTTTAAGATCTTTTCTTGGTGAGTGGAAATCTTTTCCACCTTCTCGTTAATTTGTTGAGGATTTAGCTTAATCAATTCATGGAGGTCCGCTGGGGATTGTAGAATGGTTGTTTCAGCTTGAGGAGTTGATGGGGAAGCACTGATTGGTAGATTTTAAGTACTTCGCGGAGAAGCAAAACACGGTTCTGTTCGTACACGGCAATCTCGGTGATAGCGAACTTATCACCTAACAGCGCTAAATCGCCAAAAATGCTTAACCTCTTGAATTGAAATGACGAGTCCAGCTCGTCATAAATTTCCCGACACTAATTATGTTCTTATATATATAACAATAAACATTCATATAAATGTGTGAAACAAATATTATTTTAATAATAACAAATTATTTGAGCAACAAAACCGTAAGTTTCTATATCAATCCCTCCTCTTAAAACTAAGAAAATTAAATTGTCTGCATGAGCAGTGCTGACTGAAAATAAATTGCAGTTCAAGGGGTTAATTTTGATAATATTTTGTGGTCGCTGTAATTCATTTCAGCCGATAATTTTTTTTTTCTTTCTGGTGTTTTATGAAGAGTAGAATCACATATATTTTTTTTTTCAATAATTTTTGAAGACGACACCTTTTGAATGTTTCCTTGTGAGAAGTATCCACAAGTTATTTGATAGATAGGAGAAATGTGTAGTTAGTGATGGCCATTACTTTAAATAGAGTACATGTATTGTTTCCGTTAAAACTGTCGTGTTTTCTTTGATTATAAGATCTGCATTATTAACCGGTATATGAAGTATATACATAGCTGATATCGCTCAGATAATTTTTAAAATAGTAAATTAAAAAATTAAATATTATTCTAAACAAACTTTTTTCATTTACCTTCTTGAAGTAGTTTCCGTAACTCCAGTTTTTTTTAACCATACAAAGAAAACTAAATATATTTAATTTGTAGACAGATTCTATTTTAGTAAAACCAAATTGCATGATTTTGTAAAACTTTTTTTAGGAGCTTTTTATATGAAATTGACTTTGACTTCGTGTCACGCTAATAAACAAGGCGCCTTCAGTTTAAAGTACATATAAGTTATTCCGTTTTTTGCTCTTTGGCTTAGTTAGTTAGAGCGTCAAGTTATTAATTCGATGGTCGGGAATTCCATCCCCGAAGGTCCGGAGAATTAATTTTTGCAGATAATAAGTAGAAAAGGTGTCAGTTGGCAAAAGAAAATTTTTTGTTTCCAACACAGTATCCTAAGAACTTTTGAAAAGTTTTTTTAAGAAGCCTTTTTTTTTTTTTTTTTTTTTTTTTTTAGATGTTAAAAATATCACAAAATATTTTAGACATTAAAAAAGCACAAAATAAAAAGTTTTAAGTAAAAAATAAATAATAAATATTTTTAGAAGCTTTTTATTGAAATTAGAAGCTTTTTGTTAAAATTAGAAGCTTTTTATTGAAATTACAACCTTTTTATTGAAATTGGATTTTGTCATCGTGTCACACTGAAAAAAAAACGCCTCCACTTTAACGTAAATGTTAGAATCTTTATACGTCGCTTGTTAATGAATAGAGCAAATGAATAGAGCGTCATGTTGATAACGCGATGGCTATAATTTCGATCCTCGAAGGCCGATGTGTTACTTTATTGCAGATAATTAATAGTAAAGATTTCAAATTATAAAATAAAAATCCTTCGTTGTCTACAAACTATGCTAAAAATTTTTTGATTAAGTTTTTTAAGAAGCTTCTTTTAGTTACTAAAACATACAAAAGAAAAATGTTATTAAAAGGAAAAAAAAAATAGAAGTTTTTATTGTGTAACCCTAAAAAGCATTAAATATATATATATATATATATATATATTCTTGCAAGGACATGCTATAAAAAAATAAATAGAAGTTTCAACAATAAGAAAATTGTTGAAACAAAAATAGAAATATTTAAAGAAAAAATTTAAAATATTCAAAACACTTTAAAAAACATTTGAGGACAATACTTTTTTTGTATAAGTATTTATTGGAAATTTTTAGCATGTTCTATGACTCTTCTTTACTGTTCTTTGATTTTTGGTTAGAGCTTGTCGTGGGTTCGATTTTCCAAGGGCCGATGTGTTAATTTTTGCAGTTAATTAATAGAAAAGTTGTCAATTGATAAATGAAAATCTTTCAAAGTCTACACAGTATCCTTTGATTAATTTTTAGAAGATTTTTTTTATAACTAAAAAGCAGAAAATAATCTAAGTTAAAAAAACAAAAAAAAAAAAAAAAAAGAGAGAGAGAGAGAGAGAGAGAGAACATTTTTTAATAGTAGAAGCTTTTTATTGTGGAGCCCTGAAAACCATAAAATAAAAATTTATTCTTGCAAATACACGCTATAAATAAGTGAAAGTTTCAACACTAAGAAAATTTTAGAGAAAAATATAGATATATCACTTTTGCCAGAGATGGAAATTTTTAAATATTCAAAAGAGTTTAAAAAGCTTTCGAGACCTTTGAAATTTATGGCTTAACAAATACTTATGTAGAAACTAATGATTAAGAATACTGGTCTCGATAGCATTTTAAAATATTTTGAATATTTAAAAACTTTCCTCTCTGTCAAAAGTGACATATCTATATTTTTCTCTAAAATGTTCTTACTGTTGAAATTTTCATTTATTTATAGCATGTCTTTGCAAGAAAAAAAATATATATACTTTTCAGGGTTCCACAATAAAAAGCTTATACTGTTATTCATTTATTTATTTATTTATTTTTTACTTAAATTTTTATTTTTTTATCTAAACATTAAATTTCCCGTAGTTACCTTTTTAAAAATTGTCACATTCATATGAAAAATAAGTTTAAGGCAATAAACGTTTAAAATCTCTGTAATTTATCTTCTTTTCTCTTACAGAATTTATAAAAATCATTATACTTAGTAAAATTATTATGTGCATGCATATACCTTTAAAGTATGCTTTCATAAATCTATAAAATACTTTTCAGATTATCTAACACTTCGCACTCATGACACATGTGGTTGATTTTGCCATTTTAAGTGATATTTTTTCCAGTTTTGCAAGATTTGTTGTATTAAAAAAATAAAAAATTAAAAGCATTTATAAAAGACACAGATGTAACTCGTATCTCATTGAATAAATAACCTTAAGAATATTTACATTTTTTCTGCATCTTCAAGCGCACAGATCTAGCAAAATATAAATAAGTAACGATGTCTTTTGGGAAATTCATGGATAAAACATAAATGTTTCCTTTACGAATATTAAAATATGTTAGAAAATAAGGATCCTTTATAATGTCTGTAGGCTTTTTTTTTCTTCACAGCAGTTGCAATACGTAATATATAATAAGCAATAAAAAAGTATCCCCATTTGATATCTTCAATTTTTCTTATACTTTTTTAAATGTATGCTTATTACATTCCTATGCTTATTACTTAGCTACACTCTGAAAAAATTTCATAAAATTCGCAGAATTGGCCGTTAAATTATACTGTCAGCTTTCTTCTTAGTGAAAAAAGTCCTGTGCCTGTATTTAGGACAAATCGTTGTAAATTTAAGATTATTGACCGTTTATTAAGGGTTACTTCCCTTCTTCAAGAAAAAAAAAATATGACAAACTTACGGTCATGACTTTAATTTTACGGTCAGTGGCCGGTCACTGACTGTATCTAGTGTGCAGTTTTTTTTACAGTGTACGCCTATTAAATGTTCTCATAGAAACTCTTTTGTATATGGAATTATTTAAGAGCTTGTTTTATTATTAAACAAAAACACAAAATCCTGCTGTACACATTGGTTAGTAACACTTTCCAATGTACATAATTGTAGTATTGTATAACTTTCGATACACTTTGCCTACGTAATCACACAACGGACAGACAAGACAGTATGTTCTGAAAAGCATACAGATAGACTAATTGAATTCCTAATCATTCATAAACATTGTTAGGAAGTGTTAAAAATGCTTAACACTAAAAACAACGTAGCGCTTATATTCTAATTGCAGTCCATAATGTATTTGAATATTTTAGTGTAGCCATGTAAATCTGAAGGATAACAAAATCATATTCTATACAGCATATTATTTTAGCATATTAAAAATCAGTGTCAATTTCTTTGTGATATTTATAATAGAAAGTTCTAAATAATTTACAAAAATGTCTGTCCTAAAATACAATGTATTAGCATTTTTTTTTTTCCTGCACACAAACCAGTTGCACACGACATATAAATGTCATTTAAAATAGGAAACATTCCATAGTGAATTTGAATAACATATATAATTTGTAAAAATTCTGAAAATATTTACGGACACTGGGACGGGCAGATGGACAGAGAGACAGAGAGACAGTCGCACAGGTAGATACTTAAATTGAAATCACATTCCCATTTAAAAAGTACTATATCGCTAAATTTAAACGAAAATGCAATTTCAGCAAATTTGCAATAAAAACCTTCAATGTAACTGAGTATTTTGTGCGGCCCTGTAAATCTAATGCTAATCCTACTGCATCCTGTAAAAAACATTCTTTTCTGCATATGAATAACGTATTTCAGATTTATTAAGATCTGTTCGAAGCAAAGTTTTTAAAATTTGGTTTATAGAAATATCTCTCATAGCACGAATGCTTTGGAATATTTTTGCTCTGTACACAAGCCACAAGTGATACTTACTCCATTTTCTATAGCAAACATCCGATAATGAACTTTAACCACATATTTCAATTTCATTGCAATTTGTTTAAAATAACGGAATTAAAATATAGTTCATAAAAACACAAATGCTTTGGAATATTTTGGGTGTCCCTGTACACAAGCCAGAAGAGATAATCACTCCAATTTCAATAGGAAATAACCGATATGAAGTTTAATATCATATATCAATTTCAAGAAATTCCCTGAATATTTGCGTGAGCTAAAGCCCGGATAGATGGGCAGACAGACAGACAAACCGAAGTCATTAACACTTTTCAACCTTACTGGAAAGTGTTATAAACATTTAGAAAATGATAAAAAAGACTAATTTAAACGAAAATGTAATTCCAGAAATTTTCAATAACACCCATTAATGTAACTGAATATTTTTGTGTGGCCCTGTAATTCTAATACTAATCATAATGTATTCTATGGAAAACATTCTTTGGTGCATATGAATATTATATTTTAATTTTATTAAGATTTGTGCAAAGTACAATCCTTAAATTAGGTTTATACAAATACCTCTCATAGAACACAGTGCTTAGGAATAATTTCGTGTATCCCTGTATACATACCAGTGATGGTATATACTCCATTTTCAGTTAGAAACATCTGATAGCGTACTTGAATAACATATTTAAATTTCATTAAGATTTGTGTAAAAGAACGGTATTAAAATATGGTTTATAGAAATACCTCTCATAGTACACAATGCTTAGGAATACTTTCGGGTGTCCCTGTATACAAACCCGTGATGATATTTACTCCATTTTCAATGAGAAACATCCGGTAGTAGACTTAAATAACATATTTCAATTTCTTTAAGATTTGTGTAAATTAACGGTATTCAGATATGGTTTATAGAAATGCCTCTCATAGGACACAATGCTTTGGAAAACTTTTGGGTGTCCCCGTACATAAACCAGTAAAGTTGTTCACTCCATTTTCAATAGAGAACATCTGATAGTGAACTTGAATAACATATGTGAGTTTCAAGAAAGTCCATAAATATTTACGGGAGTTAGAGCGCGGACAGGTAGACGGACAGACAGACAGACAAACAGACAGACAAACCGAAGTCATAAACACTTTTCAACCTTGTTGGAAAGTGTTAAAAATGTTAAGTTGCCGCTTTAAAAGAACTCATTTTTCACCAACATTTAAAATTACTTTTTATAAATTACTTTTTAAGTTTTTTTTTTCTTTACATACTATGCTAATTGTATAATATAGGAAAGAAACGACGATTATAAAAGTGTTTAACCCTTCTGCTGTATTTATTTCAAAAGGGTGAAATAGATATTTATTTTTGAATGAACCAAATGGAGTTCAAAAAACAATAATACATTTAATTTCAAAATATAGCCGTACATTGATTATCTATTTTTCAATTAAATTTATGTCACACTTTTTAATATTTTTGCTTTTTAACCGACTTCAAAAAAGAAGGAAGGTTCTCAATTTTAAACCATATATATATATTTTTTTTATGTTTGTTAGCTCATAACTTCTGAACGGATGCTCCGATTTTGATACTTTTTCTTTTGTTGAAAAGGTCTTGGTCTGAAATAGGTCCCACTGTAATATCTCTAAGTTCTAAAGAAAATACAGGGTGCCCAAAAAAATCAGTACTAACTCTTTTAACTGCTAAACGGCTGCGGGTATAGTGATAAAAATGGTATGGAAGTATAGCAAAGTGGCCATGCAGTACAAGGTTTAACCGCTTGCAGTGCCACCTGGTGGAAAATAGTGGAATTAGTGTGCCTATCTCGAAAACGGTTCTAGAGAAAAAGGTGAATTACAAAGTTGAAGAGTATCACCGATTTAGTACAAAAAGATAGTTAAGACATTCACGCTAGCGTTCCTATCTCGAAAACAGTTGAAGACAGGAGGAAAAGTGAATTATAAAATTGCAGAGCATGATCGATTTAGTACGAAAAGATAGTTTAGACATTGATGCTAAAAATGGAAAGCTTAAAACGTACAGTTGTTTGTTTGCAATTTTCTACACTGTCCGCACTTGAACTACGTTGTACACATTGCAGCGTAGCGGATGACGCGTATACTCTGTGGTTCAAAGTACTGTGACTGTAAGCGGTCACATCGATTAGCGCAAAGTCGTTTTCAACCAACTTCAGAAAAGAGGGTGTACTTAATTCGAGCTATGTGTTGTTGTTGGTGTTTGTAAGCTTATAACTTTACAAGAGGTGCTCTAATTAACCGAACTCAAAAAGGAGGAGGTTCTCAATTCAAAGCGTATGTTTTTTGTTTTTGTTTGTTAGCTCATAACTTCTGAAAGGATTATCCTATTTTGAAAGTTTTTGATTTATCGTAAAGGTCTTGGTCTGAAATAGGTTCCATTGTAATATCTTTACGATCAAAAGAAAATACAGGGTGCCCAAAAAAGTAAGTCCCGACTCATTTAACTGCTGAACAGCTGCAGCTATAGACATAAAAGTGGTATGTAGGTATAGTAAAGTGGACATGTGCTACGTGATTCAACCGTCTACAGCGCCACCTGGTAGAAAACAGTCGAGTTAGCGTTAATATCTCGGAAACGTTCACAAAAGGGGAAAAAAGTGAATTTAAAAATTGCAGAGCATCATCGATTTAGTACGAAAAGATAGTTTAGACAATAATCCTGAAAACAAAACACTTAAAACGTGCGTTTGTTTGTTCAATATTTCCTATTTTGTGCACACTTGAATGACATTGCGTTGACATATGTTGTAGCGTAGCGGGTGACATTTATGCTATGTTAAATTCAAAATATGATTGTTCTAAGCGGTCACATCGATTAACGCATAGACGTTGTAAACCGACTTCATAAAGGAAGAGGTTCTCAATACAAACCATGTTTCTCATTGTTGTTGTTGTAGAAATTTGTTAGCTTATAACTTCGTAAGAGATGATTTAATTTTAATACTTTTTTTGTTGTCGTAATGATCTTGGCCTGAAATAGGTTTTATTATGATTGCATTAAGGTATAATCAAATTACAGGAAACTCACAAAAGTCTGTTCTCACTCTAACTGCTGAATGCATTCAGCTACACTGGTAAAAGCAGTATGTAAGTATCGATGTTGAAACTTCTGTCCGTCAGCTGCAATGCATATTTTGCTCTTTGTTTGAACTTTACGCTGCACAATTTCCAGCGCAGCAGGTGACACGTATTCACTGTAATGTTCAATATATATGCCTAAAAGTGTTTTTGGTTACGAATACAGCGTATCCGTTCTTTACATTTCTTTTTAATTTAACGTATGTTCATTCAATACATAGTTTTTTGCTCATATCCGATACAGGCAAGAGACACAACTTAAAAATGCAGCATTTGAGAAAAATCAACTTAAAAATAACATGAATAAAACTGGCACAACTGTCTCTCGGGAGGATAACTTTCTAGATGGAGAGGTAAATTTTGTTCACATTGGGTGCGTTTCATGTATTTTTCAGTGACATAAACCATTTTTTGAGTTATGCCACATTTCTTAGAAGTTGTGATTTGTGAAACTGCCGTCGAACGTCTTCAGATGTTCTGCTAAATGAATAAGATTTCACGGAAAAAAGAAAAATTAAATCTTTTTGTAAAAAAATATAACCTACTCCAAAAAGCAACTACCATTCAAACAACTAAGAAACAAAAAATAACATGAAATGAAACTGTAAATTGCGACTAAAATAATCTCCTTCGCCAAACAACCGATAACACTACAATTAATCATGACTTTGAAGTCGGCGCACAATTAAATAAAAATTGATACCTTTATCTAATACAAAAATCAAATCCTATTCAAAATACACATCTCACATTGTCACCTGTAAAACGCAGCCGAAAACTACTTTGATTCAAGAAAACAAATAATATTTCGTTAGCAGCAAAAGTTGCCGAAGATGCTGGTATCTGACGTCCTTGGTGAAAGAAAAATCGCAAAATTATCTGGCAAACATATTTAATTTTCTTGGGATATCACGATTATTTTGATAAGGTATATTAGGAGAGTAATCAAGAATATGAAACAATACTTCGGACAATATATATTATGAAAATATACATCTTGCATGTATATTTTTGTATTATGTTTTAATCGCCAAATCCAAAAGCCACCAAGGATGATAGTTATCAAAGTTATACCAAATTTGCAAAGGAAACTCTAACTTCGTAGAAATATAAATATCGCATTGCGAAGAATGTTCACTGTTCTATGTAGATACTACTAATGAACCAATTGTATACAGTGATAAAATAATAAATTAAACATGAAAATGGATCATTCGAGACAACAGCATTTGTTGCTACCGATGTAAAAGCAAACCTTTAAAAACGAATTAAATTTTATTTAATTTTACGCCGACTTCAAAAGTTATGATTAATTGTAGTGTTATAGGTTGTTTGGTGAAGGATATTATGTTATACTTTTAGTCGCAATTTACAGTTTCATTTCATGCCATTTTTTTTTTCTTAGTTGTTTGAATAGTAGTTGCTTTTTGAAGTCTGTTCTATTTTTTTACAAAAAGATTTTATTAAAGAAAATATTCTACAACTACATTATATACTAATTTTCATGTATATCGAATTTTGGGTCGAAATGGACCCGAACACAGCAGCAGGGTTAAACAGAACAGCTGATAACACTGCTATTATTATTTAATCTGAAAGTATGCCATTCTTTACTTAAATAACCCGCACACAGTTATTTGACAGGATCATTTTTCTCATTTTTTCTAGACTTGAATCTGCATCTTTTGTCTACAATTGTCCAACCACTGAAACAATAAGCCAATGCGTCGTGTGATGACTATTTTAAAAATGTTTTAAAGGGCGTTATGCTTTTTTTTTCTTTTTTACCTGTTTTTTTTTTTTTTTTTTTTTTTTTTTTTATAGGAAAATATTTGTACTTAAACATTATTTACGGTATATAATTAGTGATAGAATTATGAAATAAAATTGCAATTTGTATTATATTTCAACCCATTCGAAATTTATTTATGTTATTTGAATACATATGAGGGGAAAATATCTGAAAGAAAGTCATTTTAACTACAGTAGGATTATAATAAATGGATAATGACAAAATAATCTTTATTCGTAACATTTTATGCAGATTTATTCATAGCATTTACATGTTGTAAAAGTTTATTGAAATAATCCAAGAATTATCAAAAGACTCATTAATAAAATTTTTACGTTCTAATAATATATCGTGTGATATTGGAAAAATATTTCAATTACATTTTATATAATAGTTTTCAATGAAATCAAAGTTAATTGCAAGCACCAAAACTTTATACATTTTCTTAATCAAACTAATGCAAATTGTTTCATGATAACTCTTAACATATCATTAAATTTCCCGTTTTTGTATTAAATTAATTACAGATAAACGCTTAAGAAATCACACAAGAGTTTTCTTTAGCAAATAAAAGTGAGAAAGTAATAGGAACAAAAATTTCTTATTTAATGTTTTTTCAATAATTTTATATATATTCCTAGATATTACTCTCAATAAATTATTTCATTACCATAAAATACATTTTACTATAAAAACATTACAAAGGTTTCACTTACAACTATGTCGGGCTTCTTTAGGTGGAGTAATGGAATGAAATATGAAACTTGGAATAAACGAAACTGACGTTTGCATTTTTTCTCCTTATGATCTATGCAATCTTATATAGTTGAACTTTGTTATTCACTTTTCTTACAGAAAAAAAAATATAATGCTATTCAAGAATGTTATGTCATACAGTTTGAGAAGCGTCATCCAAATTCATGTCCGCGTAATTTCGTAAGAAACGGAATTTATAAAGTTAAAAAAGAAAAAAAAAAATTGCAGCTTTTTCAAGTTTCTAAACGTCAGAAAAAATTTCAAAATATCTAAATTTCCTAACTTCTGATATATATATATATTTACACGATGGAAAATTACTCCGTTAACTTATTATAAAGAGAAATTTTAATGTTTTTATATTTTTTTTAATTGTGCGATGAGCACTAATATGTAAATATATTTAACTGAACTAATATGGAAATGTGGTTTTTTTAATTAATATAAGTAATCGTTTTCTCTTTAATTATTCAGGTTACATTCTTATTAAACAAACACTCAATTAAAAATTTTCTTACTTTATATATAAAATAAAATCAACGCTGTATTCGAAAATTGAGAGAAATGAAACTGCAACACATTAAAAACAAAATTTGATATTGGTGTGAAATTTCACTGTACGAATGGTTCGGGACATGCACAGATGAGGAGAACCGCAAGATAGGATATGAATAGTTTATTCAATAATTAATACACCCCCTCCCTTGAGATTAACGATGTAGGCGGCATACTGTAAATGAGGTGAAAGTTATTTGTGATTTTTCTTGCTGTGGGCAGCCATTGCAGCTTACGGTCTTCTACACTTTTTGGCTGCGGTGTTCGGTACAACTCATGTGTAACGGAGGTTTGGACATGTTCGATGGTAAAAACAGAACAGCACGGCTTGTGGCCGAACATTGTCTTAAAGGACAATGAGTTAGGAGCATCTGCTTCAGCTCACTTTACTTTTACCGCTGATGTCATTTTTCTTATAAATATAAGCCCAGAGTTCATGCATAATTGAAAAAAAAATTATTATTCATTTTTTTTTTTTTTTTCATCTAAACTTTGTGATAATATTTTAATGCTTAAAGTTCTTACAACAATTTTTCCTGTTACAAAAATATCAAATGGGGAAAAAAAAAAGCTTAATATAAATTCATATTTTGTGATTTTTTTTTTTTTTTTTTTTTTTTTTTTTATTGATTAATGTTAGCGTTTTTATCAAGAAATAATTTTTTCTGAGTCTAAATTCACTAAATAAGTTTAATAAATAAATAAATAAATTTAATTATATTGAAATATCACAAACGAATTAAGTTATTTTATTGACGTATTTCTCCAATATATCTGAAAATGATAAAATTCGCCTCTTGATGCGTTTAAAGTAAATAAAAGAAAAAATTTCGCAAAAACAAAATCTCATTTTTCTTTATCTATAAAAAAAATACCAAAATTCTTTGATATATTGAAACCAAATATGTCGCAATATCAATCCTTTTAGCCATATATTTTATATAGTCAACATTTTTTAGCTAATACTTCAAAAAGTTGATGAAAGTTTGAAAAATATTTCTAACACTTTCTCTAATATATCCTTGACAAATTCCGATTCCTTTTGAAGTTGACAGTTAATTTCAATATTTAAAAAACTAGGCATTCCATAGTAGAATTCATTAAAAAAAATGTTCCTCTTAAACAGTTTCTTTTTCATGATACTTTTTTCTATCGCATACATAAAAGTGTATTTTCCTTCATAATGGAACTGATCATTTTTTCGCTTTCCTTAACTTTTTACCAAAAAAAGTACCTTTGCGAAAATTTTAAACTGTGTGTATTCAATTTTTTACAGATTTGATTAAAGAATGTTGAGCTTTAGTGAAATTTTAAATTTTCGTTTTCTTCAAAACTAATGCATTGCAATAGATTAAATTTCTAGAATGTGTAATTGGTATTACTAGAAATATTGGATATTTTAAAACGAATCTAGATCAAAACTGGTATCGTTTTACCGATATTTCCCTGTGGCTTAGAAAATTTTTCCTGTATTAATATTTGAAACTCGGCACTTCTTAGAAAGCAGAAGATTAATCCAAACAAAGCAATAATGTTTTTTTTTTTTTAATAAATCTAATTTTTAAGCGTTTCTTATTATTTATTAAAAATAAATAATGTAACAGTATACATGCAAAATACTATACAAGTGATAATAAAAATTACATTTAAATTAAAGTGAATTCTTAAGTAGCTTAAATAAAAATTAGCCTCCAAGAAAGAGTGTTTTTTAACACTTTCTAACAAAGTTGAAAAGTGTTTATGACTTCGGTTTGTCTGTCTGTCTGTCCGTGTTCAAACTCCCGTAAATATTTATGGAATTCCTTAAAACTGATATATGTTATTCAAGTTCACTATCGGATGTTCCCTATTGAAAATGAAGTTTATACCTCTACTGGTTTGTGTACAGGGACACCGAAAATATTTCAAAGCATAGTGTTCTATGAGAAGCATTTATATAAACCATATTTTCATACCCTTACTGCACAAAAATCTTAATGAAATTGAAATATGTTATACATCTTCACTATGGGATGTTCCCTGTTGAAAATGGAGTTTATACCACTACTGGTTTGTGTACAGGGAACTCCTCAAATATTTCAAAGCATTGTGTTCTATGAGAGGCATTTCTATAAACCATATTTCCATACGCTTACTGTACACAAATCTTAATGAAATTGAAATATGTTATTCATGTTTACTATCGGATGTTTCCTGTATAAAATGGAGTAAATACCACCACTGATTTGTGTACAGGAACACACAAAAGTATTTCAAAGCATTGCGTTTTAAGAGAGAGATTTTTATAAATTAAATTTTAATAACTTTACTTTGCACGATGACTTATGAAATTGAAATGTGTTATTTAGAAACACAAAAGAAAATGCTTTGCATAGAATATAGCATGATTAGCATTAGATTTACAGGGTGACATAAAAATATTCAGTTATATAAAGAGCTATTAATAAATATTTGCTAAAAGTGTACTTTCGTTTACATTAAGCGTTTTTAATACTTTCTAACTTTTTTAACACTTCCCAACAAGGCTGAAAAGTGTTAATGACTTCGGTTTGTCTGTACGTCTGTCTGTCTCTCCGCGCTCTAAATTCCGTAAATATTTGTGGAATTTCTTGAAACTGATATATGTTATTCAAGTTCACTAACGAATGTTCCCTTTTCAAAATGGAGTTTATACCTTTACTGGTTTGTATACAGGGACACCCGAAAGTATTTCAAAGCATTGTGTTCTATGAGAGGTATTTCTATAAATTATATTTTCATACCTTTACTGTACACATATCTTAATGAAATTGAAATATGTTATTCCAAATCACTATGGGATTTTTCCTGTATAAAATGGATTAAATACCATCACTGTTTTATATACAAGGACACTCAAAAGTATTTTAAAGCATTGCGTTCTATGAGAGCTATTACTATAACTCAAATTTTAATAAGTATACTTTCCACGAAGTTTTAGGAAATTGAAATATTTTATTCAAGTTCACTATTGAATGTTTCCTGAATAAAATGGATTAAATACCAATACTGTTTTACATACAAGGACACTCAAAAGTTTTCTAAAGCATTGCGTTCTATGAGAGATATTTCTATAAATCAAATTTTAATAACTTTACTTTCCACGAAGTTTTAGGAAATTGAAATATGTTATTTATATGCACAAAAGAATGCTTTACATAGAATATAGCATGATTAGCATTAGATTTCCAGGGTGACACATAAATATTATGTTATATTAAGAGCTATTATTAAAAATTTGCTAGAATTCTACTTTCGTTTAAATTAAGCGTTTTTGACACTTTGTATCATTTTTTTAGTGTGAATATAATTTCAATTTGTGTATATGTCTGACTGTTCTTCTGTCCGTCTGTCTGTCTCTCTGTCTGATTTTCTGCGCTCTAATTCCCGTAAATATTTATGGAATTTCTTTAAACCGATATGTTTTATTCAAGTTCATTATCGGATGTTCCCTATTGAAAATGGAATGACTACCTCTTCCGGTTTGTGTACAGGGACGCCCAAAATTATTCGAAAGCATTGTGTTCCATGAGAGGAGTTTCTATAAGCCATATTTTAATACCTTTAATGTATAGAATTTTTAATGAATTTTTAATATGTTATTTAATTCCCTATCGGATGTTTCCTATGTAAAATAGTGTAAATTTCAAACTGGCTTGTGTACAGGGCCACTTGAAAGTACTCCAAAGCCTTGTGTTGTATGAGAGTTATTTTTATAAACCAAATTTTAATAATTTTATTTTCCACAAAGCTTAATGCAATTGAAATATATTATTCGTATGCAAAAAAGAGTGTACCTTCTATGTAATATAGTATGGTTAGCATCAGATTTACAGGGCCACACAAAAGTATTCAGTTACATTAAGAGCTATTAATAAAAATTTTCTGCAATTGCACTTTTGTTTACATGAGCGTTTTAGCACTTTCTTATAATTTTAGTGGGAATATGATTTCAATTTGTGCATCTGTGTGTCCGATTGTCTTCCTTTCTATCTGTTTTTCTCCGGCTCCTATCATCCGTGAATATTTTGAGAAATTTTAAAAAATGATACACTTAAGTTCCCTATGGAATGTTCCCTATTTAAAATGTCATTAATAGGTCCTGTACAACTAGTTTGTTTTTAGGGACAACAATAACAACAATAAAAAAAAGCCAATGTATTACGTTTTAGGACAGAATTTTTTAAAAGTTATATTTAAAAACTTTCTGCTATAAAAATCATAAAAACATTGACATGTATTATTAATATTCTAAAATATTGTTTTGTATAGAATATGATGTGATTAACTTTCAGATTTACAGGGCTACAGTAATATATTCAGAGAGTTTAAAAGATGTAATTATAATCTAACGGCTGCATTTTCTTTTGCGTTAAGCCTTTTTAACACTTTCAAAAATGCCTAAGAATAATTTTAAAATTAATTAGTCTATATGTATGTTTTTCAGTCCTTCTGTCTGTTGTGCGATAACGTAGGCAGAAAATATTAAAAGTTATTCGATACAAAAATTGCGTACAGTTGGAAATTGTTACTAATCAATGCGAACTGCATGATATTTTTTTTTTAAATTTATTATACGTAAAATGTGTTCTTATATCGCCATACATATATAAAGTTTTAAGAGACAGATTGCTGGTTTAGGAAGCTCTCAAATTAAGATCATTCAGATTTATAAATCAAGATGATATTTATTTCTTTATACCATGACTTCACTGAATGATGCTAAATGTAGAAGTGACTAAATTTATTAAAATTAACAAAGGAATGAAAAATATTTTTTCAGAATGTTTAAATCTCATTTGGTACACATTAATTCCGATAGGAGAATCCAATACTGTTGATGCATGTAAATATTTCACTATGTACATTCGAGGCCACTGTCGTGTATTCTCATACTTTATTTAAAAAAAAAAAAAAAAAAATGTTAAATGCTGATAGAAATACTCGCTTTTATACATCTCTTTTACGTTGATGTTGTGAGTTATTACCAATTTTCTACGTGCGGGACCTATTTCACTGGGAAGTCTTTCTTACATTAGTTCCGGAGAAAGTGCCAAACTTCTACGTCGAAGAGCGTAACTAGAGATTGAACATGACGACACTTCTTGTCTGTCAGCTTCGAAAGCAGAACCTTTTGGCCACTGGTTATTCTATCCTTCTCTTAGTACACAGGACAATTATATTTTTTTTTATCTAGATTGTTTGTTATCTTCGGACTATTCCTATATTTTACAGTAACGTATACAGTCATTTCTCATGCTCAATTTGATATAGTTTTCTCTAACATTTTCTCACAAGACAAGATACCAAAGTAGCAGACCTATTGCAATAATCTGCGATGAGACTTCTTTCGATGCTAAAAGTGTCATATCTAAACGTATTACGTTTTTGAAAGCGTCGTCACAGAAGTCGAAAGATAAAATATATATAGTGCTCCTTGATTTCTCCCTTCTATGAAGACTATTACTGTTGCGTAACATTAAAATTGGGAAACAACAAAGGATATTAAAAATTGATATTCTCCATTTTGTTCTGCAAGGAAATGTATGCTGTTGACAATTAATATATATATACATATATATATGTGTGTGTGTGTAATATTATTATAAATACTTAATCATAAATTATCATAAGTTAACATTAAAGAGGAGTGAATTAAAAGAATCGTATATATATATATATATATATATATATATATATATATATATATATATATATTTGTATATATACAGGGTGTTCCAAAAGTCCCACACCCCTTCCTAACTTGAAAATGAGTCGAAATTTTGAAAAATGGCGAAACACGTATTTAATGCATTCGAGAGGGACCTCTTTTGGTGAAAAACGTTTGGGCCCGGGGGTCTAGGGGGCCGCTAGGAAGGGCAACATTAAAATTTCAAATGGTAAGGTGTGTCTTGTGATACATCCCTGGAAACGTCTCTTCAAGACAATGAATTTGATATAAATAGTTTTGCCCTACGATTATTATTAAAGGAGATACATGAGTTTGACGTTTCCAGGGATGTATCACAAGATATACTTTGCCCAAAAATGTTTGGGCCTGGGCAAGGGGGTGGTAGGAGTGCCGCTAGGGAGTGCAACTTTAAAATTTCTAATAGGAAAGCATGCCTTGTGATACATCCCGGGAAACGTCTCTTCAAAACAATGAATTTGGTATAAATAGTTTTGTCCTGCAGTGATTATTAAAGAAGATACATAAATATAAAATCCACATTTCAAAAGTCTAAAAACTCATGTATCTCCTTTAATAATCATCATAGGGCAACTATTTATATCAAATTCATTGTCTTAAAGAGACGTTTTCAGGGATGTATCACAAGACATACCTTCTCATTTGAAATTTTAAAGTTGCCCTCCCTAGCGGCCCTCCTCGCCCCCTTCCCGGACCCAAACTTTTTTCAACAAAAGATGTCCCTTTCGAATTCGTTAAATATGTGTTTCGTCATTTTCAAAATTCCGACTCGTTTTCGATTTAGGAAGGGGGTGGGACTTTTCGAACACCCTGTATATGTATATATACGATTGTAATCAAAATTCATGACTTTGAGCTGGCTAGCATTTTTGCAGCTAATTATCTTTATTGCATATTTGGCCTTTATGTAGAAGAGATTCATTCAACCTACGCACCAATATGCAGCATCCTCTACTAAATAAAATCCTCCTTTACTGTCCTGTTTTTCAGTATCCATTTGTCAATTCCATCAGACCTATGAAGGTAAAAGGGAAGTAGAAAAGTTAGAATCAGTTTTTCAATGCAAATTTACTCATTCAATGCTTTCTTATTTCCAAAACGTCAGTGGAGGTTTCCATGAGGAGACTCAAAATCTTTTTGGTTTCTGTCTGTATGTCTCGCGATAGCAGCCACAAAAATCACTCTTTTGACTTGAAATTTGGTACACATGTTCATTAATCACACAGAAATAGCTGTATAGTTTTTGGTGTGTATTCTATTTTTAGCTCATGTACAAGGGCACACCAAAGTTTTTCTTATCATTACGGCCTGTGGACAGAATTCGTGTGTGTCGCAATAGCAAGCGCAAAATCTTTTGCATAAACTTGAAAATTGGTACACATGTACAGGCGCTATACAGATGTATATATGTATACTGTATAGTTTGTAGGGCCTATTTTGTTTATGGATAGTGTACATGGACATACTTTTCTTGTCATTACGGCCTATCAGAAGGATTTCATTTAAACTCATTTTAACATATTTACACTGAATTCAAGAAAATGAAATTAACATGCATTATGGAGATGCTTAAAAGGGTGTTTCCTGTAGAAAATGTAACTTAGACTTAAAATTAATGTACATGACCTCATAAAAGTGTTTCGACAATGTCACTTAATCATCCAAATTATGTAAAATTTCGGATAATCATTTATGAACTACATAAAATAAGTTGTATATTTTTATTGGTTTATATAATGTTTATGGTTCGTTGGAAAGGACACAGAAAAGAATTTCGTGACATTAGAGCCTATTGCCGGATTTTCATGAAGCTTATTTTAACACGTTTATGTTCCGTTTCACAAAACAGAATTAACATACATTATTAAGATGCTTGAAAGCATGTTTTCTCTAGAAAAAAGGTATGTATGGACTAAAAAATTTATTCAGAGTGTCACACAAAAGAAGTCCGATGACATTCTGCAGTCATCCAGTAATGTCAAATTTGATTCAATATTAACTAGTTTATAAGTTTTATTATTGTGTATAACTATTGTGGCTCGTGTACAGGGACACTCAAAAGTATTTTCTACCATTACGGTCTGTAGACGGTATTTCTTACAAGTGCATTTTAACATGATTACACTTTATTAAACTTAATTAAATAATCAAACAATAATAAAATGTTAAAATCGAGGTATCTTTGAAAAATGGTTGGCATAGAATAGGAAATTAGTTTACAAGGCTACACAAAACAATTCTGATAATTTAAGCAATCATTTTGCAGGAAATTCAGTACAAGTGTTTTCAAGTTAAAAGGAATTAACACAAGGCTATGAGTTATAATGAAATATATACATACACATATATACAGATAGATATAAACAGATGGATACAATAAGAGTTTAAGGGGGCGTTAGCCCCTCCCCCCCCATATAATCATATCTGTTTGTGTTGTGAGTTAAATATATATATAATTATTTTAAATACTATATAAATAAGTAAAAATAGTTTGTTAAGAAGTGAATGATACAAATAAGACGTTGAGGCTCCTGATATGCAGATCCTCTAGTACTAAGAATACAGCGTATTACTTAATACAAGATTTTTACTTCAACATATAAATGAAGTTCAGTCAAGGTAAATGGTATGAATCATCTTCGGTATGTCCCTCATACAATATTTTTATAAAATAAACTATTATTTTAATTGACCTTATGAGAATACAGTTTAATTTTAAGTAGACTTCACAAATGTGGACCAAATTTGCGTGTGTGAATAAGTTCATATATTGTATGAATGTGTTCTCATATCATGTTTTCATATATTTGATTTAGAAATACTCACATATAAATATTTATATAAGCTATCAATTAAGATCTATTTTGAATATACAAAGAAGTACCATTTAACTTTTAATGCTAACACAAAAAGTACATTTTTTGTTAAAAACAAGTCAAATGAACTACAGAAAATTATCAATAAAAATTATCAATAAAGTTAAAGTAAAATTTCCAACCCAAAAAGTAAAACAATAACAAACACACTTGTTTATAGTTAATAAAATAGCACAAACTTTTAAACCTGTAAGATAGAAACCACAAAGATTTTAATAAGGGTAATAGAAATGTACTAAATATAATATATATTTATATAACAAAAATAAAAAAGTTTTTTTCAGGAAAGCCAAATGCTGAAAGTCACAAAATTCAACCAATCTTTATTAAATATTATACTAATTTTGTCGATTTAATACCAGGCAAAAAAATTCGAAAAATTATAGAACTCTTGCAATATTTTTTATTTAGGCGATTAAAGGTATGATTTCTAAAATGAAGTGAAGAATATAAATTAAACTCACACAATTACAGTGTCATTGAAAAAGGTTTAAAATATTTCCTCTGTGACAACATTTATATATATTTTTTTTTTTCAATCTAATGCTCACAGAATTTTTTTTTTAATGGTGTTAAAATGGTAATTTTAGCATCAGAAGCGGGTCTTTAAAACATAAGCAAAACAGATCGGTGGGAAAAAAAAGAGAAAAAAATGTACACATGTCAAAAAGACGCATATATATATATACAAATTTACCATGAAATCTGCTTAAAAGGTGATAAAGTAAATACAAAATACTGTGAGCCAAAATAAAGTTTGCAACATTGCAACAGGAATGTTTAGAGACTCAATTTAATTTGTAGTATTAAAGTCATGCAAACTTTGACTCCATCTTCCTTGTAAATGTTTATAGATATAGCATGACACTCCAATAATTGCTGTAACTAGTGAATGATGTAAGCCGTAAAAATTGAACTACGAGTAAGTGATCTTGCCTGTAACAAACCTAGAAATTCCTTAATAAAACAAGTGTAGCCCAAGAAGAAAAGCGCTTGGGATTCATACAACGGAAATATTTTAGTGTCGTGGGAGCAGTGATAACATATACTGAGGATTTCCATCCGCTTGATGCATACAGTTCTTGTAGAACCCCCACACAGGCGAGCATCCAAGCAGTTGCGGTAGCTTCCAGTGTTATAGGAAATCTACAGAGAAGACCTGGCACCCGTTGCACTTGGAGTTACACTACGTAAAAAACACGTGAAGGCTAACTGTTCTAGATCGCGGGGCAGTATCGAACACGTACGACGGGATGGAATTGTAGCGTGAAAATTGAAGTGAATAACTACTCGTTAAATGTTTATACCCCTCCAAAATGCTCAGAAAATCTCTTCGTACTCAAATCCAGGCGAAACTACAAGAGGTTTCAGCCACTGGGGACTATAAACCGCATCTTATAACCCTCAAGGAACCATGAAAAGAGAAGGTCTCGCTTGTTGAATTACACCCTTACGAAGAGCGCAGAATGGCTCTTCATACCCGTGCACAAGTGCAGGTGTAAGGGGTACATAGTCTTTACGGTTCCAAGTCAAAGACCGCACAGCTGAACAGTCCCTAAACTCACCTACCAACGCCCTCGAACTTCTACAGAAAAAAGGGTACTGCGGGTGTCCCAAACCGATCCTCGACCATAAGCAAAATGAGAGTGTCAACTCCTTCACTGCGACTTCAGAGTAGTGTGCCACACCATAGGTCTTTCAACCCCTGCAATGTGTCTACCCGGGTTAACCAGGTAAACACCCTGACTAGTCCGCTGCTGTTGCTGGCCATCAGAGAAACTCCCAACAATTAGTTTGGTAGCCATGTAGTGGGCCCAATAACTGTTGCAGCCCTTTCCATAAACCCAGGGGCACCAATTGTGAGGTAGAGGTCTGTTGCCGCTGTGCCCCTCGACCCTTGCTCCGATAAATTTTACAGTTAATAGACCAATTTGGGACCCCCAAGAAATATCTTCTGTGGCATTTGAAAAATATGAACTGGTTGCATATCTTCCAGGTTGAATATGTGGACTATTGACCTCACGCCATTTGATTTTTCTTGTAGGAATACCTTAAGTAAAGTTATTAAATAAAATCTTAAATGATGCCTTAAATAAATTCAACTACAAAAAGTAGACGAAATGGAAAGAATTTAAAATCCAAATTAACAATAATGTCCTCTAAAGCCAAAGGAAATCATTATTGAAATTTGTGAATAAAAAGGCCTACGTTATTAGCAATGTATTGACCAGAACAGTTATGGTTTTAAACATTTCCGGGAAAAGCAAAAATTTTTATATTTTATGAATATTTTTTTCAGTTTTTTTCATAAAAGCTGAAATTATTATCGTTTAAAAATTTCCTAAGACATCATGTGTATATAAATATATATGCTTACACTTGTGCATGTAAAGGGTATTTTAAATGTGAAAATATATTTATTGTTTAAATTTCGAAGTTGCAAATATTGATAAATCTAAAATAATATGCAAAAGAAAATATCGAAAATCAGTTGCATTGATTGAAGATATTGATTTAACAGTAAATTTTATTAAAAGGAAATTCTTTATTGATTAGCTGTAAAATTTTTGTGACAACCTGTCAGATTAACCACGTGTACTTCATTCTGCTTCATGTAATTTCTCCTTAATGATAGAGTAGAAAAGGAATAGGCAATTATAAATCAGAATTTGAAATATCATTGCCTATAAATCTATTTTATAAAAATAAAACATATGTTTTTTTTTTTTTTTTTTTTTCTGTTATGGATCTTGAGGGAAAACTGAAATTATTGGAAACTGATATTGATCCCGTCAATAGTCGTATCGTATAAATTGCGGAAAGAAAACATAAATTTCAATTCCAGTTATTCAGTTTTCATCTGTTCTGTACTAGAGAGAGAGTTTCGAAATAATTTACAGGTTTGTTCAATATATATTTATTTCAAAATATCTAACATTTTCGGAATATATTTCGTACGTAAAAATTCAACAATATCATAGAATATTTTGAAAAAAATATGTGATTAACTTTTGTTTATGCGTAAAATTTTCAAGTGAATCTTAATTTTTAAAATAAAGTAAGGTATTTTTTTAATTATTTGTAATTATAAAAATTCTTGTTTGAATTTGCATTATTTTAAACAACATTAGATGCAGCAATTCAACAAAATAAACAAATGTATTTTTAATATTACTTCATTAATATAATTTTACTTTTCTACCATTAAAAGCACAAAATATAATTTCTTATTATCTAATGCAATATTAATTTGCATTTTTAATCCCGATTGATTCCAATTTTTTATTAAATTACAAAATCATAAATTAGTTTCCTGAAGCTACACTGAGGTTTTACTCATCATTGAATATCTTTTTGTAGCAGAAAAACAGAGTAATAAACTTTTTCAATTAAGAAACGATAAAATTTAGATCGAAAAAAAAAAAAATGCATATTTACAACAGTTGCTGATCGTATCATGTTTCTCTTAATTCTTTGGGCAAATATTTTAGTGCTTAAACAGAAAATGAGTTTTTCAAAATATTATTAAACTATTGTATAAACTTACTTTTTCCTAATAAAAATCAAATATCATTAAAAAAGTTAAAACACAAACAATCTACCAATAAGTATTTGGACACTTTCGAATTTAGACGGTTTGTCAAATATCTACAAAAGTTCTTTAGAAATCATCCTAACACTTTGGTTGTGTAAAGAACATGTTAAGGAGACAAGTAAAAAATTAAACAAAAATCAAAATATTTTGGATCACCCTGTAAAAATAATGGTTTAAATGCATTTTGGCTGTAGCATGCGATTATGAAACTTTTTCTCATTACCTGAATAAATTTTTATGAGGCTACCACATATATTCATGAAGTTATAACGGTTTATTTAAAAAATTACAAAAAAAAAAACCACTTTTTAAATTATAACACATAGTGTATTAAACCCAGTGCTAAGTCATTTTGGGGAAATTCGGCATATTACATTACACACGGAAGGTTCTTTAATATTAATTAAAAGTTATTTTATTAAATTTCTGAAAAAACTTTTTTTTTTCTTTAAGAATGTTTAATGTATTTCTACCAGTGTTTGCCAAGATTAGGGACCTTTTTATTCAGTAATAACTAATAATTTTGAGAAGTGATGTTTGATATACATGATTGACGATCAATCTTTGATATGATTACAATGACAAAGGTAGATATTGAATAAAAATGTCCCTAAAATTAATGACATTGATTTCTACGCTGTGATACATAAAATTATTTTTTGAGGTACTACGTCTATGCTTCACAGCATAAATTATAAATAATTTGCATATTTAACAAAAAAAAAGTTATTTAAAGTAGGTACTAGTAGATAGAAAAGGAGAGTTCAAGAGCATGAGGAGGCACCGAGGCACCGGCAAGTCGTGCGGGTGCCACACCACCCCCTGAGGGCCTAGATGACTTGGCGTTGACCTTGAGACATTCTCTAACTTAATCGTGAAAGATGACGAGGGTATTAATGAGGAAATTTAATTAAAAAAATTAATGAGTGATTTATTGTAAAAGGTGACGATGGTTTTAAAGCGATGTTTTCGGTAGAATGAAAAAAGCAGGATATTGTTTGTGAGTCATTATGAAATTAATTAAGGGAGTTAATTAAGAAATTAATTAGGAAATTAATTAAGAAATTAATTTAAAAATTGAGAAATAAATAAGAAATTGATTGAATTTAAGAATGTGTATGTGGATATAGTATGAAAGAAATAGAGTGATCTGGGGGTTCGAACCCGGCACCTTGCAGTAAAAATATTTCCATAAGACAGTAGTTTTCGCGTGTGTGTGAGTGATTTTTTATAGTATATGTCTGCACTGTTCTTTTTAAAACTATGAATGCTATTGTTCGAAAATAATTCAATCGTTTTAATGATATTAATTAGAGAATAATAATTAAAATATAAAATAAAATAATAAAAATTGGAGATCTTGTAAAACTAACTAAATGTTTTATGAAAAAATGACAATATACGTGAAAATTAAGTTAAAAGATGATTAAAATCTCAAATGTATAAGTGGAATACTAACCCGGTGTCTACCTTGAGTTATTTTAACAAAACCTACCACCCCTTCAATAATGTGGAATCACCTATCTTCCCTATTCAATAAATGGTATAGTCTACGAAACCTATATACCCTTCGACAGATGTGGAATGATCCATTTTTTATCTTTAGTAATTAAAACAGTGTAATTACAAAGCTATGAATTAAGGATTTTCTTCTAAAAGATTTCAAATATTTTATGAAAACTGACATTGAGAGTAAAAAATTAAGTATAAAGAATGAAAGAAAGTTTAGAAACATAGATTTTGACTGAGATTCGAACCTGCTACCTTACAGTAAAAAAATATTTCAGTAGTTTTCGCGTATGTGTGAGTGTTCTTTAGAAATATGCCTATGCAGATCTTTTTTAGCCTAAGAATGTTATTGATTGAAAATTAATCAACCGTAAAAATGGTATTAATTACAGAATAATAATTAAAATAATAATTTAAGATCTTGTAAAGATTACGAATGTTTTATGAAAAATGGCGATGAGAGAAAAAATTAAGTAAAAAGATGATTGAAAATTCTTCAACACGTCCGAAATTCAATTAGTTATCAAATGTTTAATGAAGTGATTTGTAAAAGGTAATATATATTTTTTCTTATTCAATCTCCCTTCACAATGAGCTAGGTTGATATACCAAGGTCATACATCCCTCCCCGAACCTGTTTTTCGCCCTCGAAGGAAACTGTCCATTCCTGAATTTTTAGTGATGAGAGAAAATATCAGATTTTTTTATAGATTTCCACTAACATTTTTAAAATATAAATTCATTCCTTACATTAATTTTGAATAAACTTTACACGCTTTTACACTTAGAATTTGACAGGATTTTAAAACTGTAATATTTTCGGTTACATTTAACAAGATTTTTAAGACATTTAAAAGACTTTTTCTAAAAAGTCTAATTTAATTCGATATTTGAGGATTCATATGAGTGTGAAATCTTTTGGGTGTTTTGCATGTCAGAAACCATTTCAGTGTTCAGACGATATGAAAAGACATTTAAAAATTCATGAAAAGACTCTTACAGAATATAAATGTGAACAATGCAGTGAAAGTTTTAATCGCAAGTATGATTTATCGATTCATGTTAGAAAAAATCATAAAAAGACTTTATCTAAGCATGTTTGTGATGCATGTAGTGAAATCTTCAGATGGAAATATGAATTATTGAAACACATAAGAAAAAAATCAAAAGAGTTTTCACTAATTTGTACTACTTTCTACCACTTTAACATAGTGAAATCCCCTTCATCATATGCTACCCTTCACTCAGTTTTTCTTTACAGATAGCAAGTTTGTAAATGATGAACGCTAACTTTGAAAAAATTCAGAGCTGAAAAAATATTAATATATATGTTTTATAAATACATTCATGTTCACAGATGCATACTTAAGTTTTATAAAATGTATTTAAACATACTAAAAAAATATTTTAACCAATTATTGTCGATTACAAACATATGTATATAAACTGAAAATGTTTTTGTACAAAGTATTTTAGAAATTTAGATAACTTATTCTTGAATAAAAATATAAGAAACTTTTTTTACAATAATAAGATTGAAAATGTATGATAAAATCACAAAGTTACCGGCATAAGAGACTAAGTATTTGAAAAAAATCATGAAGTATGGAATTTTAGTGTTTCACACGTGTTAACAACACATCCTATTTTACAAAGTGCTAAGTTTTTTAAAGTCATTTAGTTTGAAGTTTTTCAGACATATGCTTCTAAACTGAAATTTTTGTGAATGAAAAATTTTTTACACAAAGTATTGTAGAAAAAATATCATCTCAGAAATTAATTAACTAATTTTTAGAATAAAAATATAAGAAACTTACTTTTTCTAATGGTGAGAATGAAAATATAAGATAAAATCTCATTCATATAAATTTAAGAGACTACAAATATTTGAAAAATCATGAAGTATGGAATTTTAATGTTTCACACGTGTTACTAACGCATCTTATTTTACAAAGTACTATGTTTTTTAAAATCATTTAGTTTGAAGTTTTTCACACATATGTTTATAAACGTAATTTTTGTGAATGAAAAATTTTTTACACAAAGTATTTTAGAAAAAATATCATCTCAGAAATTAACTTACTTATTTTTAGAATAAAAATATAAGAAACTTATTTTTACTATTGATAAGAATGAAAATGTGAGGTTAAATCTCATTCATATAAATTTAAGAGACTACAAATATTTGAAAAATCATGAAGTATGGAATTTTAATGTTTCACACATGTTAATAACGCGTCTTATTTTACAAAGTACTAAGTTTTTTAAAGTCATTTAGTTTGAAGTTTTTCACACATTTGCTTATAAATGAAATTGTTTGTAAATGAAATTTTTTGTAAATGAAAAATTTTCACACAAATAATTTTAATACAAATACTATCCCAGAAAAATTAACTTTTTCTTTTTAGATTGAAAATGTAAGATAAAAATCTAACACTTATCAAATTTAGAAGCTGCAGATGTATGATGAAATCATGAACTTGAAACTATTAACAACCTACCTTCTTTGAAAATACTAAACCACAAGTTTCGACAAATCTATAATCAACTGTTAAAAAACATAGAATATTTTTTCCCTAAAATGTTTAACGTAGATGCTACATCCATAAAAATACAGAGTGAAAGTGTACAAATTATCTGCTTAGACATGTTGATAAACTAGACTTTTTCACAAGATTCGAGTATTATAGCAAGGTATGGGATAATATTTGGCTAAATTTCCACTAATATTGGCGATAGTTATAAAAAATTGACATGAAATAAGAGAATTTGGCGTTAATTCTTAAGTAAAACTGATGAACGAAGAAAAAATTTGAATTAGTTACAATCTTTTCTCGCTGTAGAGTTGTCTATACTTAGTAGTTTTTAAACATTTTTAAAGTTTTCCTTTTAGAGTGATTTTTTTTATACTTTGCTAAACTGAAATACAAAATGGATAATACTTTACCGTCTGAGGAGACACACGTTTCCGTTCAACAACCCCCTTCATCAAGTTTTGAGGATGAGAAGTTATCTAAACTTTTTATTTGTCCAACTTGTAAGAAGTCATTTTTAAAAAAATCATATCTTACTAGACATGTCAAGGTTCACAATGATATTAAACCTAATATTTGTTACGTGTGTGAGAAAGGATTTGTTACTTTACATCGTTTAAAAAGACATATGGAAACCCATAGAAAAATTTCCATAAGATACAAATGTGAATATTGTATTGAAAATTTCAATCGCAAGTGTGATTTATTTAAACATAAGAGATTATTTCATCAAAAAGTCTTACCTAAACATCTATGTATTATTTGTAAAGATGCTTTTGAACACAAGTATGAATTAGAAAAGCATAAGAGGGTGCATTATCGTAAACCTGAGTATATATGTGAGGAATGTTCTATAACCTTTCCAACTAAACATGCTTTTTTAAACCATAAGCGGAAAAGTCATAAAAAGACTTTACATACATACTGTTGTAACGAATGTACTGTTACATTTTCAAACAAACGACATTTTTTAAAACATAAAAGAAATATGCATAAAAAATCTTCAATGCAAACTAGATGTGATGAATGCAGTGAAACTTTTCAGTGTAAGTATGAATTATTGCAACAAAAGAGAAAGAATCATCTTAAATACTTCAGCATACGTAGAAATTGTAATGAACGAAGTACTAACAATGAATTACCAACAGTTAATAATGACAGTGAGAATCTGGACTTGTTAAATTTTTTGGATAATTTTCACACTGAATGTATAAATGATGTTTTTGACTTACCTTCCAACAACTTTCAGAATGAAAATATAGACTTAGACTTCAAAAATTTTTTGAACAATTCGAATGTGGAATATACAAAAGAAAATAATGTTGATGACTTATCTACCAAAGTTGAAAATAACAACTTAAATAATTTTAACCTGATACAAACTGATTTACCTCTAGTAAACTATGTCAATGAAAGTCTGAACTTGTTAATTTTTTTAAATAACTTTAATCCCAAATGCTTGAATGATTTTTCTGCTAACAACAAAAATATGAATTCGAATAATTTTAGTGCGAAGGAAAATGAGTTAGTGACAGATAACTTTAACGATGAAAATCTAGACTTGCTAAATTTTTTGAAAAACTTTAATGCCGATTGTATGAATGATATTCCAACAATATAGATTTGTGCGAATTTGCTGTTTTGTATTATTGTGAATGAGTTTCAAATAAAAAAATTTCAATGAAAATGGTTTGTTTTAATTTTTATTACAAAATCACCTTTTATATAATATTTTCTATTAGCATACAAACTTAAGTGTCATCTTTTTGAAATAAAGTGAAATAAAGTGAAACACTTAGTAAATTTTACACAATTTTTCGTTTAATAACTGAAAAATATTATAATACTTAGTAAATTTTAGCAAAGTAATCTTAAAATAATTTCACTGAGATTTGCAACTTAGTCAACATTTAAGATTTTCTTAACATATGATGTTACACATTGTTATGCAAATAGTATTGGATTGTACTTAAAGTACAAACATCTCCAATAGTTTAAAGTTTTGAGAGAAAAAAATTAAAAGATTTTTATTAAAGACCTAGAAATGCATACAAGTTAATTTTTGTAAAATGGAAATTGTTTAAATATTAGAAAATATACTTTGGTATAATGTAACTTAGTAATATTTAAAACAAATACATATCAATTCATGTTTGCGAAAGATAATTCGATGTTTAGAGTGAAAATTTTTACTTCAAAGTGTATAAAAACGATAAAGTTTTTTACAGGTCGTCAGTTTAATACACAAAGTAAAATAATATAAGTCAAGAAATGTGGGTAAACATAAGTACTTTTTGTTAAATTAAGTATTCGTGACGGATAAGGATAAATTTGAAATTAGTAAAACATAACTCAGTGATATGTAAAACTAGTGCATAATTCACGAAGGTATATATATGTGTACAAGTGTTTACTTGTACACATTACTTGTACAAGTGTGTATGAACTTAAACAAATTCACAGAACTATTTTTCAAGATTAAGTTTTATTTTTGAATGATATATAGAAATTTTTTAAATTTATTTATTTGGGGACACACCTCCACCCGTCACATTTGTAGAAATATGTGACGCCCCAAATCTTTTTAAACAAGTTTTGAAGGTAGCTTAATATAGCTACTAGCAGCTAGAGGATGGTATTTAGCCATTTTTAGTTCCAAATAGTGAATTTTTGGATGAATTCTTCTAAGGACATATTAATTTTTGCATATCCTTCGCTAATATGCTGTTCAATAGTATCTTCAATAAGTTCGATAATGCAAGAACTTCTAAAATATGTATGCGTCTCTTCCACGTATTCATCAGGTTTTTTACGTTCCAAGGATACTTTCGTGACCATATACCATTTCAAAGCATGCTTTTCTTTTAATTCAGACTTGAGTTTTTCACAAACTTGAGTATATATTTCAGTGCTGTATATATGACTGAAATATTTCTAAATCACATTCACTGCTTTCGTTTGGATAAAAAAGCACTGTATTAAACACATATGTTTACAATATTTCTATAGGACAGTGGTTTAAGTCATATCGGGATTTCGATTAATCATAATTTTATTATACATGAGAAAAGTATCAACTTTCCTTATACGGAAAAGATGTCTAAAATATATCATTTGATGTTTAGACGAAAACTTTTTACAACAAAGTGTAAAAACGACAAAGTTTTTTTACAGATTATCGTTAATATGCAGAGTAAAATAATATAAGTCCAACAAAGGTGAGAAGTGTGAGCAAAATGGTTGTTTTTGTCACATCATGGGTTCGTGACGTAGTGTATTAGGGGGAACTCATATCCAATGATTATAATCTTCCGTCACACGCGTTATGACGTCAGCAACAGGTTTTAGTGTCTCCTCAAGCTTGTTCAACCATGTCTAAACTTGAAACTATATATATTTTTGTTATTACTTCACATATGGTTTTTCATACCTTTTAAGTTTTATCTACAAATTTTCTAACTTCAAGCCTTGTGTTAGCAATTCTACTAAAAACAATTAATTTTTCTAAGTGATGTGACATGAGGAAAGCATTTGACAAAAAATATTTAAAAAATTTTTGTAAAATTTCACAAACTTCTAAAATTAAGCTTTCACAATTCTTACAAAATATTTTCTGTATTCTAAAAATAAAAAAGTTAAAATACAATCGTGAAAGTATCTATATATAAAAGATTAAGTTGTTACTATAACATTATTTTTACACTCTTTGGGATAGAGATTGTGATTTTAGTTAAAGTACAAATCGCTTTGAATATGCATATTCAAAGTAAGATTCAAATATGGTACTTAGGAAAATACTAACTTCATAAGTATATCTAAAAATTTTTATAAGTTAGTTTTTCAGAAAATTGTTAATAAGATAAATTCATTTAAGATTTTTACAAGTACTTTACAATTGAGTGGTAAAACAATTTTACAAGTTTTTTCTTCTTCGATGTAAGATTGATAGTTTATAAAACTACTATTGTGTATAAATTTTACTTAGTGTTTAAATATTATACTCAAACAATACTTCTACAGTAATTAAAAAAGTATATCTCTAATATCCAAGTAAACTTTTTACATACTTTATTTCAAAAAGATGACACTTAAGTTTGTATTCTAATAGAAAATATTATATAAAAGGTGATTTTGTAATAAATATTAAAACAAACCATTTTCATTGAAATTTTTTTATTTGAAACTCATTCACAATAATACAAAACAGCAAATTCGCACAAATCTATATTGTTGGAATATCATTCATACAATCGGCATTAAAGTTTTTCAAAAAATTTAGCAAGTCTAGATTTTCATCGTTAAAGTTATCTGTCACTAACTCATTTTCCTTCGCACTAAAATTATTCGAATTCATATTTTTGTTGTTAGCAGAAAAATCATTCAAGCATTTGGGATTAAAGTTATTTAAAAAAATTAACAAGTTCAGACTTTCATTGACATAGTTTACTAGAGGTAAATCAGTTTGTATCAGGTTAAAATTATTTAAGTTGTTATTTTCAACTTTGGTAGATAAGTCATCAACATTATTTTCTTTTGTATATTCCACATTCGAATTGTTCAAAAAATTTTTGAAGTCTAAGTCTATATTTTCATTCTGAAAGTTGTTGGAAGGTAAGTCAAAAACATCATTTATACATTCAGTGTGAAAATTATCCAAAAAATTTAACAAGTCCAGATTCTCACTGTCATTATTAACTGTTGGTAATTCATTGTTAGTACTTCGTTCATTACAATTTCTACGTATGCTGAAGTATTTAAGATGATTCTTTCTCTTTTGTTGCAATAATTCATACTTACACTGAAAAGTTTCACTGCATTCATCACATCTAGTTTGCATTGAAGATTTTTTATGCATATTTCTTTTATGTTTTAAAAAATGTCGTTTGTTTGAAAATGTAACAGTACATTCGTTACAACAGTATGTATGTAAAGTCTTTTTATGACTTTTCCGCTTATGGTTTAAAAAAGCATGTTTAGTTGGAAAGGTTATAGAACATTCCTCACATATATACTCAGGTTTACGATAATGCACCCTCTTATGCTTTTCTAATTCATACTTGTGTTCAAAAGCATCTTTACAAATAATACATAGATGTTTAGGTAAGACTTTTTGATGAAATAATCTCTTATGTTTAAATAAATCACACTTGCGATTGAAATTTTCAATACAATATTCACATTTGTATCTTATGGAAATTTTTCTATGGGTTTCCATATGTCTTTTTAAACGATGTAAAGTAACAAATCCTTTCTCACACACGTAACAAATATTAGGTTTAATATCATTGTGAACCTTGACATGTCTAGTAAGATATGATTTTTTTAAAAATGACTTCTTACAAGTTGGACAAATAAAAAGTTTAGATAACTTCTCATCCTCAAAACTTGATGAAGGGGGTTGTTGAACGGAAACGTGTGTCTCCTCAGACGGTAAAGTATTATCCATTTTGTATTTCAGTTTAGCAAAGTATAAAAAAAATCACTCTAAAAGGAAAACTTTAAAAATGTTTAAAAACTACTAAGTATAGACAACTCTACAGCGAGAAAAGATTGTAACTAATTCAAATTTTTTCTTCGTTCATCAGTTTTACTTAAGAATTAACGCCAAATTCTCTTATTTCATGTCAATTTTTTATAACTATCGCCAATATTAGTGGAAATTTAGCCAAATATTATCCCATACCTTGCTATAATACTCGAATCTTGTGAAAAAGTCTAGTTTATCAACATGTCTAAGCAGATAATTTGTACACTTTCACTCTGTATTTTTATGGATGTAGCATCTACGTTAAACATTTTAGGGAAAAAATATTCTATGTTTTTTAACAGTTGATTATAGATTTGTCGAAACTTGTGGTTTAGTATTTTCAAAGAAGGTAGGTTGTTAATAGTTTCAAGTTCATGATTTCATCATACATCTGCAGCTTCTAAATTTGATAAGTGTTAGATTTTTATCTTACATTTTCAATCTAAAAAGAAAAAGTTAATTTTTCTGGGATAGTATTTGTATTAAAATTATTTGTGTGAAAATTTTTCATTTACAAAAAATTTCATTTACAAACAATTTCATTTATAAGCAAATGTGTGAAAAACTTCAAACTAAATGACTTTAAAAAACTTAGTACTTTGTAAAATAAGACGCGTTATTAACATGTGTGAAACATTAAAATTCCATACTTCATGATTTTTCAAATATTTGTAGTCTCTTAAATTTATATGAATGAGATTTAACCTCACATTTTCATTCTTATCAATAGTAAAAATAAGTTTCTTATATTTTTATTCTAAAAATAAGTAAGTTAATTTCTGAGATGATATTTTTTCTAAAATACTTTGTGTAAAAAAATTTTCATTCACAAAAATTACGTTTATAAACATATGTGTGAAAAACTTCAAACTAAATGATTTTAAAAAACATAGTACTTTGTAAAATAAGATGCGTTAGTAACACGTGTGAAACATTAAAATTCCATACTTCATGATTTTTCAAATATTTGTAGTCTCTTAAATTTATATGAATGAGATTTTATCTTATATTTTCATTCTCACCATTAGAAAAAGTAAGTTTCTTATATTTTTATTCTAAAAATTAGTTAATTAATTTCTGAGATGATATTTTTTCTACAATACTTTGTGTAAAAAATTTTTCATTCACAAAAATTTCAGTTTAGAAGCATATGTCTGAAAAACTTCAAACTAAATGACTTTAAAAAACTTAGCACTTTGTAAAATAGGATGTGTTGTTAACACGTGTGAAACACTAAAATTCCATACTTCATGATTTTTTTCAAATACTTAGTCTCTTATGCCGGTAACTTTGTGATTTTATCATACATTTTCAATCTTATTATTGTAAAAAAAGTTTCTTATATTTTTATTCAAGAATAAGTTATCTAAATTTCTAAAATACTTTGTACAAAAACATTTTCAGTTTATATACATATGTTTGTAATCGACAATAATTGGTTAAAATATTTTTTTAGTATGTTTAAATACATTTTATAAAACTTAAGTATGCATCTGTGAACATGAATGTATTTATAAAACATATATATTAATATTTTTTCAGCTCTGAATTTTTTCAAAGTTAGCGTTCATCATTTACAAACTTGCTATCTGTAAAGAAAAACTGAGTGAAGGGTAGCATATGATGAGGGGGATTTCACTATGTTAAAGTGGTAGAAAGTAGTACAAATTAGTGAAAACTCTTTTGATTTTTTTCTTATGTGTTTCAATAATTCATATTTCCATCTGAAGATTTCACTACATGCATCACAAACATGCTTAGATAAAGTCTTTTTATGATTTTTTCTAACATGAATCGATAAATCATACTTGCGATTAAAACTTTCACTGCATTGTTCACATTTATATTCTGTAAGAGTCTTTTCATGAATTTTTAAATGTCTTTTCATATCGTCTGAACACTGAAATGGTTTCTGACATGCAAAACACCCAAAAGATTTCACACTCATATGAATCCTCAAATATCGAATTAAATTAGACTTTTTAGAAAAAGTCTTTTAAATGTCTTAAAAATCTTGTTAAATGTAACCGAAAATATTACAGTTTTAAAATCCTGTCAAATTCTAAGTGTAAAAGCGTGTAAAGTTTATTCAAAATTAATGTAAGGAATGAATTTATATTTTAAAAATGTTAGTGGAAATCTATAAAAAAATCTGATATTTTCTCTCATCACTAAAAATTCAGGAATGGACAGTTTCCTTCGAGGGCGAAAAACAGGTTCGGGGAGGGATGTATGACCTTGGTATATCAACCTAGCTCATTGTGAAGGGAGATTGAATAAGAAAAAATATATATTACCTTTTACAAATCACTTCATTAAACATTTGATAACTAATTGAATTTCGGACGTGTTGAAGAATTTTCAATCATCTTTTTACTTAATTTTTTCTCTCATCGCCATTTTTCATAAAACATTCGTAATCTTTACAAGATCTTAAATTATTATTTTAATTATTATTCTGTAATTAATACCATTTTTACGGTTGATTAATTTTCAATCAATAACATTCTTAGGCTAAAAAAGATCTGCATAGGCATATTTCTAAAGAACACTCACACATACGCGAAAACTACTGAAATATTTTTTTACTGTAAGGTAGCAGGTTCGAATCTCAGTCAAAATCTATGTTTCTAAACTTTCTTTCATTCTTTATACTTAATTTTTTACTCTCAATGTCAGTTTTCATAAAATATTTGAAATCTTTTAGAAGAAAATCCTTAATTCATAGCTTTGTAATTACACTGTTTTAATTACTAAAGATAAAAAATGGATCATTCCACATCTATCGAAGGGTATATAGGTTTCGTAGACTATACCATTTATTGAATAGGGAAGATAGGTGATTCCACATTATTGAAGGGGTGGTAGGTTTTGTTAAAATAACTCAAGGTAGACACCGGGTTAGAATTCCACTTATACATTTGAGATTTTAATCATCTTTTAACTTAATTTTCACGTATATTGTCATTTTTTCATAAAACATTTAGTTAGTTTTACAAGATCTCCAATTTTTATTATTTTATTTTATATTTTAATTATTATTCTCTAATTAATATCATTAAAACGATTGAATTATTTTCGAACAATAGCATTCATAGTTTTAAAAAGAACAGTGCAGACATATACTATAAAAAATCACTCACACACACGCGAAAACTACTGTCTTATGGAAATATTTTTACTGCAAGGTGCTGGGTTCGAACCCCCAGATCACTCTATTTCTTTCATACTATATCCACATACACATTCTTAAATTCAATCGATTTCTTATTTATTTCTCAATTTTTAAATTAATTTCTTAATTAATTTCCTAATTAATTTCTTAATTAACTCCCTTAATTAATTTCATAATGACTCACAAACAATATCCTGCTTTTTTCATTCTACCGAAAACATCGCTTTAAAACCATCGTCACCTTTTACAATAAATCACTCATTAATTTTTTTAATTAAATTTCCTCATTAATACCCTCGTCATCTTTCACGATTAAGTTAGAGAATGTCTCAAGCTCAACGCCAAGTCATCTAGGCCCTCAGGGGGTGGTGTGGCACCCGCACGACTTGCCGGTGCCTCGGTGCCTCCTCATGCTCTTGAACTCTCCTTTTCTATCTACTGGTACTTGTTATTAAAAACATATATAAAGTAATTCCACTGTATGTGTTTGATTTTTGTTGATTTGATAATATATATATATATATATATATAGATATAGATATAGATATAATAAAACAAAATGAAATAAATTATTTCCCTATAAAGGCGATTTTCTCGTAAAATAATGTATGTTTAAAGGCTGGTGATTCTTTGAATAAATTATTGATATACACCGTGACCAATAAGTTCTCATACACGTTCAAATTTTTATTACAATAACGCAAAATAAATCATACAAAAACTTTTTGCATCAGTTTAAAGTACCAATCATTGAGTATCTTTACATTAAATGCTTTGGGATAATTCCGCGTTTTAGTACATTAACGAGTCTAAGTTTCTTTTCAAATCCATCACATGCGGCACGCACAGCTTCCATTGACCTTTCCTTCCGTATCTTTTGAATTATATTTTTGAATTTGCTCAAATAGGTGATTTTATAGTTATTCAGTTGGGAGAGCATATATGACCACACAAATTAATCAAATGGGTTCAGATCGGGGGAGTTGGGGGCCATTTGTTCTTTGGCAAAATGTCAGCTAAATTTTGACTGCAGCACTTCTGAACCACACGTGCGGTATGAGAAAGGGCACCATCTTGTTGGAAGCAGAAACATTCTGCCCCATACATACTTTAGACATTTGGGGGAAAAACCTTTTCCAAAATTTCAGTTTTATAATACTGGGCATTGATTTTTGTCCCCTTATCAATGAAGACTAACAGGAGATTTCCCCTTTCGGAATTAGCGGCCCAAACCATCAGAGACGAAGAATTTTGGTAACGCGGAACGTAATGCTGACTCTCAGGGATGCTATCAATATAAACTAACCATACTCTGTCATTTTGGCGGTTGAGACTCTGTTGTAAAATGAATAGTTTCTCGTCTGAAAAGACAAATTCATCCCCAACGTGCAAAGCAAGAATTTCTTCCACTCTTTGCTTCCTTTTCATCTTATCCGACTCCGAAATTCCATGAATTTTACTTTTTGTATAAGCCTTGCACCCAAAGTCCTTTTTCAAAATATTTAACATTGATCCCTTCGATATTTTGAGCTCTCACGCTGGTTTTCTAGCGGATCTTTGTTCGTTTCGTCGTATCCTTTCCTGCCTCTTTCCACAGCCTCTTTTGTCGAACGGACCTGGATCTGCCAGATCTTTTTCTATCATCGACAGAGGACATATCATTATACCTTTTGGTAGTTCTATAAATGAAATCTCTTTTCACCACCAGGGCTTTCAAGTCTCTGAAAATGTCGCCCGGCTGCTCACCTTTGATCAATTTATTTATCATAATTTCTCTGGATTTCTTCATTCTACCTAGATAAAGAAAAATTATAATTAGTGCAACATTTCCACATGCAATAGCTTTATACCTTACACTAAACTGCCTGAAAATTAACTGGGACTACAGTAACACATATGCACAACATTTTAACGTGCTTCAAAAGTTGTATGAGAACTTATTGGTCACGGTGTAAAGCTTTTATTTGAAATACTGTAAGTGAGTATTGATTACATCTTTTATTACAATTCAGTTTCATATTCTTCCAGTGCTAAAAATTTGTGTTTTATGTTTTATTCTTTTTACTGAATTATTTAGGAGTAGATGAAAGAAATTCAGTTAGATGCGATTTCTTGGACTTTATAACAAAATTTCTTTCCAGATTGAACCAGATTGAAAATTTTTCCCAGATTGAGATTCCCAGAAACTCTGTCATAACCGTTTCAGGATTGGTACGGTTTCACCTTTTTTACCTGACTTTTCCACCACTATACTTATACACCAAGTTTTACCTTAAATGATTGTGGAAACATACCCTAGACGATTACTACATAAATTGTGGTGGTTGCAGTTAAGGGTTGAGGGAGGGGGGGGGGAATACGTCGCACTAGTGCCATGACACAACATGGGCAATTGGCGATTGTCTGACACTCATCCCTAAGGATGGTCCAGAGACAAACATCACAATTTTCATCCTTCACGGAGGGGATTGCTCCCCCGCTTCGGTGAACTTCAGAAGTATAATTTGGATGAGAACATGGAGGACATTGTGTTCACGACGGATTTTACGTGTACCAGCCACCATTAGTGTACACGGCGGTCTTCGCTCGGCTCGAATATCGAACACGCAATCTTCCGAATATTATGGTGGAAAAGTCAGAGAAAAAATATGGACCATTGAAAACCAAAATGGAATTCTAAATCTAATTTAAAAAGGAGTACACTAACTTATTTTTCTTTTCCTCTTTCTAAAACATCCACTTCACTAACTAGATATAAAAATATGCCGAATATATATATTGTTTCTAATAAATAACTGTTTTGTATTTTAAACTCTGAATGCTGTCTTCAAAGCTCAGACAGAAACAAAGCACTGAAAATTGTATGTTTCTACTTGTTTATTGCACGATTCATTGTAATGCATGTCAATTCTGTTACGTTACGGAAGCTTTTCATCCGTATATGAACTTATTTAGTTATTTTTTTTTCCCTTTCAAGTCAAAATTCTATCATCATCATCATTATTATTATTATCCTACTAAGAGTAGTGTCAAAGGTCATTCTCATTACACTTTGAGTATTTTGTGAAACATTAAAATAGATATTTTGCAGTTATACTTTATGTCGTGCTTAAAACATATTGTTATTTTTGTTAATATAGGTACTTTTAATAATGTAGTATCCTTTATTTTTCATTTTCTTTCTATAAAACTATCGTAGAATGTCTTTAAGTTTAATTTAGAAGCCTTCTATTAGGAATAGTTTAAATTAAAATTATTTTTAAATAGAAGTATATTACATTATTTTCAAAATGATTCTCATCATGATAGTCTGCTAATTTAAATAAAAATTCTAGTTTTTGAATTTCTTAAAGAATGCGCATTGTGCTTCTAAATTCATTATGAATGTAGTTGTTATCTACCAATTTTCTCCAAAATGAAACATGATGTTCACTGAACCAAAATCGTACTAATTTATCTTAAATTTTACTCAAAATTACTTTTTTTTTTCTTTCGAAAGTGGAAATTAACTAGGGATTTGGAATTTTTTAATCTGTTTATAACAAAATGCAGTAAAATACAGCTTTTTTTTTTTTTTTTTTTTGTGTGTGTGATAAGTTATAGGCGTTAAACTCATACAGATATACAAACAATTGTTTTGAAACAAAATTAGTATATAAAGTATTTAAAATCGTAAACATTGTCTGTCTTATTTCTACTTTTTTTTAACTTTCAAATCTTCTTTCGCTGAAAAGGGAATATGTAAAACAACATAGAATTCAGCTTAGAAAATATATTTTAGGTTTGAAATGTAAATTATAAACGAAGAAGGAATAAACTTTAGAAATAAAAAACAACAGAGTATGTACCTTTCTTTCACTGTATGCAGATAAATCCACGGTCTTTTATTGAATATTTCATTTTGTGAATTCATCTGTAACAATATATTGATATGTAAGTTTTTCAAATAATATTTTACTTCTTAAAATTTTAACATATTTCATAAAATAAGTCCTGTTATGTTTAGAAGTAGTTTGTTTATTTTCTTCAAAAAAAAATGTAAAGCAAGCTTTAAAAATCTCTGAAACATATACGCGTAAAGATATTTTAAAAAATATTCCTATGTTTTACATTTTTCTCTGTGATATACTGTGAAATGAAATTAGAAACTTTTTATTATTCTCTGTTTTTTATGTTAATAAATTTAATGAATTTTATCAGCATGAATATTACGTGTTGTTTCAGTTATTTCTAATAAAATAAAAGTATATAAAATTTACTTACATTATTTACTTTATTCATTTGACTAAATATGTCTTCTCTAATATTAATTACTTTATTATTCTACTCATTAGTCCTTACTGTTGATTACTCTCATTGATTAAAAAAAATTCTAATTAATGCTGCGAGTTCTTTCATGAAACATTATTCCCAACACAGTTTTATTACTATTCCAAATAAATAAATAAATACTACAATAAATATTTTGAATTTATACGCGTTTTAGAATTAAACATTTTTCAACAGAACAACAGACAGTAAGTTCATAACTTTTTTTTTCTTTTTTTTCATCACAACACATAATGTTCTTTAAAATTAATATAATAATTTTTATAAAATTCATGTATATATGTATATATATATATATGTATATATATATATATATATATATATATATTAATTGGAATCAAGTTCAGTATCTTATTTAGACATAGGGCTAATCCGAACTATGTATATTAAAAAATTATACTGATATCAAAGTTTTTGTAACGATTTTATGAAAATTAACATTGATTGATCTAAAACAGCAAGACACATTCCGATATTACATGCAAGGAAACACTTTCAAGGGCTAATTTTTGATTGGCCTAGAAAAAAAAAAAAAAAAGGAAGAAAGAAGAAGAAAAAAAAAGAAAAAAAAAATTAGTTTCTATTTTATTTTACACACTGGCAAATTTTCAATTGCTGATTTGTAACAGAAAAGCCACGTTAAATTTTACCTTTTGAACTTCAAACATCAAAAAGTTAAAGCCAAATTACATCAACCCTCATTCGTTAATGACAATGAATTTAAAATATCCAAGGAGCTTTAATTCTGATTATATGACGTTATGTCTTATTCTGCATCTAAAATTTCCTTTTGTTCTACAGTCACAGGTATAAATGAAGGCCCACTTTTGAATGTAGAAGTTTTTGTCGAATATCTATATAAATACTTCAGAATCCTCTTGAAATTTTAAAGTTAAAGTAACTTTAAACTTTAAAGCTAAACATATTATATAACTATTCCAGTGAAAATAGAAAATATTCTATCAAAGTCTAAAAGAGGATCAGTCACGAATTAACCAAAAAATATAACCTTTGGGATCATCGTGTAAAAAATGACGCTTAAAATGCGTTGTAGCTATAGTAAATTATTAGAAGCCTTCTTTTAATTATCGGTATAAATTTATATGAGAATTACACTTATATTAACAAAAATATAAAGGACACATTAATAACGTCGACAATTTTTCGTACTTTTTTTGTTTAAATTATGCAGGGTTTTAAAACCAAAACAATATTACTTTTTGAAAACTTGACATTCTACATTGGACACAATATAACGCCATCAGAACATAAAAATATCAAATATCTGGTAAAATATGAGCATTTTTACAAAAGAATTTTTAACTGCGCATGCGCAATCGATGGAAAAATTTCTTTTGCAGAACTTATTGGTAAAATGTATATACTAGCACTAAAAAGTTTTCCAAGTAAATATCAATAAAACTCAGTAAGATATCCTCGATAGAAAAGTTGATTTTCAAATACTTTCAAAAAGATGCAAATCACTAAAAGGGTTTTATCCATATTTTCATTTTCAATGGGCGAACAGTCATGGACATAGGTAAAGCCACATTATGCATTATCTCAAAAAAAAAAAAAAGTGAAATATTTGAAAACCATTATTTTTACTGAAACATTACTACAATAATAACTACAAAATATTAAATTAATATTCAAATTAATAATCTTGCAAAAATAAATAGAACTTCTCAAAATGAAATTGAAAGACAAAAGTGAAAGATCAGTAATTGTAATATCAAACAGAATAAAATGTGTAGTCAATATTATTAACTATACAAAGATATTAAAAACTACATAATACTGCATAAATACTACAATATATATATATATATATATATATATATATATATATATATATCTTGGATGTAACAAACCTTTTGCTGTTTCAAAAACATATTTTCCACAAAAGTTGTTTCTCTAAGACACTTTATTTTTTTTTTTCTCATTTAATATTTTTTTAATCAAAACAAAATTATTTTGTTAATTCAACTACGTTGTTGTTGTTCATGATGATATAGCCTCAACAGAAGTTTGTTACCAGCACCCAGATTATTTTGTTGTCTTAACCAAACAGTTTTATTGACTCAATTAATATTTGTTTCAATCAAAAAGATTATTTTGTTAATTTAAACAAAGAGTTTTGTTGATTCAGCATTCATCTCTCTCACTGACTGTTTACAGATATATATATATGGTGAAAGGATCTACAGAAATATCCAGTGACAATTACTCTTCTTTAAAATATATCCTTTTTGTTCATCAAGGAAACTGATTTTGTTAATTGAGCAAAATTATTGGTAAGAGGACAAAAATAAATCTTAAAAACTGTCGATAATATATTTTTTTCAACAAAACTTTTTTTTTTCAGTGTAGCCACTAGTAGGCATTAATTAGATCTTGTCATTAATAAAGCATTCTTGGAATCTTCAGTTGCAAATTTTCTCAAACGTAATTAAATATCTCCAGAGTACGATACAACTATTTGATTGCGTGATCGAATATTGAAACATATTAGTATAAATTTCTTCTTTTTGCTTATGGCCAATAAAAGATCCTTCTTAAAATAAATACAATCTATAACAAAAAAAGCGACGCACCAAAAGGAGTAATGCAAGCTGGACACAAATTGACAAGCATGCAGGTTTCGATGGAAAATGCAAAATTTTAAAGTTTGGCTGCCATCAAATGAGTATGTGACGCTGCAGCGCATCTTAACTGCGCAATTGACAGAATATTAAAAAGGATAAATTTTGATTCCAGGTCATAAATTCTTCGAGAATTTCATTCTGTCTACTCAGATAGACAGTAACTATGCCTCGCACACAGGACCGAAAACAATATGCGCAGATGACAGCATTTGAGAGAGGTGTGTAGTTGGGTTCAAAGAAGCCAGTTGGTTTATTCTGCGAATTGTTTGACAATTAGATAGGAGCGATGCCACTATTAGATGATATTGGCAGAATGGATGAACCATGGCAGAAAGCAGCATCAGGGAGGAAGCGGTCGGCCTAGAGAGCGTACAGAACGTGAGAACCAATCAATCGTCAGAGCGGTACTCAAACGCCCAAATTCATCATTTTCATCGATCCTACGTGCAAATGGTACTTCAGTAACTTCAAAGGCTATTAGTAGGCGGCTCAGAGAAGTGGGGTTGAGCTCACGGAACCCCTTATGTGGACTGTTGTTAAACTTTGTATACCGATAAGCACGTTTGCAGTGATATTTGGATCGTTCGAACTGGATTGTCACAGAATGTAGTAGAATAGTCTTCAGTGATGAGTCCCACTCCTATTTGAGCCTCGATGACCAGTGAAGACGCGTCTAGGGACGCCCCGAAAAAAGGGGGATTCCAATCCGACTGTCGCCAGCTATAAAGCCCTACAACCAGGAGTGATTTTCCTGAATGTCAGGACCTCTTGGGTTGTTATCCGTGGCACCTTTACAGCACAGCGGTACATAGACGACATTCTACGTCCCGTTGTGTTTCCATTTATATCACGCAGTCCTGGCCGTATATTTCAGCATGATAATGCTCACCCGCACAGAAATAATTTCTACTGCTTGTTTTCCTGCTTTCCTAAAATCACTTTGGCCAGTAAAGTCGCCGGATATCTCTCCCACGGAGGACGTTTGGAGCATCATGAAAAGGGTCCTACAATTAGCTCGAGATTTTGCCAATGTAACGCACCAATTGGACACAATTCGGCATATCTTGCAGGAGCATATCTGCCAACTCTATCAATTAATGCCAAGCCGAATAACTGTTTACATAAGGGTCAGAAGTGGGCCAGTGCGTTACTGACTTGTTGACGTTTGTGAGGCCGTTTCTCTTGATTAAACCATCCAAATTTTCTGAAACTATAATCCTTTGTTTTACTTCGCATCTTTTTTGTTATAGAGTATAAATAAAATAAAATAAATGAAACGCATTTCCTAATTAAAATCGGAGTTTTCTTCGTTCTTTTTACACTGCATCTTTAGTATTTATTATTTTTAATTACTAAATTTTGCATACAGTAAAACTGCATTAGAATATCCATCGCGAATGAATAATATTCTGACGCATTTTTTTTTCTACTTCATTTTCGATTAAAATTTTTGACTGATTGTTAATTTTTTTTCTTTCATCCTAATACTATTGGCCAGCAGTTTGGTAACATTCATTGTTGATAGAAGAAATTTTTCTCATTTCCTCATTTCTTCATATGCATCTTCCGGTCAATCTTTTATTTCTACATTATAATTCAGAATAATTTTCTTTTAAATTACATCAATACCCATTAACTTGTTTTAAATTATATCACAAAAATATGATTTGTTAAAAGTAAAAAATGTGATATATAGTCAATATTTTATACCACTAATTGTTTTGAAATTAGCTTATTTCAAAACCATAAGCAATTTTTTTTTTAATTAAATTTAATTTTTTTATATATATATTTTAACTGTTGTCAATTAAAATATTAAATTTTCATATTAAAAATAAATACTAGTTTAAAGAAAGTGTATCTCACGTATTACATATAACGTAAATTTTAAAAAAAGATGAGACTTACATTATCAAGTTTGGAAATATATTTTAATGATTTGGAAAAATATAAGATTGTAGCACAATCAAACTAATAATTAAATAAACACACAAAAAAGAATTTTTATAAAAGGAGCGATTGACATGTTGGTGCATAGTTTAATAAGTAGAATAAAATAGAATATTCGTATATACTGAAATTATATGGATTGCACTTTTTTCTTCCGATTTTCTGCTATCATATTTGTTCAAATATTATATTAAACTCTATCGCTCTTCTTATTTTCGATAATTAAGTTTATTAATAACACATGTTACTTTATTTTCTAATCGAAATTTGTTCCTTCAACTGAAAGGAGAGACTTTCTCCTTAATTAATTTTGATCTCTGTTTAATGGAAACAAATTTTCCTATAACTTACACTTTTTCAAAATTACTTACTTTCATACTAGAACTTCCTCCAGTCTTCATTAAACTTAGCTCCAACAAACAACTGCTATTATAGTGAGAGAATAAATGAATAATATTCCTCATTAAGTAAATGAAGAAGCATTTTATAGTTGAAAATGGTATATACTTCTTTAGTCTTCAAAAACATTACTCTTACATTCTGCCAATAGTGTGTTTAAGAATTGCAAAATCTTTAATTATGAATATTACCTTTTGTTAATTAGTATAGTCAAATGACATGGTGCTTTCGAAATATATTTTCAGTTCCTTTAATAACAGGGTATTTTGCTATTTATTAATTACTACGTATATTTAAAATCCTATCTCAGGTATCTCACTCACTAAGTAAACTTTTATAGAGATTTTTAAGCAATATAATTCGTTATCTGAGCGCTTAAAAATTAGAAAGAGGAAAATATGGAAAATCATTAATGCTGCTTTTTTCAACTAATTTATTTCATATTTTAGTTCTTTTTTTTTTTTTTTTTTCTAATAATTGAAAAAGAGTCAGGGAAGGTTTCCAGTGTATTTTGGGTATATATATATTTCAGGAATATATGAATCTGAATTAATTCTAACAAAGTAAAAGATGACTAAAGCAGGGATCAAAGCATTTTTTTTTTTTTTTTTTTTTTCACTTTCAAATTTTAAGTAAGCGAACTGTGTCGTTTCGATTTCCATTGGATAGCTCAGTTGGTAGAATACTAACACGTTATACCAAGGTCCCAGATTCAAAATCTGGTCTGGACACTTCCCTCTATTCTTAAATTTAATTCGACTTTTCCGTTTAAAATATTTTGCTAATATGAGTGTTCAATATTTTCAGTATTTAACACTCAAATCTTTTTTCTGTTTCTACGATTCACATACTTACAAATTTGGAGTTAAATATTGTTAAAAATCGGTATTGTCATAATTGCATCCATAAAGTGTAAATTACTGTATCTTTGTTTCATTCTTCATGAAACATAAAACCATATAATGTCAGATCTATATATCACCATACAGCCAAATCTGAAATCAAAATTTACAGGATTATAGCCGATGTTATATATTTTCAAACACTCTGTCTTGTATTTCATCTCCTTCGTGCTATCATTCCAAAACAATATGATCCGAAACTATTATAACAATTATTTGTGTTACGAGTACATTAAAACAATACTTTAATTATTATACAGTATAATACAAGAGAATAATACAATACAAGAACTTTTTTTAATATTTAACTTAACAGCATTTTATTTAATTTTCTATTATAGTTAGTTTTTATTTCATTTTAATTTTCTATTTAAACAATTACGTATGTGCCTGATTGAGAAAATTTAACATTTAAATGAATTTTAAAGATAATTTCATTTTTTCTTAATTCATTTATCTAAATTTCTTGGTTTTTTTTTTTTTTTTTTAATATTTTTATCTATAATCTATTTTACATATACATATAATAAATACATCTATATTTATTTAATATTTATTAATATTATCTCTTCTATTGCTATTAATATTATTTATATTACCTATTTATATTATTAATATTATTTATTTTCTAAATCTGTCTATACTAAAATATTTTTAACACTACTAAAAAACCAATAGCTACATTTTAAATAAAGTAATCTGGGTAATCTCTACTAATAATAAATTGCTAGTGTGTATGTGAGTGTGTTTGTCATCACGTTTTCGTAAAGAAAGTGGTGACGTTACAGCGTCTAGAATAAACAGTGTGGAAAGCGACGAATAAAATTGTTCTAAAAAAATTAAGCCTGTCACCAGATGTCATTGTAATCGAAGCTAGTGTCACGACAACAAAAACCGAGACTCCCTATTGGTTAATTATATGCTTAGATCAAGTGATTAAACTGACGAAACTGGGAAAAGCCAATCAAGTCTTCGATTTGAGCAATAGCTTCGATCACAGCGACATCTGGGTAAGCTTAATTTTTGTAGCATCATTTTAACATCACTGTTATAGACGATTGCCACACTGTTTATTCTGGACGCTGTAGTGACGTAGTTCCCCAAAAAATTGTACACGGGTATAGAAGATCAGATCAACTAAAATGAACGATTTTCGATTTCGTTTTTGAGCTGTTTTATTACTATTATTTTAATTAGAGGAAAATTTTATATATTTATATGTACAATATGAACGCGGAAAAACATTTATGAAATTTGTGTCTTTTTACTTCCATATAAAAAGTATAAGGAAGTACAGTCGTTAACAAAAGTCTCCGAACACTAGCAAAAATTTCTATATAAAAAAAGGGCACTTAATACAGTTTTGTTATATAAATCCTTTTTGAATCCTGTTCTTAGTCAGTCTAAGAACAGGATTCGACAAGGATTTATTTAGCAAAACTGTATTAAGCGCACTGTTTTTATATAGGATTTTTTGCTAGTGTTCGGACACTTTTGTTACCGACTGTATAGTAATCCGCTTTGCGAAATGGATTTTGTATTTCGCATAGATCGGAAATGAATGATCGTAGAATGTTGAAAATTTATATGTGTGACTGTTATGAAGTCTAGTTGTACACCTGTAACTTTGGTTTTATTACCAATTCAAGATTCAGAGATATCAACGAATTTACACGAATTTTCGTGACGTCTGTATGTAAGTATGTGTGTGTGTATGTGTGGGTGTGGGTGTGAGTGTGTATCTCGCATTACTCAAACACGTTTGGACGTAGAACGTTGCTAATTGGTATATAGATTTATTATAACATCTAGTTGTGCCCCTCTTCTTTCGGACTTTCTATGATTTTCCGTTTTGGAGATATTTAGGAAAATTATATTCATAATGACCAAAAATACAAAGGTTTTGACCATTATACATGAACCACCATCATAGAGATTTCAAAAGAAGCTAAAGATAGAGCTAGTAATGATATTGTTATGAAAGTTGAAGACATTTTTGCGTGTAGAAAGTTATGCTCAAAGACCTAAGCAGGTTCTAGTCGACGAATGCATTTTATTTAATGAATATTCAACCTGTAGATAGGTAATCTATCTCGCATAACTAAAAAACGGTTGGACGTAGAACGTTGCAAATTGGTATATTGGTTTGTTATAACATCTAGTTGTGCACCTCTCTTTTTGGACTTTCTATTCTTTTCCGGTTTGGAGATATTTACGAAAATTATATTCATAATTGTCAAAAATGCGAATGTTTTGCCCATTATTTATGAACTACCATCATAGAGATTTCAGAAGAAGCTCATGATAGATCTAGTAATGTGTTATGAAAGTTGAAAATATTTTTGCGTGTAGTAGAAAGTTATGCTTAAAGACATAAGCAGGTTCTTGTCGACGAATTCATTTTATTTCATGAATATTCAATCCGTATTTTTAATGTTGTGAAAGTTGTCGGCATTTTAGAATGTAGACATTGGTTCTTTAAGACAGAACTAGGTTCTAGTCGACGAATGTATTTAATGAATATTCAGCCCGTAGATACAACATATAATGATAATGATAAAAAACGTTGTCGGTATTTTAGCGTGTAGAAAGTAATTCTTCAAGAAATAAGCAAGTTCTAGTTGAATAAATCTCAATTTCTCACCACTTCATGTTGACAACAATTTGCCTGTGCAGACGCAGTATTCTGCCTGATAGTCCAGTTTTCATACATTTTTTCTATAGCTACTCATAAATGTTTAACAATTACAGCAGTTTCGCTGACACTTGATCCATGCATCCAAGCTCCTATTATTACCACACGTTCAAAGTTTGTCAAATAGCGTTATAACTTTATATATTCACAAGCAGTTCACCTATAATGCATAGTGTCTCAGGTACTCAAATTTCTTTTTTTATTATTATTATTCTACCTTAGCCTTCTTTCAGCAGCACTGTGACGCAATAGGTCATTTATGTAAAACTGTCAGGTGTTTATAGTAAAATGACTAGTCAGTGTATTTTATATATTCATACAGAACATATATACTTTCACGCTATGCAGAACTAAAACGTTAGCGATAACAAATAATTTATTTTTGCTAATAATGTTTGTATTTCGTGTAACAAATGGGAATTTGCACTTTCAGATAATTCAGTGGTTGCGAACAGGCTGTTGTTTGTTCATATATGCAAAAATATACACATTATTCTGATATAAAAAATCTCATTTTGCTGTTAATAAATCTGCTACAACAATTGGGCAGCTATGGTTGTTGAAAAAACAACTTTCTGCTCAAATGGAGAAGACGACAAAAACACCTGCGAGCGAGAATTTGCCATTATCAGGATTTTCACAAGGCACATACTCTCCGATAGCTTTGCAACTGTGAGAGTTCTTTAAAGTAACACCTCCTACTAACCCAGCTAAAAATAACCTTCAGAAAAACTTTTTTAAAAAATACTCAAAACTGCAGATAATCTGAAGGTATTTGGAGCAATAAAAGGATTAAGGGTGAAAAAATTACTTGCTTCCAAACTGCAAATTTTCTGCTTTTAAACTGCAGTTATTCTGCAGATTTTATGTTTTTTGTTTCAAATACCTTCAAATTATTTGCAGATTTTTCTGCAGATATTTTGTTGCTGGGAAGGGTGCTGTTGCGAACTAACTGTCGCTGAATGCGTTTTTCAGAATATAAGATACTGAAAACATTCTTATAATATTTGCGTTTTATATTTTTACTTTAATATATTAATAGGGATTATTTTATGATTTTCTTGCAATTTAAACAGATCTAAAGTAACTTACAGTTTTGTATATTATTTCAATAAATATCAAAAATTGTATTTTCCGTCAAGGTAGGCAAATTGCATTTCAAATTGCGTTATAAATCCTTAAAAATTCTTTCAATACAATTAAGATGGTTTTACAGCTATTCAATTAAATTTAATTAAAACATTTTTTTTAATTAAAATCACCTATTACTAATATGCATACATTTTTGTAAAAGTTAGCCGAAGAAGTTACAAATTAATTTCAAAGAGTTACAAAAATAAACGGAAACTATTTCCATTAAAGTTCCAATTAATTTTCATGTTTCATTCATCGCTAAAACGTAGATTTTTTATAAATCACTTTAGTCCTTTCATTTGTGAGATACTCCTGTATCACTTTAAACAGTATAATGTATCAAAATGTGTCTTGTGTGACATTTCATGCATTTTGAACAAATGATAGACATCGCTTTCGTGTATTTTCCTTAAACGTCAGTATCATTCTCTCCTAATCAATAGCGCTGTTCTCTACTTACGTCTGGTTGAGCACGCAAATTTAACAAATTCCATGTTCATTCGGCTTCCGTAATTTATCACTACGTCGCTTAAAATAAAACAGACCTAAGTTTTACCTTCTAGCAGGCTTTCTAAAATATGCCTCGCACGAGTTTTATTTTGATACGTGTTAACGTTTAACGCATAAGAGAGTGATTAAATTTAAGGATCTCGCAACAGTTTCGTAATTTTACTTAAATTTATTGCACCAGCACTGAATATTTACAGCATGAATCTAGTTTTGAAGCCAGTTTCCACTACAAAAATTTTCTAATTATAATGAAAGTTATTTTTGGCTGAGATGAATTAATTCGAAGAAAATAAAATAACTACATACTTAGTTATTTTTTAGTGGAAAAAGTTAATTAAAACTATTTAATATTTAGACAAGAAGTTAATTAGATAGCTAAATCCATAGCTTTTAATCTTCGATAAAAGCTTTTTCACTTGGAACCTGAAAATAACATAAAATGAAACGCCATTTCGTTAAATGGATTCGTAGGATGAAACGCTTTCCCATATTACCGGATATAGTTAAAATTGTAAATATGAACGCACGCATGCTGACATGCATACACGCGCACATTCATTCACGCATGCACACACGCATACTCATGTAGGTATACATACCTGCATTCATCTACACGCACGCATATGCACATGCATATTTTCTCGCATTATACTCAGAACTTTCATATGAATATATGCACGCATGCTAGTACGTATGCTCATGCACAAACATGCACATGCATACTCACACGCATAATATGCATTCATGTATGTCTACATACATGCGCACTAACTAGCATGCATGTACACGCAGCGCACGTGCAAACGCACGCATAATAGAAATCTAATTTATAAGCTTGGAATATGTTTTGTTTTGACAAAATATCGACAAAATATTTTTATTTGGTCGTAAACTCATTTTTAATCCGAAATACGCTAATTTATTTTAGTGGACAACTCTATGTATAGACAGAGATACTGAATGATGTTACAGTTATAACTACACTTGAACTATAATGTATTAAGCAAGAAAATTGGAATTTTCCATTAAATTATTAATTAATTAATTTATTTATTTTCTTTATTTATTTTCTTTCTTTCTTTCTTTATTTTGTTTAGTTATCTGAGTGAAATAAATAATTTATATAAGCCAAGGTACTTGAAACTTAAACGTAGTTATGGGAATTAAACGCCTAAGAAATCAGTTTCTGTGGGAAAATCAGTAAGGAAAAAGAAATCACTATTTTTGGGAGTGTATGAGCTACAGATATGTTAAAGACACTTTTCGCGAATTTTTCACTGCGCTTATTTGAAATAATTTATGTCAATCTTAATATGGGAAACCGCCATTATGAAAAAACAAGCCAATTCAATTTAAAAGCATATTGTCCAACAGGTAGCGCTTATATGATGCAATTATCCCTATTAATGGTAAAATGATATCCTTTCCTCTATTGTGCATAACTGCACCAAATTTGGTAAATAAGATAACTATAAAGAAAAAATATGCTGAATCAACTTGAATCCGTATCTGACGGCAGGTGGTGCTTATGTTTAATAAATTGTCTTCCATTTAGAAGAAGGCTGAATTCTACAGTGTTTAAATGCATCAAATTTGACATAAAATGTTGCTATTATGAAACACAATGCTGATTTAATTTAGGTGCATATCAGCCGACATATGACGATGTAATGTTGCCATTCCGGCATTTACGGGAAAAAATTTTTTTTATTGAAATTTTAATTTGTTCTCAACTGGTGCACTTAACCTATTTGATTAAACTCTAGCACATTCATATATTGTTTAGTAAAAGAAAACATTTTCTGAAAGTAAAATTACTTTTAAAAAGTTGATTTCGTGATAAAGCGTATTTTTAAAAATTTTAATAACATATTATCATGTCCCTTTCTTTTTTCATATGAAATGTATGTCTGACAGATTTCTGGTCTTGTAATAAAATTTTTCTTTCGTATTTAAAGTTTTGTTTCAGTGAAAAAATTTATTAAGTTTTTGACTGTATAAGTGTGATAAGTGAGAAGGTATTGATAAAACTCTTAACAAAAAGTTAGTGTGGTTTAAATTTAAGCTTTTTTTCTCACAATCATAAAGCTGTGCATAAAAGTATAAATATATATGTGTAACTATTATACAATATAGAAAAGAAAAAAACATTTACAATTAAATGTAATAAAAATATCTCGTTTTGCTAAAAAAAATAAAACAGAGAAACTTATTTCGCAGAACTAGTCTCTAAATGTGACATGTCATAAGCTTATTTTATTTTGTACATGAAATAAGCTCATTGAAGTCACGATATTAGAAAATAAGTGTCTCATTCTAAATGAAAACTATGTAGCATGAATTTACTTTTGTAATTGGATACATATACATTACAAATACGAAACTAAAACATAAATTTTAAATGTATATTTGCTAATATTTAAAAAAATTAAATTAAGTTAAAAAAAAAAAAAGTTCAATACGAACGACGGAAGGAAACATTTTGTTGATATATTGGTTTAGGATTTTAGAAACAAGTTATTTATAAGAATACTTTAAAAACTTAAAGTTCATATAACCCTGCTGTATTTACTTACTTCACAGTTTGGAAGTTTGTTATCTTTTCATATCAGACAATGTGTCACATATTTATAAATACAGAGTTGTGAATACAATATATATATTCGCTCTCAAAGTTTTTATTTTTTCAGATTAATTAATTAAACTTTCCTATATGAAAAGAAAGATTCTCTGGTGGTAGATTTAAGGCCGATTGTCTTTGATAGAGACCTGTCCTGAGAAGATACTCTTCGTGTTAGACTTTATTAGTTGTAAAATAGATAAATATAACTACAATTTTTAATCGAAAATACCTATCCTTTAAATTCGTAAATTAAAAGAAAACAAATAACACGGCTAATATATAATTTTTTTTTTTACGTTTTACTCTATAAAAAATTTTATTTAAATTTAAATTTTATTTAAATTTTTACTGGTGCTCAACAACCACACGACCAAGAAGGAATGCGAATATCAGAATGATATTTATTGGGCACATACATTATAGTAGGAAGAACAATTGGTTAAAATTTCAGGAAATTTGGAGTAATATGAACTGAGAAAACAGTACATAAGCAGTGACCTCTGTGACCAAAAACAGCACTTATCTGCCTAGGAATTGAACCAAACAGCGATTAGAGGACATGTACGGGTAGAGCACTTCATGAAGCTTCAACGCGACGCCACAATTCATCGATCGTAGTTACTGATGAGTAGTTGGGGGACAGTCGCTTTTCAACGATTACACAGTCATTTTCATTGGTGCGAGATCAGGAGAACGTGCTGACCAGAGCAACATTCTAACATATTTTGCATCAAGGAAGGTCCGGTCAATACGGACAACTTGCTGTCGTGCATTGTCCTGCTTAAACATTGCACTTCAGAGGCCTTGAATATAGGGCAGAGCGACGGCCCTTAAATCGTCAGAAGTGTAATGGCTGGTATTCAGAGCGTTAAGAATGAAAACAAGAGGTGATCGAGACGTGTATCCAATGGTACCGCATACCATCAATCCAGGTAACCCAGTATGCAGCTACCAAAATGTTTATTACCCTCAAAACTGCATCACTGATATGGGCGCCTTTAATGTGTGATCAACGTCGAACCTGGACGCAAAAACGGCGTGAAGTCGCCTTTCAGACAAATCAAAATCCTGTTTACAGCACCAAGATTGCCTTATCCGTATTTAACAATATTGTGAATAATGCACATTCCCAGATGGGATTCGACATGGTGACACTATCCATCACTTGCAGTGATGGTATGGGGCCCCATTGGATACACGTCTCGATTACTTCTTGTTTGCATTACCGGCACTCTGAATAGCGGCCATTAAATTTCTGGTGAGCTAAGGCCCGCCCCTCTACCCTATATTCAAGGCCTCCGTAGCGCAATATTTAAGCAGGATAGTGCACAACCGCAAGTTGTCTGTATTGTACAGACCTTCCTTTATACAGAATGTGTTGAACCGTTGCTCCGGCCAGTGCTTTCTCCTGATCTTGCACCAATGAAAATGTTTGTTAATTGTTTTAAAAAGCGAGTGGCCCGCCACCACTCACCAGTAACTACGGTTTATGACTTGGGGCATCCTGTTGAAGCTTCATGAAGTTCTGAACCCCAATATGTCATTCATTCGCTGTTCTTCATTGCATAGGCAGATAAGTATTGCTTCCAGACTTCGCTGATTTATGTACTGTTTTTTCAGAATATATTACTCAAAACTTCCTGAAAATTTAATCAATTGTTCTTTCTACTATAATGTATGTGCCCAATATATATCATTCTGATATTCGCATTCCTTGTTGGTGTTGCAATTTTAATGGACAGTAGTGTAAAATTGACCTAACTGTTAGATAAATACTAATTTTCCTATAACAACCAAATAATACGTACATCATAAAAAGAGTTTGTACAGTGAATCTAAAGAAATCGATTGAGCTTTTATATATATATATATATATATATATATACAACAATTTCCCAAATCTAAAACCTACCTATCCAATGAGGGTGCCTATCAATTTTCCTTCCTGTGCTAACCAACTAATAAACATCAAAGGAAATCCAGAAAGAGGTTTATGTGTGAAATTTGGAAGAAAATCAATAGAGCGGTTTTTGAAATATCGACTTTTAGTCCCACATCCGATTTTCCCCAAAACTCCGCAAACACAACCATACCAAGGGTGCAAGAGTCTTCGTCTCAAGACGGAACTCTTACGCCAGTATTTTTTTTCACTGATTTCTATCATATTTGTGCAGTCATTTATTTCCATTGAATATGATATAAATTATTGATAAAAAATGCTGGCTTCAGTGATCAGTCTTGAAACGGAAACTTTTGCATCCCTGATTCGTACGCTGGAAAACATCTATACATAAGAAAGGAAATCTGAGAGAAAGTTAATATGGCGAACTTGAAGAAAATATGTAGAGTAGTTTTTTTAAGACATTCACTTTTGGACCAAAAATTGACATACCTAATCAAGGCACCTACCAGTTTTTTTTTTCTGTAACAAACTAACACCGGGTGTCCCATAAGTCTGTAGACATTTTAAAAACTCATAAAAATTGAATAAATTGATAGAATTGAACACGGTTTGAGAAAAAGTTATTCTCGTAAAGGGGGATTTTTTCTTTTCGTAAAAAAAAAAAAAAAAAAAAAACTTAAAATTGTCGTTGATAGAGCGCGCTGCACGGTTGCGTAATGGGAAATATGCAAATCAGAGTCCTGTAACTTGCACAGTTTTGCTTACACAGTTTTTCTTATCTACTGAAGTAGTGTTGTAACTTATTTGCAAAGTGTAATTTATGGTGATAGCGGACACATAAAAAAGAATTTATGTACCAGTAAACATTTACATGTAAATATAGTTTTTCACGGAAATGTTTCATTTGATTGCGTACAGCACCCTCTACCTACGAAAATTTTAATTATTTTTTTTTTTTTTCTTTACAAAGAGAAAAAAAAAATCCCCCTTCATGAGATTAACGCTTTTGTAAACCACGTTCAATTCTACAAATTCTTTTAATTTTTATTAATTTTTGAAATGCCTACAGACTTATGGGATAATATGAACATTATACTTTAAATCCGAGAGATACGACTTCATTTTTGTTATTTAATTCTAAGTTTTTACTTATGAAAAGATCAAAACATATGTTTAATAAATTAAAAATTATTGCGATTAATTAAATGCAAAAATATAGAAACATATAAGAAACTTAAAACTAAATATTTAGGAAATAAAACTGATAATATCTGATTCTTAGATCTCAAACAAAATAAAAAGGGAAATACAGACTATATAAAACGTTTTAAAGTTTTCCCTTGCCAGAAAAAATAACTTCATTTGAGACAAAGTTTTGCTTATTACAAAATACGGAAATTTTCTCTTTTGTCTGACATTTTCGTGAGAACTTATTATGCTACACTCTTAAAAAAACTTGAAACATTTATTTTACTTAGGAAAAATAATACTCTCATTCCGTCAGATGTGTAACTCGAAGCCAAGAAAACTTTGTAATCTTTTCTCTGTACGACGGAAATGTAATGCTGCGTTTAAAGTTATATCGAAAATAAATGAACAAACTACTTGAATCTTTAGTTTTATAGTCTTATTCAAATACAAATACTTCTTTATTAAAGAAATAAGTTTAGATTTTGATCTGCATTATATAATTTAAATCCTAAAAGTGAGAAATATTGAATATTCTATTATTAATGATAATTATTCAAGTGAATATTTTGAAAATTAATAAATAATTTTGCATTTTTAATACGCCAATGTTTTTAAAGTACTTTTATTGATTTATATTTTATTAATGGCGTCAAACCTACTTTTTAGATTATTATTATTATTTTTTTTTTTTTACGAACTGTAACTTAATGAAAATATTTAGTTTATTCTGAAAATAAGGTTTTCGGCTACCACACAGGGACAGAAAATATAAAATTCTGGAATAATTTATTAAAATAGGTAAAACACTCTCAATTATCTCTCAATATCAGTTCTTTGTAGATGCATTGGCATAAATTTAAAGTTGTAAGAATACGATCAGCAACAGATCTTGTATAAAGAACAAGGAGCCATGTAAAAAAAAAAAAAAAATAAATAAAAAAAAAAATCAATAGAGAATATTCTCGACAAATTTTATTTATGTACTGAATAACTCAACTTGGTAAATCCAATTAACATGCATATTTATCTTAATTTATCAACGTATCCGATATCATACATGTTCTTTCCTTGCAGGACGGTTTGTGGACCTGGCTATAGTTTTCTGGCCATTCATGATAATCCTCAATAAGGCATTTTAGTTCCTGCGATACAGCATGTACACTGTAAAAAGTATGAAGAAATGACACCCCAAAATTGGTGTTCAAATACCCAAAAACTGAGTAAACAAGCACTAAATTTCGTGTTTACACCGAATCAAGCGTTCAGATACATTTTAATTGGTGTAAATTAAAATTATATTGCGTCAAACACCACTGCCAGTGTACTTTTACACAAGATATTTTGCGCTTACACGCACACTCGATCCCAGAACACCAATTTTGGAGTGCGTTTCAAAACTAACTTGTGGCAACGTCAGTTTGTTGTTTTGTTTAGGAATACCATTTTTCCGCCGACATGAAAAACTTACAAACACTATTTTTAACTTTGTATGTCCCAGATATGTATATTTATATATTATTTTATTAAAATAAAGTTTAAATGTTAAAAGAAGTTAAATATGCCTGTTTTCTTTGTGCTAATGATATTTAATGTAAGATTTATATCTATTACATGTTACTAAGCTTTACTAGGCCTAATTTTGTTTTATTCGTAATCATTTCTTGATGATATTCCATGCGTTCGTGTTTAAGTTATTAAAGCAGTTGTTTAATAATAATTTTTAATCACAGTATGCATTATTGATGTATTGTGATCACCAAACATAGTATTAAATTTTCTTTTTGAAATAGTTTTCAACTGTAATAATAAATAATTTTTGCATAGAAATACTAGTAATCAATCAAAAATGCAATCCATACTCTTTCTATAGCTTTCATATGTTAAACCATATTAAAGCTTGATAAAAATTTATTTGTTTTAAAATTAATCATTGACATAGATATAAATCAAATTATGAATCATCTATCTATAATAAAATAAGATGTGCGTGTCAATGTTTATATATATTAGGAGCTTTAAAAAAAAAAAGAAGAAGAAGTAAATAAAGAAATGGTTAATCATAGAGAGATATGGTTTTCTATGACTTATTCGTTTGCCACAAATGTGCACGGTGGTTTATGACTTGTTTTGATGCCCCTCGAAGTCCGATTTTCAAATTTTTGAAATATAAAAGTAATAACTTGGTAAATATTCTCTTCTATGTTTCATTTTTCTGCAGTATTTTCTTCCACTTTAATCGTCCGTTTACTTAGGAACGGCTATTTCGCTGTTTATTTTTTATCTGTTTATTTCATTCATTTGAAAGCGAAATCTTGTTTTATTTTTTCTAATTTATTATTTTCATTGAAAATGAAATGGTAATGCAGCTGAAACAATTAAGTATGCTAAATTTTAAATTTAAAAACGCATTTATAACAATTATTTTTAATTTTTATAGTATAGATATATTTTTTATTCTTTAGTTATTTAACTACCTCCTTTGGTATATATATATATATTGATTTACAGTATTTATCGGGGGAAAATGGTAGTATATAGTACAAAGGATTAAACTGATTAAAATTTAAGTTTAATTAAAATTCATTTTATTTTTAATGTATTTAATTCCTTTTAAAAGAAAATTTATTTTTTTATTTATTATATTGGTCAGAATTAAAGAGTAATATAATATGAGGGGCTATAAAATACATGGTTCAAAAACTAAAATATTTAATAGATATTTAATAGATACTGAGATGCAGTCATGTTTAAAACCGCAGTTGTTAAATGATATCTGATCTACCTGTCGTCAATGAATACCCAAACTGAACTGCCCAGGGAAATCCTTTCTGCAGGCAGCGGGGACATGAACCCTATGCAGCGGGGGGTGGAAAAATCTGACGTATTCAACAGGTACTCGAAGAGCAATTTCAATGTAGGTATATATATATATAACGATATAAAAAATAAATGGTGATTCAATTCTTGTGAAAATTCATTTAAAAATAGTAACCAGCAAAGCAAGTGTATTCTGCTAGTTGTATAATAAACAAAACTGGTTTTTTTTTTCTTTTCTTTTTTCCCCTCCTGAATGCGGTAATTATTTACACAATAGCAGATGAGCTCATTTTATATTTATTTTGTTTGTGTTTCTCATAAAATAATAAATTAATGCTAGACTTGAAATTCTAGATGAGCAAGAAGATGATAAACGAAATATATTTGAAGCATCTATTAACAAATATTAAATCTTCTTATATGCATTTATACTTATCTATATATTAATTTAATATTTATCATATTATTCTAATGATTTAAAAGTGTTAAATGGGCATAAAAAAAACAAATTGTCCATTTGAATAGGGCCCACAAGCGGCCGAGCGGTTCTGCGCTCAAAGCTGGTAAATATGGGGTGTCGGGTTCGATCCCAGGTCGCTCTCTTCGGCCTAGACGTTCGGTGTTTTCCGTAGATTTCTCCATAACTTGTGTAAATACGGGCTAGGACCCCTTAGAATGACCTCCACGGAAGGTACTTTCCCTCAGGCCTAGGACCCTAGTGCAGTCAATTGGCCTTATTAACAAACACCAAATACCTATTTGAAGAGCTTCATAACGTAACAGCATTCATATTAATAAATTTGTAAATATAGATTTACGAATACAGTAGCAATGTATCACTGCAGTTAAATCGTTCGTCTGAATTTCTAATAACATACAATTAATAAACATTGTTTAAGTTTCCGCTCTTGATAATTATTTTGTTATGATTAAGTACGGTTATGCATCTTTCCTAATGACTAAAAAAGCATATGGGATTTTCTTGTAAAAAAAAAAAATAAGAATTTATGATGTGTTTTATTAAGTAGGTTTGTTTAATCTTTCAAAAAACATTTTGCACCCCATTAAGAAAGATGACAGAAGTGAAAAAAATGAAAAATTTGAGTTTCTATCAATGTGTATGAAGTACCACAACGTGCATGAAATGCGGTACATCTCTATTTCGAAATTTGGATCAAGTTCGAAATATAGATGCAGTTGTGTCAGTTTTATTACAGTTTAATCAGTGATTTATTATTATTTTAAATCGATTTTTCTCAAATACTACATTTTTGAGTTCTGTCATATTTCTTGCCGGGGTGTGTTATTATTCTACAGATATCAGTTACTTTATAAATCATGTTTGTGTTTTATAATTTTTAATTTGTGAATTTAGTAGCCATTGGAATCGAAAAGGTTAGAGAACTCTTTTATCTACACTGGTCAAAAAAATTTAAGGAACGACCTGTTTTCCTTTTCTCTTCTTTTGCACATAATTTTTAAACAAATAAACATGTGAACATAACATTTGGATGGCCTGTTCGTTATCATATTATTAACTGAATTTCGTGTAACTTTAGCATTAGAATAATTTTTAAGCTAATAAATATTCAGTTTTCTCTCAAAAGTAAGCTTTGAAAAAAATGAAAAATTTCAATAATTTTAGGAAAGAACACTTAAGGAAAAATGGTCATAAGGATGCCTTACAGGTAGGTAAAGACGCACACGCGTTCCTATGTTAGATTACAACCAAATCTTTCTACCTGCATTCATTTTCTGTTTCTTATTTTTTCTTCTTCTTTTCGCATGTAAATAACTTTTTAAAAAATATGCATACAAACATGAAAATTGGATAAGATGTTCATTATACAATTATTTTTCGACATCAATATTATTCTAGTGCTGAGTATATTTTACAAATTAGTAATTACCTATTTTTAAAAAGTTCATTATAAAAGTAAAAGAATAGTTAATACAAAAAGAAAAATCGAGATTTAGTTTAACATTTCAAGGCATGAGCGTCTTTACCTATCTCTAATGCATCCTTAACACCACTTTTCATTATGTGTTCTTTCCTAAATTTGTTGAAATTTTTCATTTTTTCCAAAGCTTACTTTTGCGAGAGAAATGAATATTTATGAGCTTAAAAATTATCCTTATGCTAAAATTACATAAGATTCGGTTAATAATATGATAATGAACAGGCCATCCAAATTTTATGTTCATATGTTTATTTGTTTAAAAATTATGTGCAAAAGAAGAGAAAGAGAATACGGGCTTTTCCTTAAATTTTTTTTACCAGTGTATTATATATTAGAACTTATAATGAAATTCTAAACTATACTTCAGAAATCGTAGCTTAAAAATATAAACATAGGATATTTTCTAAAAAATGTCAGACTAACTTCATGATTGGTTTCTCTGCTTCATAGAATTTTGTTTGTTACTAAAGTTATTGAAAATGTTTTTCATTATAAAATTAATTTATTCAAAATGTTTTTAATATGAACGATATAAACTTATGGATGTTTATGGTTCAATCTTGGAGAAAAAGTATTTTCTGACTTTAACAAGTTTGAACATACATGTATTTCATCAAAGTATTTGTCTTTTAAAGAACTATGTTTAATTTAATTTAATTGTTATATCTCATGAAATGAAATAACTACATCCTGATTTTTCCATTGCAGATAGTACTACGTTTATCCCATTAAACAGTGTTTAAAATTTGCGAAAACGCGTTAGTATCCAAAACAGAATAAAACAAAATCATTGACGCAAATTCATCGAAGAGATCTAGACAAAGTTAATGACTCTCAGCATAGATTTGACTTCTGAGTTTTATTTTGATGCAACTATCAAAAATTTTGAAAGTGTAATAGATAAAAACGTATCAATAAAGTTGATTTAAGACACTAATAGTATAATTTTAGAACTGTTTAAAAATTACTATTTATATATATATATATATATATATATATATATATATATATTGGGGAGGGGTCTTTTTAATTTTTTTAAAAATAAAATAATAGATTATCAATTTTAAATAATTGTTTTAATCACATTGATAATAATGGGATACACAAAAGTATATACTTTTAAATTTTATTCTAGCAGTTTTGTTTTATTTACTTTGCAATATTTAGCAAAGTAAATAAAACGTAGCATTTTGCAATATTCTAGCAGTTTTGTTTTATTTACTTTGCAATAATCTGAAAATATTTACATATTTTCAGATTATTAATGGTACAGGAAAACGATCATTCAACTGAATGCATTGTCGTTTGCTCAACGTTTAAAATACCATACTGTGCTACCTGGGCATAGTCATCATTGAGAAATTGGCGGTAAGGAATTCTTTCAGTTACTGAAACAAAAGAATGGACTTTGGAACAAATATACGTGATGATTATCCTTGGTAGGTAGGGTTGGTTCAAGAATGTTAAGAACCTCAATTTCTCGCTCAAACAGTTTGCCTGACATTGATTCTTCTCAGGGACCTACTGTTCTGCCGATCCATCCATTGACTCTTGGTTTTTGGGATTCGCTACAGTTGATATGGAACTGCTATATAAATATCGCTGCTGTTCCCCAGTTCTGACATTTTTGTTCACGAATGGGATTTTTCGGCAGCCACCAGATGCAGAATTTTCAAAACAATATGTACTAGAGGACCCATGCTGCTCCGCAGCATTAGGATTGATCCACTGAGTGTTTTTAGACTTGTGTCAACAGCCTACGTTAATTAGAACTCTAGTTATAGAGGTTTGAGTGAAGGAAAATCTTGAAAAATTCTTGAAAAAATTGAATGTAAAGTTGATTGTGCACGCATAACTTTCCTCAAACTCAACGAATTTAAGCAGTTAATAGCTCAAAAGAAAGAGCTTGATCCACTGAGTGTTCTTAGACCTGTGTCAACAGCCTACGTTAATTAGAACTCTAGTTATAGAGGTCTAAGTGAAGGAAAATCTTGAAAAATTCTTGAAAAAATTGAATGTAAAGTTGATTGTGCAAGCATAACTTTCCTCAAACTCAACAAATTTAAGCAGTTAATAGCTCAAAAAAAGAGCTTGATCTACTGAGTGTTCTGAGAGTGAAACGATCAAGATCCATTCATTAGAAGAGGAGCTATGAGAATTCGAATTGCTTGAGTGAATGTGTCCCATAAGAAATGTACAGGGAAGAATCGCGTTTGAGTATAACTTGAGTAAGGTGGGGGTTGAGTAAATTTCAATGATTGATGACATATCTGTGTCTAAATACCTTTCATTTAAAAAAAAAAATGAAGGAAATCGGCCGGATAGAACGGCCAGACGGACTGACTTTAGTTTTCATAATTTTTTTTAATATATAAGATTTCTATGGGATTTATTTCAGCAAGGATTACACTGTAAAAACATTTTGTGTAACTGCACACCAAAATTGGTGGCAACTACTTTACGCCAAAAATGGTGTAATAAAATTTCTCATGTAACGAAACACCTTTAGTTTTAGTGTAGGGTAACATCAAAAAATACATCAAATTTTATGGCACAACGCATTTCGTCTCTGAATCACTCATCTCCATTTCTGTGGGCAAATAAAACAGTTCTTTAAACAAGCACGGAAATAGGAAAATAAAATCGTCTGCTTCGTTTAGAATTTTGTATAAACGCACAGTTAACAGTTTGAAAAAATCGCCTGCACTTCAATTTTTTAGTTTCGCGGTGTTGCCACTACGTAAAAAATAACTCTCAGTTTTTATGGAATGCCCTTTGTATATATACATTGAAATCGCTCTTCGGGCACCCGTTGCTTACGTCAGCTTATTTTACACCCCCGTTGCCTGCAGAAAGGATTTTCCCGGGCACTTCAATTTGGGCATTTATTGACGACAGGTAGATCGTCTATCATTTAATAACTGAAATTTTAAACATGACTGTATCTCAGCATCTGTTAAATATTTTAGTTTTTCAACCATGTATTTTATAGCCCCCCCCCCCCCGCCCATTATATTACTCTTTAATTCGGACCAATATAATAAATAAAAATGTAGATTTTCTTTTAAAAGGAATTAAATACATTAAAAACAAAATAAAATTTAATTACATTTAAATTTTAATCAGTTTAATCCTTTCTACTGTATACTACCATTTTTACCCGATAAATACTATAAAATAATCTATATAAATAAAGAGAAGTGTCTCTGTGTGTGTGTGTGTGTCTGCGCTCTGGTGCTCACACTACTAATCGCATAGCCTCCAAATTTGGCATATAGGTACCTAGGGTCCTGCAGGTGTGCACCTCATTGAGATTTTTTCGAATTTCGAATTTAAACTTTTTAAATTCATGTTTTTTCGATTTTAAACATTCGCTTTTATGTTTCATTTTTCATGAATTTATTCTTCGATTGTAATCGTCTGCGTATCTTAGCAACGGCTATTACGCAATTCATTTTTTATTTAATACATTCATTTTTTATTTAATACGTTCATTTTAAGGCGATTTTCTTTTCTTTCTTTTTTATTATTATTATTATTATTATATTTATTGAAAATCAAGTGGTAATGCAATAGAAATAAATTGTTACGTTTATGTATAAATTTTATAGTATAGCAACTTTTTCTTTTTTTAATTAATTCCTTTAAAAGAAAAATCTTTTTTTTTTTCTTTTTTTCTTTATAATATTTATTGGGTGAAAAAAAATTGTAGTTTATAGTAGAAAGGATTAAATTGATTAAAATTCGTTTGTTTTTCATGTATTTAATTCCTTTTAAAAGAAAATCTACTTTTTTATTTTATTTTATTGCACTGGTCGGCATCAAATCATAATATTGTGTAAATAACGTTGACTGTAAAATACATGGTTCAAAAACTAAAATATATAATAGATGCTGAAATACAGTCATCTTTAAAATCGTAGTTCTTAAATAACAGAAAATCCACAAGTCGTCGATAAATACCCAGATTGTACTGACCGGGAAAGACCTTTCTGTAGACAGTGGAAAACTGGATCCGATGCAGTACTGGCAGAAAAAGGAGCTGCCTTAGGCAACGGGTACCCGAAGAAGCGAGATCTAAAGCGATTTCAGTGTTTTTAAGTTTTTATTTGTAATGTGATGTAAAAAATAAATACTGATCCAATTCTTTTGAAAATTCATTTAAATATAGTGACCAGCAAAGCGGGCTTAGCCTGCTAGTATATATATATATATATTAAAGGAAGTAGTCAATTACTAAAAAATAAAATATGTATATATACATACTATAAAAATTATGCATAACTGTTATAAATGCGTTTTTAAATTAATGATTTAACATACTTAATTGTTTCAGCTGCATTATCACTTGATTTTCGATAAGTATAATAAATTAAAAAAAGGAAAACAAGATTTCGCCTTCAAATGAATGAAATAAATTGATAAAAAATAAAGACGTAATAGCCGTTACTAAGATAAGCAGACGATTAAAATAAAAGAATAAACTGTAGAAAAATGAAACATAGAAGCGAATATTTACCAAGTTATTATTTTCATATTTTAAATAATTTTAAAATATCTAATCAAAGATCAGAAAATCGGGCTTCAAAGAGCATCAGAACAAGACATAACAAACTATCGTGCACATTTGTGTCAAACAAATAAGTCATAACAAGCCATATCCCTCAGCGATTAGCCAACCGTTTTCTTTTTTTTTCTTTTTTTTTTTTTTTTTTTAAGGCTTCGGAGATATATATATATATATACACATTGACATACACACATCAAATTTTATTATATAGATAGATAGATGATTCGTAATTTGGTTTATGTCTATGTCAATGATTATTTTTAAAACAAATAAATTTTATCAAGCTTTAATGTGGTTTAACTTATGAAAGCTATAGAGAGAGTACGGGTTGCATTTTTGATTGATTACAAGTATTTAGATGCAAGAATTATTTATTACTACAATTGAAAACTATTTCAAAAAGAAAATTTAATACTACGATTGATGATCACAATACATCAATAATACAGACTCTGATTAAAAATTATTATTAAACAACTGCTTTAGTAACTTAAACACGAACGCATGGAATATCATTAACCCTTTGACTGCCATGGCTATCATATGTGATAGCCAGTGATGTTTCCGTTGGGGGCACTGGCTATCAGATATGATAGCCAGTTTTTCAACACTTCAGTCCTTGGCTATAAAAACCATACCAGTCACAGGAAAATTGTTCTGGAGTTTGTTTGTTGGAGGATGAGAATCTCCCCATGTATTGAAAAATATTTTTTTATATATAATTTTATGTTGAAAAAAATGCAAATTGCACAAAAGAATTTTCTGGCACCGTGGTAAACATTTGCAATTTTGGCTTAGCAGTCAAAGTGTTAAGAATTGATTACGAATAAAACAAAATAAGGCTTAGTAATGCTTAGTAACCTATAATAGATATAAATCTTACATTAAATATTATTAGCACAAATAACACAGGCGCATTTAACTTTATTTAATATTTAAACTTTATTTTAATAAAATAATATATAAATATACATACTTGGGACATGCAAAGTTAAAAACGATGTTTGTAAGTTTTTCATGTCGGCGGAAAAATTGTATTCCAAAACAAAACAACAAACTGACGTTGCTACGAGATAGTTTTCAAACTTACTCCAAAATTGGTGTTTTGAGATTGAGTGTGCGTGTAAGCACAAAATATCTGGTGTAAGAGTACACCGGCAGTGGTGTTTGACGCAATATAATTTTAATTTACACCATTTAAAATGTATCTGGTCGCTTGATTCGATGTAAACATGAAATTTAGTGCTTGTTTACCCAATTTTTGGGTATTTGAACACCAATTTTGGGGTGACATTACTCCACACTTTTTACAGTGTACGATCCATCCGGGGAGTTGTGTTACATTCCGTCAGTGCACAGCCATAATTTTACGGGATTCTCTGGAAAGTGTTTAATCTTCCCACCTGTAAATTTAATCTTGTTGTTTCAAAAGCCATCAATCTATTTAAATCTATTGAAAGGTTTTCTTGGTTGGGCAGCCTTTTCCTAGCAACGATGATGAGAAAACATTTCACACAGGATGTTTCTAATTTAAGCAGTAGATTTCTACTATACTAGTACACAGAAACTGTCCTCACAGTGCGAAAAATGCTTCATATGTAGCCGTTATTATATAGAGAGATTGCCGAAAAAATACTTTATCTATTTTAATAAATATTTAAAAAAAAACAAAAATATATAAATAAAACATGTAAGGTAAGTGCTGGTAAAATGGCCACCTTAAGGATAGAAATTTTTACTGACAGTAATAAACAATTTAAAAGAAAAAGAAAAAGTGTCTAAAAGAGCGGACTCTTTTTCGAACTGAAAAAAAAATTAAATCTACAATAATCAAGAATTAAGTCCACAGGAATTTTCTTTTTAATAAAGTCTAGTTGATGAAGGTAATATGGCAATATGCCGGTAATATGCACATAGGTGAAATATAATGAAGAGATTCATACTTAAAGCATGAAAACACATCAATTATTACAAAATCCAATTTAATTTTTTTAACTTTGCAAAAATTAAATAAAAGATAAGTAAGAAAAAATTTAGAAAAGAATGTTAAGCAATTTTAAATAATTTTAAGCAAATTTTAAGCAAATTTCAACAAAATTTTAAGCAATTTTAAACTTTTTTCGGTAAAAAATGTGTTTAATCTATATTAACTTCACATGTAAAAACGTCCTTATCTTTCTTAGTAAGTCCTACACATTCCTCGGGCACATAATTATGACACACAACACATAATCTCATATACACAATTCTTTCCTTGTTGCAAATACCGCTAAATCAACTTTCTTATTTTATTTTATTTTTCATTTGTTTAATCGCTATTGTGAGGTTTGAGTGTCTTCAGTATTACTTTGAGAAACTCAGGGAAAGAGATTTTTTTCAAAATTAGAGCACGATAGTTTATTGCAGGTTTTATGACACTGGTTATTTTACGATTCTTTTGTTTTGATGGTAGTAATTCTTGAAACTATGAGTCAAGAACAGACGCACCATTTGTGGAACTATCTTCAGACGACGAAGAATCACAGTTGGAGTCTGAAGAAGAGCCTGGAGTACTTGAGGGATAAGGAGTATGACGAACCTATTTTTCAGATGTCCCTGGGGTAGAAATTTGTTTTCCACTTTTAACACTATTCTTTGTGGGGGTGGGTTTTCAGAAACAGAACTTGGAGTGCTTCTTCGGGGATTACATTGACAAGATTGATCCTGTCACTTTGAAGCCACCTTTAACGTTGGGAGGTGGCATAGCTTTGTCCCAAACTGATGAAAATGTTCTTCCAAATCGAACTTTTGTAATGTTTTCATGGTTGGTTTATTCCAGAAACAAAAGAACTTCTTGGTCCCAAAATTACTCAAATGGTCCAACATAGGATTTATCCAAAGGCTGCAGCTCATCGGTTATATTAGAAGGTAATCAAGTTAGAAGAATGTCATTTTTTTTTTCAGCCTCATCCACAATTAAATAATTAAGATGGGACTTGATCCCATTAAAGGTGAGAAGACAGCATTCTTGGTTTAAATTTTAATACGTGCAGGTAATATGCCCATTGGGCATATTTCCAACAATAACGAGTTTTAAAGAATCGTTCGTTATTCTTTCTGAAAATTCAGCTACTGAAATTTATTTATATAGCTGAAAAGACCATTAAACCAGCTAAAATATTATGTATAGCACTAAATACAGATACTTTGTTTCAATCAGAAACGTAACAAACTTACAAGAGATAAATTTATAAAATGCCAATGCAACTAACAACAAATCAACAACGACTGCCCCCTGTGCACGTGATCAGGGTTTGCGGGCAACACAGTACTAAACTATGTTCTTCTGACTTCGAGCAACTAGCGACGACTAGATTTATACGCCATCTTTCGGATTTCACTGAAATTAATAACATTATTGCGGATTGGTCATATTGCCTGCATTTGCCATATTTGCATCATTTACCTTAATTATGTTTTGTGCGTCTATACAACCATCGGAAAACTTTCTTATGCACGAAGCAAATTCTAAGTTTTCCAAAACGCACATGATTTTACGTATAGATTTGTACTGTACACTAGCAGGTTTTGCCCGCCTCGCTAGTCACTATATTAAAAGGAATTTAAAAGGGGGAAAAATTGCTATTTTTGAGATCGTTTTATAAATAGAAACTAAAAAAAGTCTTTCAAATAGTTCGAAACATCGTTTCTATTCTCCACTGCCTTCTGTACCGCCACAGTATAGTAAGGCAGGGTTTGGTGATTGGTACTCAATTGGGGTATTTATCGAACGACAAGTGGTGTTGCTATTTTTCCCGAAGTATGATTTTACAGCTGGCTATATCTCAGCAACTACTGAACGTTTCAGTTTTGGCTCCGTATATTTTCGAGACCTAGCAGCGAGACTCAGTTTTTCTAGCCCTTGCTCTGTTACAATAAAATTATAACTACAATAAATTTAGAATTACAGTATTTATTGCTATAGTATCCCAGTTAAATAAACTGTATCGACAAAAACCGTATAATTTCATTAAATAATTTCATTCAGCAGTGAACTTAATAGATTAATTTACAATTTAATTTAGAAGGATGTTTAAAAAGATTTTTCAAAATATTTTGGATATTTCAATGTTTTAAAGGAATAAGAAAGGGCATGAAACCATTGCTAAACGATAAAACTTAATGTTGAAGAGCACATTTTGATAAGATCGCAAAAGATATTTAAACGTTTTTTTAACTCTTACGTGTTTGAAGTGCCAGAAAAAATGTTTAATTAGAGTATTCGTAATCATAGATTTTACTACAAAGTCATTACTTTACTTTTCTAGATTCCCTTCCCCCCCCCCATTCCTGTATTTTACAAAGAAAAAAAAAGAAGAAAATAATAATAATTCCACTGCTAAATAAGAAATGCACATTACATTTTAATTGCCGCTATTTTTTTTCCCAAATACGTCGTTTTCTTTACCACTAATTTCTAAAACAAGAAAGTATTTGGAGGGTAATCAATAATATTTCTTTTTCTGTCAAAGGTTATTCCTGAAATAAGTGATTTAATCACAAATCAATAAAATTCTGTTTAAATAGAAAGCGTATTTTTTCCTTGTAAAAACATATACCTATAATTAGAGTAATGAAAAAATTCCAACGTTCAGCAGAACCCCCTTTCATCTCCAAATCTTCAATTATCTTCTATGTAGTTTTTTTACTCTTAGGTTTTTTTTTCTTTAAAAATAATCTGGTGAGGCAGTCACATTGCTTTCTTATACCCATAAATTTCTATAAAAACAGATTATTATACTTTAATGTGTAAGTTGTGGGATACAGTATTTGAACTTCGCCAGAGTACATTATATAACAGTTAAAAATAATTGTAGAAATACTTTTATTTTACATATATTTCTGTGTGAGGAGTTTTTCTGTCCCTCGTCTCAATATTTCAGCATAAACCATTTAAAGCTGTTATATATAAAAAAATATTTTAAATTATTCAGAGAATTTTCACTTAAACAATTCATTGAAGTTTATTCGAATAACTAGAATAAATAAGTAACCCTGTATACTGCCTATAAATTTTATACGTAACAGAATTCACATTTCAGTGCAAAATAATAATAATAACAATGACGATAATAAATAATAATAATAATGAAGACCTATACTTGAACGTGGATGACATTTAACATTTGGATTAAGGTTGATGTTGCATTAAAGGAAAAATTTATAATTTATAATCATTCGTTGGAAGCTTTCAGGCATAGTGTTAAAAGCAAAAAAAAAAAAAAGAGCTACGTCTGTAATATTTTTTCAGACAATTTTTAATATAAAGCCTTAAAAAAAATTAATATATATATATATATATATTTTTAGAATACTGAAAGAAACTGTTTTAGGACAAAATGACCGAAACCGATTTCAGATTTCTGGTATATAAGTTAAGATTTTAGCTATAGATATAATAAGAATTTTGAGAATCATTACTTTACAGATAATATGTAACAGACAAAGAATGAGGAAAGACACTTATGTGCGTGAGAGAGAGTTCCATTCGTAACTTTTTCAAAAGTAGGATTTTTTTTTTTTTTTTCTTTTTCAATTCAAAATTCCCCATTCCTCTGTCCTAATGTTAATACTTAAAAAGAAAAAAATCCTATACTTTGTTTTAGATTAGATACAAATTAAAATTTAACGACTTTTTTAAGAAGAAAAAAAAAGTCTCATTTGGCCAATTAAAAAAAAATTCATTTTCGTCTCCTTTTAGGTTGATTTCTTTAGAAATCGACCTATTGCAATCACTTCGTTTATCTATATATCTATCTATAATAAAAATTTTGTCATCACGATAACTCCCGAAATAATACTCGAAATGGAACCAAATTTGGACAGTGAACTGATCTTATAAATATCTTGGAAAAGTTCGTTAACCAAGTTGCTCCGACTTTTTGTTTTCAAGTGGCAGCCACTTGAAAATTTCAAACCGACATTGTAAGAAGCATATTTAAAGCAAGATTTGCTTGAATTTTGTTGTAAATACAGGCCACATAAGGGTTTCAATGAAGTTTATTAATGAAGTTCCTCCGCCATTTTTAATAAAGTGGCAGATATCTTAAGTTAAGCGGGACCACTTGAAATCAGGCTACCACTTGAAAATTTAAAATCACTATAACTGAGGCTCTTTTTGTCATTTCTATCTTTATATTCTTCATAGAGTCTACTTTAATACACTCGATAAATAGAAGCAGTAAAACTCTTGCAAAACTCGGCATGTCTTCCACACTCGACAGCAAGCAATAAGTAGCAAAACTCGACAGTAAGCAACAAAACTCTTGGCGTTTTGGCGTTGAGGTATTTTCTTTTGTTGAATCTGGAGTTCAAGAGGGTTGTAAAGATACTTCTGAAACAGAAAATACATTCTTACAAATACACTTTTAAAATGAAAATCATTTTGTATTACATTTTCAGATTGTTGATCTAACACAATTTCAAATTAATCTGTATAAATTTTTTAAGCCGGCATTGAGAAAACGTTAAACTGTTCTTTGCCATATAATATTTATTAGAAGTAATTTAAATTATCTTGTATAATTTTGCATATTTAAAGACATTTTGAAGTAATGTAATGTAATAATTTCAGAATCTTCTACAGTATGTGTTAATTTCACCATTATGTGTTTCACACAATCTTACGTCAATGCATATTTGAAAAGCTACTAAATAATTTTAATCTGCAAAGAATTACTCTTATTTTCTTGTATTTCAGTTCAGTACTAAACACTAAAGTTTACCACTAAAACATGCAGCTAGACAACCTCATTTTCTAAGGCTTCGCATGACCTTTTTCTGAGGCTTGATAAAGGTTTGCAAAATCCTTCATCACCCCTCCATCAAAGTCAACAAATCCTCCATCACCTCCACCAAACAACTCTGTCCATGAAATAGAAAAAATTACCCGTGGTACCTTAATCCTACAATTTTTCAAACTATTTCAATATCAAGTGTGCAAATTCCATACCATAACTATAATAGATATTGGTTATTTACATCTGTACACATAATTGGCTTATATAACCTGGTAATATAATTTTACAGCACAGATCAATTATCTTCATGTCAATGTTTATTTTAATTGTCTAAGTGTACTGAATATAATAAACATTTTATATAGGAGTAATGAATTACTTAAACATATATAAGAAGAAAATGTAAAATATAGTTCTGCATATTAAAATGTGAAAGCAGGTGATGCGGGGCAAAAGGAATCCTCCCCACATTTTTTAAGAAATCGCATTGGGTTTGTATGTACTATTTACTACACTTAAAAGTCATGATTAAAACAATAGCTATATTTGGTCTCAAATTAAGGTATGTAAGCAGTACTTAAGTGAACACTCTGTATATATAATAATTAATTTAGTTATTTAAAAATGTACATTCTTTACAATAAATTTGAAATACATGCAATTAATCTGATGTGAAGTAGATATTTTGTTTTTCTAAATCAATTTTTTTCTACGTAGCAAATCGAAAAAGTATTTTTACTACATTTAATGGCTGTTGAATATCGATTAAATATTTCATCTGTTATCAACTCGGTGAAAATAGTTGTTTTTACTGGAAAACTTTAACCTAATAAACCATTAGGGATTTGATGCTTATATAATAAACTATTTCTGCCACTTTTCTCTCAACACATAATTAATTCAATTTAAATGAACTGTGGTAGAATTGATTGCAACTTTAAGAGTAACTCAATCCTCAAATTTTAGCAAACTTCCCAAAGTTAGGAAACTGAAAGCGATACGTTCATTATTTTCCTTAAGTATTTAGTTGCGTAGAAGAATGAAATTAACACTTTTCGAATTATATCTTGAGACTTTAGTATAAGCTATGTAATTTGAAGAATTTTCATAAGTATTTAGCTTTAATTTTAACTCTTAAATGAACTCGCAGTTTGTGAAATTTATCTCTGAAAATTATTCATTAAACCTAAGAAATTATTAGCATAGCGTAAGCATAGACATAGGTTTAGATGTTAAGACCGGTTGACTGCATGAACGTCCTAGGTCTAGGTGGAATGCCTCCATAGGAGGTCTTTCGAAGAGATCGTAGTCCGTATTTATGCGAGTTAAGGAAATAAACCACGAAAAATGCAATAACATGAAATGTAACAATATATAAACTAAGACGTAGGGGAATATAAAATAAATAAAAAACGACGGACGTAAACAAATACATGATTTTTATTTATTTATTTATTTTATTTTATTATTTTTATTATTATTATTATTATTTTTTTTTTTTTTTTTTTTTTTTGTGAAGAAGTATGGTTTTACTAAGAATATGACTGAAAATTTATGTTTATTAAAAATAAGTATTATGCGAATAAGTCAAGAACAGAAATAGCGAAATGATGGGATAAAAATATTTTCAACATTAATTCGCCATTTTTTGGAATTCCTTAAAGCTTTGAAATTCACTCATTAAAAGGAACCTGTTAAATATATAGTGGGGTGCAAATTATTAGACTCAAAACAGAAATCACATATTTCCTTACTTTATGCCTGTATTTTTCACTATTTCAGTTTCCAAACCTGTGTCGGGACGGAAGCGGTTATAATAACATGTTTTACCACATACTTTCAACGAAAAGTATTTCCCAAAATCGAACAGGAGACCAGTAAAAAAATAAACAAAAATCAAAATGTTTGGGATGACCTTGTAAAAAATAAAGCTTGAATTTTGTTGCTTCAAAATATTTAATATAATGTAGTATATAATATAATACAAGATGGCCATAAAACAACTTTCATGGCCTGGAGACATTTGCAACGAAATTTATTGAAAAGGATGAAGCGGTATTTCATACAACTGTGGAAGATATTGAGTTATAATTTCCACACACACACACAAAAAAAAAAAAAAAGAAAAAGAAAGAAAGAAAGAAAAGAAATAGTACCAAAAGTTGCCAATGGGAAAGGTTTTGGTGCTGTTACCACGTAAGGCATTGTGAAATTTCACAATCAAGGTATATTATGCAATTTTCCTAGTGAATATGCCATTTCGGAGCTATTGGAAACGAAAAAAGTTAATACGTACAAAGAATGCACGGAAAATGGATTATATAAAATTACAATAATCTTTGAATAAAAATGTGCAATTAGATATGAATGACACATACTACTCATGCAAAGTATTATTTTTATCAATTAACACTGGGGCCCCAGGACCACATATAATGTGTGCAAATTTGCACAATCGAGGTAGGTTATGCAAATTTTATAGTGTGTACGTAAATCGGCGCTAGATTTTCCTTCATCGGTAACTTTTTGTACAGTTTTTTTCTTTGCGAAAATCCTCACCCCATGCCTTCCGCAATCTGTGTATAAAATTTAGATTCATTCAGATCATCAGTTTTAGCCTCCATACAAGGAAAAATATTTTATAGCTGCCCTGTATATATCGCATAATATTCAATTTCTGTTTGCAGTTGAAAAATGTTGTGTCAAGCACAATACTGAAGATATGCCAGTTATTAATCAAATCATGAGAGAAAACTATACTCATTAATAAAAATAAATCCCCATATATTTTTTTTTCGATGTCATTGGCATCGAATTATCTCTTTTATTATTCCTATGGTTTAAATTATTTCTCAGAAAAAAACAGCTCTTGTTAAATCACTAATAAGTTCTTCACTAACCTTATTTAATATTTCAAGAAAGAGATAAAAGACTAAGGCAAAAATTTTATTAGAGGAAATAAATCACAGTTATTAGAATGAATCTAACTGTGATCAAGAAAGATATTTTATTAAGCATCAAGCACTGTCTGCGGTATTGCTATTAAAGAGAGGGATTCAGAAAGACTTTTTAAAAAGATGAGGATTTCAAACTTTTATTCTCGTATAAAGAAAATATTACCCAGATACGTCGTTTATAACCGCTGGTAGTGTACCGACGAATGTTCTTTCGTATTAATTATTTCGTAAATTACACATTAAACCCAAATGAGATTAGGCTCTCTACATACGATGAACGACTGGGAAGAGTGAAAATTATTTTTTTCACTTTACTAAACTATTACAAAATTCTACATTTCACTTTTATTAACGTAAAAAGTTTTATTCAATCTTACAAAAAAAAAAAAATATATATATATATATTATTTTGTCTAATGTTTTACAGGTGAACTTGTGAATAAAAATTAATATATGAATAAAAGTATTTGCAAGCAAATTTTGATGATTATCTTAATATTCTTATTGCATTCCGGTCGTTTATAGCACTCGAATTATAACTGGTCTTTCAAATTATAATAATAGTGTAAGAAAACCTTTTATTCTGTTAAAGAAAAAGTATTAGAGAATGGTATCTAAGGCGATTACATTGCAGTTTCATTAATGAGTTACATGAGTTTCGAAGGCTAAGAAACAATTTTTCTTTCTTTAATTTATTATTATTATTATTTTACAAAGCTATGCGTGGGGTAAAATGTACCGAAAATTGTTCTGTTTTTGCATACAACTTTGCCAAAAATTCAAATTTCATTTTTTTTTTTTTTTTTTTTAATCTTTTGTTCAGTCACTAGTCAAATCTTCTTTTTCTCTATCTTGTGCATAATTTCAATAAGATCAGTGCATTAGTTTTTCAGAAATCGGGTTCAACACGTTTTTGAAGGGTCTCCGAAAACTACGACCAACCAGCTAAATTTTCTAAAAAAAATAAAAAAATAATTAATTAATTAATTAATTAAAAAATAAATTAATAGTATTAAAAATATATAAAAATAAATTAATAATATTTTACTACCTTCCACGTAACGGAAAAATATTATAACAATATAATAAATTAATAAGTACGAAAAATCATGCGGTTTTCACTAATTATTAACACTTTCCAACTGTGCGTATTTGTTGTATCATATAACTTTCAATGTTCTTTACCTACGTTATGACACAACGGACAGACAGAAGGACAGAAAGGTATATAGATGAACTAATTCAATTCATAATCACTCTTAAACATCGTTGGAAAGTGCTAAAAATGCCTAACACAAAAGGGAAATGCAGCCTTTAGATTCTAATTGCAGCTTTTAATGTATCTTAATATTTTTGTGCAACCCTCTAATTTGGTAGGTAAACAATATCTTATTCCATACAAAACATTATTTCAGCATTTTAACAATAAACGTCAATTTTTTATGAATTTTGCAGTAGAAAGTTATTTAAATGTGATTTATTTAAATGTCTATCCTAAAACGCAATGCATTGATATTTTTTTTAATTTCCCTGTACACAAGCCAGTTATATAGGACCTATTAATGCCACTTTAAATAGTAAACATTCCATAGTGAACTTAAATAACATATATATATATTTTAATTCTGAAAATATTTACGGACGCTCGAAACGGGCAAATGCACAGATAGACAGATGAACTGTCGGACAAACAAATACACAAACTCCAATCATATTCACACTTAAAAATTGTTACAAAGAGTTAAAAAACTCCTAATGTAAACGAACATGCAACTCCAGCAAACTTCCAATGATATCCCTTAACGTAACTGAATATTTTTGTGTGACTCTATATATCTTAATGCTGATCATACTATATTCTATAAAAAGCATTCTTTCGTACATATGAATAACATATTTTAATTTTATTAAGGTTTGTGCAAAGTAAATTTATTAAAATTTGGTTCAAAGAAATACCTCTCATAGAACACAAAGCTTTGGGATACTTTCTGGTGTCCCTGTACACAAACCAGTGGTGGTATATACTCCATTTTCTATATAAAACATCCAATAGTGAACTTGCATAACATATTTCAATCTCATTAATATTTGTTTAAAGTGACGGTATGAAAATATAGTTTAAAGATATACCTCTCTTAGAAATACAACGCTTTGGAATACTTTTGGGTGTCCCTGTGCACAAACCAGTACAGGTATTCACTCCATTTTCAGTAGGGAACATCCGATAGTGAAATTGAATAACATATCACTTTCAAGAAATTCCATGAATATTTACGGGAGTTAGAGCGCGTACAGACAGACAAACCGAAATTGTTAACAATTTTCGACCTTGTTCGAAAGTGTTAAAAAGCACAATCACACTTTATTGTAATTATGCTTGACAAAATGTATGCTACGTTTTCCCTTTTACATTCATTTAGGTTCGATAATTTGACTTTTCCGAATTAATTAACTTGATTAAAATCATATATTATAATACTTTCTTTTTCAAAATATCATTTTTCGTTTCCACTGATATTTTCTAGCTTCATTAATTTTATATTCTGTTTAATGTTCTCTTAGAATTCCTGCTCAGTTAAGTTTTATAAACATCATTAATTTTTCCTGGATAATTTTCAGTTTTCACAAATTTTGACTCAGTTGCACCAATTGATTTTATAGATGGATAGAGAAAGAGTATTATTTCTCATTAAGTAAATGTTTAAGATTCATTTCATAATTGGAAATGTACATAGTTCTCTCTCCTTTTTAGAACACGTTGCTAAATTTGCTCCTAATACTTATATTAAAATTTAAAAATCTTTAATTATCAGTATTTTTGTATGTAACAATATGTTTAAAGAATACCTTCTTTTAAAAATTATATTCTAATTAAATAAAAATATGTCATTTCATCATTCATTAATTAATAATAATGATTAAAAATTATTTCTCATTTTATAATAATGCTTACTAAATTTTTATCCAATCAAAAAGGAATAGTTTAACTCTAAACTTTTATTAATAATAAATAACGTGTACATTTCATTCCTAAATTAATTCCATTTTCATAATGATGCTATAGCTCACACCTAGTTAACGAATTAATGCTAATTTAAAAGTATCTTTGTTGCTTCTTTCGATTCACTGTCCTATTAGACTAAAAATAGTTTTTATTCAAAATCTTTAAATCTTAAAAAAAGAAAAAAACATTCGATTTATACATCTTTAAAAACTTAGATAAAAGAAAAACGAAAATGCTTCGCTTCAAACAGCCTTTTTCTATCTTTATCTTTTTATTTGCATCATTGGATAAAAGACTGTCCTATCGAATTTTTTACTATGTTTTATACATCTCAGAGGAATAAACTAAACTTCTTCATTCTAAAAATTGCTTGAATAATTTATTTCTAAAGATTTACTTTTTCTTTTCTAAATATATGTCAACACTTATGTTTGGAATTCTTGTTTGATAGTAAATGAAATATGTGTTTAGAATATTTAAAACACTATTTCTTTGATACACTGTACCGATTTTAAAAAAATCTTTCTGCAAACTACTCTGAAAATGAGATTGCCAAAAACTAAGTAGTAAAAATATTTATGCGCTTATTTATTGAAATCTAGGTAGTATTTATCATGAAAATTTGTTAGGAAGATTCAAATATCATCATTGAAAACTTTTTGCAAACGTTTAATATAATAAATATTTTATTAAAATGTATTTTAATTTTTAAATTATCTAAAATTGCCAAGAATGAGCTCATACGCATAAAACAAATGTACCGCTTTAAAAATTTAACTTGTAAACTACCAATACAGAGATTTTCTGTAATTATTATGGATTTACGGCAATAATTACGGCCTTACGGACAACATATAAAAATTACCGATTATACGCTTTGAAAAAAAATCTTGAATATCGTTCGTTAGAAAAAAAAAAAAGAAACTCTATTAACGATAGATGATCAAACGGACGATGGAAGCCTTCGAATTACCAATCTTTCTCCATCCACAACATAAATGTCAATATTCATATTAAACTTCCTTTATAAGATTCCAGGAACTATAAAAAAAAAATAGAATTATTTAATATTTCTCGCTCATGTTATTATTTTTAGACCTCCCCCCCCCCCCTCTTTTCTTATCTCCAAATAGCGATCGTCCATTAAAAGATCTGAAGAAGCCGTTTGCTACCCAGTCATTCTCCGTCATCAACATAAATGTCAATATTCATTTTAATCTTGCTTTATTAGATTCTAGAACCTGTAAAGTATTAGAATTGCTTCATTTCTCATTCATCTAATTATTTTTGACTGCCCCCTTCCCATCAACAGCTAGTGATCAAGTGTAATTATTTTTAGGTGATCAATTGAAATAGTACATATACAAGGGTATTTTATAGGTCTGAATACACCAAAATATATCGAAAGGAAAGCAAATTTGCTGAAAACATTGATTTCAAAAGTTTCATGGATTTAAATAATCTATCACATGAGGTATCACAAGTGGTCCCGGGGGCGGCCCAACGTGACACAAACTTAATTTTTTTTAAATAGAAACCATATATATATATATATATATATATATATTTATTTATTTATTTATTTAATATTATTATTATTTTGCAAAATCGTGTTAAGCGCACAAACGCTGTTTTAAATCATGTACTGCTTTTATAATTTGCAGAAGAGGGGAATTTTATGTTGTGTTTCATAAGTCTGGATACACCAAAATATATCGGAAGGAAAGCAAATTTGCTGAAAATATTGATTTCAAATGTTTCATGGATTCAAATAATCTACCACATGTGGATCCCGGGAGCCCCTGGGGGCCCTCTTGGCACAAATTTCATTTTTTAAAGTAAAACCATATTTTTTCTTTGCAGAATCGTGCTAAGCAGAAAAAATCTGTTTAAAATCATGTACTGCTTTTATATTTTGCAGCATAGGGTTCCCCGGGGCCCCTATTTTTATGTTGTAATACGAAAATTTGGAAATCCTAAAATATTTCAATAAAAAAATTCTGTCAATACATTAATTTCAAAATTTTCATTTATTCGAATGATTTATTATTTGAAGTACCATGAGACACCGGGGACCCTGGGGACCCCACATGTCATCAAAGCAATTTTTTCAAATAGGAACCATACTTTTTCTTCACAGAATCGGATTAAGCAGAAAAAATCTATTTTAAGTCTATTTTAATCTATTTGTATTGCTTTTTTCGTGTTGTAGAATAAGGGGCACCGGGACCCCGATTTTATGTTGTAAAAATAAATCCGGATATCCCAAAATATCTCAATAAAAATACAATTTCGCTGCACACATTCATTTCAAAACTTTTAAGCATTCAAATAACCTATCGTATGAAGTATCATAAATGGGACCCTGTGACCCGCAGGGGCGCATATGACACAAATTCAATTTTTTTCAAAGGAAATCATTCGTTTTTCTTGATAAAATCATGTTAAGAGGAAGAAATCTGTATTAAAAAAAGTATTCTTTTTTTTTATTATTATTTTAATGATTAGGGGGTCACAGGGCCCCTATTTTTATGTAGTAATAAAATATCTGAAAATCCCAAAATATCTCAATAAAAAAGCAATTTTCCTCAAACTCAGTGATTACAAAATTGTCGTGCATCCAAATGATCTATCAGGACAAACACTTCATTTTTACTTTCTTCTATCTTCAATAGAAGAAAGTATTGGATTCGTAAAAATTTTCGATTTCGGGTTTTTGATGGATTTACACGTTTTGAGAGCACGATTTTACCATTTTTAGAAAATGTCTGTCTGTCTGTCTGTCTGTGTGTGTGTGTGACAAAATTTTGTGGTAACTGTATCTCTGGAACTACTGCACAGAATTTCATACAAATTGGTATGTAGTTGCACCTTGACATAAATTAGTTCCTATCAACTTTTGGTAAAAATCGTCTTACAGGTTGCGTTGCCATCCCGCTTTTTCTAAATTTTTAACAGGGTGATATAGGGCAAAAATTTTCAAGATGGGTATCTTTCGAAAGGTCTCGTCAGTACCTTTAAAACGAATGGTTGAACTATAAATCTGTGATAATTTAAAACAAAGTTATCGATTTTTTTTACTTTTTACGAAAAAAAACTTAGAAAATTTTTTTTTTCTCTCTTCCCTTAATTTTATCAAACTCCCACGGTTTCCGTGTTCTGACAAACTTAAACTAATTTTTGCTTTTTTCCCCTAATTTTGTCAAAGTCCCACGGTTTCCGTGTTTTCACAAACTTAGAATAATTTTCGCATTGTACCCAAAATTTTGTCAAAGTCCCAATTTTTTTTTTTTTTTTTTTTTTTTTTTTTAAGCTATTGCATAGCTTTTATCGCGGGCTTTGAGCGCGGCGACCGAATCAAGAAATTCCGTAACGAAAATAAACCTAACACAGTTCGGCAGACTTCGGCAGACAGTCAGTTCGGCAGACTTCGGCACGGTGTTTGTGTGCGTGCGACTAGACGTATGCGTGTAAACTAGCTGCTAACTGCTCATAACTGATTCTATCTCTTTTAGACACAATGCTAGCTGAGACAGCGTGCTTTTTGGCCGCGTCCACGAGTGAGTTCGAGCCCGCAACTAGTTGAACCTTAACGTGTATGTATATGGTAAGACTGTACGAAGCTCGGACGGATCGAGACGAGCTGCTCCGAAATTGGACGAATACGTAAGCAGCTGTTTGTGCGAAAGTATATAGGTGTATAGGTATCTATCATCTATGTACAACAGTGAATAGCTGTACGCGTAAAATTTGTGTAGAAAGTGTTTTAAATATGAATAAACAAAGTGCATTTATTAATGAAGAAAGTGATGAAAAAATAGTGAAAGAAAATGAGTGAGTACTCTATATACATACATTTTATTATTATCACGAAAGCCGGATTTTTTTTTTTTTTTTGAATATTTTTTGAATTTATATATAATACTGCTATAAAAAAAACCTAAATTTTTTATATTAAAATGAGCGATCTTAAAAGTAGCCCTCTTTTATACACACAAACACACACCCACACACACATATAGTTTAAATTCTCAATTTAGATTCTCAATATGTATGTATATATATATATATATATATATATATATATATATATATATATATTCATTCTTCATCTATATATATATATAAAAAAGAGCAGAGTCTGTCTGTCTGTGTGTGTGTCTGTGTGTCTGTCCGCTATAGAAACCTAGGTCGTTTCACCGAGCGGGACCAAATTGGGCACGGTTAATGTTTACGACCCGAGAAAGACAACGCCGCAAGCGATTTTACAAAATTCGCCCCACAAGGGGGGGGGAGAGGGGGACAAAACGTAATTTCACAAAATCCTTCATTTCTCAAACAAAAAAAACAGATATCCGTAAAATTTTTGCTTTAAAATATAGCTAATAGAAATGTCTAAAAATCAGTTTCTAGAATTTTTGAAATTCGGTCCCCAAAGGGGCGCGGGGGGTGGGGGGGGGGGGGGGCAAAACGTACTTTCACATGCGTAAAACGTGATTTCGCATAATCCTACATATCTCAAACAAAAAAAAAAAATAGATAAACGTGAAATTTTTGCTCTAAAATATAGCTAATGCAACTATCTAAAAACCAATTTCTGGAATGTAAGAAATTCAGCCCCCAGGTGGGGCAGCAGGGGGGGGGGCTATGGAGCAAAAACAAATAGGAATACAATTAGGCTGTTCAAAATTGGTACAGATAGGTTTTAAAGGCCTGCAAGTCGAATGGGGATATTTTCGATTGTGTAAAGTTTTTAGGAGGGGCAAGAAGGGGGAGGGGAGTGGGGGGCAAAAAAATAAAAATAGTGTCAGATCGTTCAAAATTGGAACATAGAGGTTTTCGATACTTACAAATCGATTGCGGATATTTTTGAATTTGTGAAATTATTAGGAGGGGCGGGTAGGGGGTGGGGTGGTAAGGGGTGGCTATGGGACAAAAACAAATAGAAATACAGTTAGGCCGTTCAAAATTGGTACAGATAGGTTTAAGAGGCCTGCAAGTCGTATGGGGATATTTTCGATTGTGTAAAGTTATTAGGAGGGGCGAGAAGGGGGGAGGGGAGGGGGGGGCAAAAAAATAAAAATAGTGTCAGATCGTTCAAATTTGGTACATAGAGGTTTTCGATACTTACAAATCGATTGCGGATGATTTTGAATTTGTAAAATTATTAGGAGGGGCGGGTAGGGGGTAGGGCGGTAAGGGGGCCTACGGGGCAAAAACAAATATAAGTACAGTTAGGCCGTTCAAAATTGGTACAGATAGGTTTAAGAGGCCTGCAAGTCGAATGGGGATATTTTCGAAAGTGTAAAGTTATTAGGAAGGGCGAGAAGGAGGGAGGGGAGAGGGGGGGCAAAAAAATAAAAATACAGTTAGATCGTTCAAAATTGTTATATCGAGGTTTTCGATACTTAGTCGAAATGGCCTACACATAGTCATGGTAGCAATTTACATTTCTCCGAATCCAAAATTGGACGAGGTAGAGCATTTTATTCATCGTTGGAGTACACTGAAGAAGGGTCGAAAATACTTGGTACAAATGGTAATAAATTTCCACTTATCTTGGCTGACGATTTCAACATGAACTTCGCTGATAAAAAATCAGAGTGGTTGACAACTTTTCTTTCGGAAAAATTGAATTTGAAAATGAATAATGATCCACAAGAATCCACAACAAAATATGGGACCACCATTGACGCGGTATTTTACAGATATTTTTAGGATATCAAGTCTCAAACTTATGTTTCTTATTTCAGTTACCATAAACCTATAGTTTCAATGATAAAAATTCCTGAATAACCTACATGTATTGTAAGATAATAAAAATATTTTAAACAATATTAACTTCTCATTTATTCAATAAAAGAAAAACATTTGTTTTCTTACCGGTCACCACGCTCAAAAAGTGTAACTTGAATTAATATCAAAGAAAAAACTTGAATTAATATCAAAGAAAAAAAAAATACTGCATAAATAAAATAAATAAATAATTATAATTGCATAAGTTGATAAAAAATGCTATGCAATAGCTTTACCGCGGCAGTCCCCGAGTGCCACACGTTTTTTTTTTTTTTTTTTTTTTTTAAATTATTGTTACTGAGTGAATTTTGTATAGGAAAATATAGAAGAAAGTCTCGTGGTGGCCACAACATACTAGTTTCAAATGGAAACTTTTCTCTACGATACATTTATATACAATAAACTATACCTTTTCTTTAAACCATACTTTTTCTTAATACGGTATTGTGAAGAAAATGCCTATGTATGATTTCAAAAAATGGAGTTTGTATAATGTGGGTTCCTAGGGCTCCTGGGGGCCTACATACGTTAATTCATCTAATACATCATTTGAATAAATGACACTTTTGTAACCATTGTATCCAACAAAATTGCTTTTTTATTAAGGTACTTCCGGATTTTCAAGTTTTTTCTTACAACATAAGATTCGGGGCCTAGGGCTCTTTACACTTTAGCATAAAAAATAAAAAAAAAAGCAATACATCATTTAAAAAAGTTTTTTCCTTTTTAACAATATTCTATGAACAAAAAGTTTGATTTCTGTTTGAGAAAGTTGAATTTGTGTCATGTGGGGCCCACTCATGATACTTCATGTAATAGCTCATTCGAATGCGCGAAGCTTTTGAAATTAATGTGTTTAGAGAATTTTCTTTTTTATTGAGATATTTTGGGATTTCCAAATTTTTTATTACAATATAAAAAAAAGGGACCCCTGAGACCCCCTATGCCGCAAAGTACATGAATTTAAACAGATTTTTTCCGCTTAACACGGATCTGCAAAGAAAAAGTATGGTTTCTATTTTAAAAATATTAAGTTTGTGCCACTTGGAACGTTCAGAGGCCCCCAAGGCCCAAATGTGATACCTCATGTGATAGATTGTTTAAATCAATGAAACTTTTGAAATCAATGTTTTCAGCAAATTTACTTACCTTTCGAGATATTTTGGTCTATCCAAACTTATGAAACACAACATAAAAATTGGGGCCCTCTATACTTCAAAATATAAAAGTAGTACATGATTTTAAACAGATTTTTTCCACTTAACATGATTCTGCAAGGAAAACATACGTTTTCTATTTAAAAAAAGGAAGTTTGTGTCAAGTGGGGACCGTCCCCCGGGAACCACTTGTGATATCTCACATGATAGATTATTTAAATCCATGAAACTTTTGAAATCAATGTTTTCAGCAAATGTGCTTTCCTTTCGAGATATTTTGGTGTATCCAGACTTATGAAACACCCAGTATATATATACACTAAGCGACCAAAAAAAAAAAAAAAAAAAAAAGCCGCACTGTAAAAAAAAAATGACTTATACTTTTTTTTTTTTTTTTTTTTTTTTTTTTTTTTGTAATAACATTAAAATTAAGGATTGAAACAAATAAAACTGTCTTGTTTGCATAATATCAATGGGATGAAATGATACCAATGTATATTTTCGATGTAATAATTCGCTTTATTACACACTACGAAGTACTTTATAAGAATCTGCATGAAACTTTCGTTTTAAACATAATGCAATAACCATACACTTTGTACTCTATTATGATTTATATGAAAAACAAAAAAAAAAAAAAAAAAAAAAAGCTATATTTTAATATATGAAATAAAACTGTTTATTTGTTATATCTAAGCAAATTTCTATTAAAAATATGTATTCGGTATTGGGTTAATTCCACCTTCATATGGAATTACTGCTTTAATGTACAATTGCATAGCATTATACAGTGTTTTAATATAAATTTCAGCGTGCCAAATATCACAAATATTTTTTTCTAGTTCTGGCAGAGTTGTAGATAGCAAATTTCGAATCCTCTCCCCTGTCCCTCGCCTTTTTATAGACGAAACATTTTCGAGCGGATCGCGGTTAGGACTATTTCCATGTCTGGTAAAGAAGAGATTCTACTATATCTTTTGTGGGATTTAACTTAAAGTGATAAAAGGTATGATTACTTACAGAATTATAGGTTCTCATGGGAATGGATAGAAAATTTTGACAATTTGAAGTGAATAAACTTACCACAGACGCCGTGTAGTAAGGTGCATTATTATCTTGAAATGTTGTTTGCGGAAATGTCCAAGATACCTCCAAAATTGTCGGCCAGGCACCACTTTTATAAAGACTGTGTTTTATTTCGAGTTAATTGATCCCTTGAGCATGAAAATTTGCCCTACCGTTTGAAAAGATATGCACCTCCGTACCATAATGTACGGAGAATGTGTCACTTTTTTAAAAGTGCGATTTTCATTAGGTCGGTGATATTTTCGTTGTCAGATCTGCTTGTTTTCTTTAACTCGAAATAAGTTAAACTTGACTCCGCAGAGAGAACCAGTTCAGCCCAATAATTAGCTACGCATTTTTTTATGTTTTTAGCCATCTGAGATCTTGATTTCCTAATTCTCTTCACTAAGAATGGAATTTTTTCAAATTTTCTGTCATTTAAACCTGCTTTGTTTATTAGTTGCTGCGCTATAGTTAAATAAATTATGCTGCTAAACACTTTTTCTGAATCTCTTTTATGTTCTAAATGTAATGCAAACTGATTTTATAAGCAATGGCTTTTTAACTTACGGTCATCTCGCTTGGATGAGCAACATGGCCGCCTAAAGCCAAATTTCCAGTTTAATCCTCCAAAATATTTTATATCTTGCTAAACTAATATTTCGTTAACATTTAATTATTTTGCCATCTCGCGTATTAAAATATTTTTTGATTTTCATTCAAAAATTAATACTTTTTGTGGCATCGTTAACTGCCAATTTTTACCATTTTTGAAATAATTTCTAAAATTACAATTTTCCTGACAATTGCATTTTGTTTTTAACACTGGACACAATGCTAAAGTCTATGTGGAGGACAACATAATAAATCTGTTCGAAAATTTGCTTTTTAAACAATAAAATCGGCGGTTGTAGAAGGTAAAAAGGAAAGTATCCAAGTGCGCCTTTTTTTTTTTTTTTTTTTTTTTTTTTCGCTTTGTGTATATACAGGCCTTCAGGACTTTGAAAAAAAACGGTCGCCAGCAAAAATTTCTGGTAGCCAGTAGAAAATCCCCCCCCCCCCGCCTTTTTTTTTTTTTTTTTTTTTTTTCAATTTACTTTAATATAGAAATTAAATGTCCATGCATAAAAACAAAATATTTTCTAGGCTAGAATGATACACCAGGAAAACCTGTTTAAATTTAACTTCATGAAACCGGCTTTATTATTTTATCAAATACATATACCATCAGCATTCATAAATTATTACACCGGCCAACGATTCAGCTCCAGGTTGCTAAGCATACGCAAACAGAAGCAGTGTAAACCAATTCCCTAAAACGGTGCACTATTTTAACACCGAGTTGTAAAACATGCATGAAGAAAAGGAGGGTAATTCTAATGGTGTATCCATTCAACATAGAATCTCAAAACGTTGTAAGAGGAGCGGGAATCAAAATGGCGAGAGTTAGACTACACCGAGAGTGCAATAGGAGCCAATTCTGGGACTAGTTTTATCACCAAAATATTGAAATAGAAAATAGAAAATAAATGTCGAGTTTTCTTAAAGTTGGAAACATAGTCGCCAGTTCAAATATATCGGTCGCCAATGGCGACAGTATTTCACGATTCCTGTATATATACATATATATACATCAGTGTATCTTAGTGCAATAAAAGCTAGAAACATAACAAATAATAACTGGTTAAAAAAATAAATTTATTATTATCCAGCCATTACTTTTTTATTTATTATTTTTTTATTTTCTATTTTTTTTATTTTTTTACTTTTTTATTACTATGTAATGCTTAAAATGTTCCAAAAATTTCTAAAATTTGGAATTAAAAACTACTTATTACAAGGAAAATGTAGCATAAAGTAGTTAACATGAATACAATATGTAGAAAAAAAAAAAAAAAAAGCTCTTTCAATGTTTTAATCCATTTATTAGCATTTTTCAGTGTAAAAGTTGATTGAAATTAATGTGAAGTCTTGATATAAAACTATATATACACCACTGAATTTTTTTTTCAAGAATATTTATTCAAAAATATATTTGAAACATGTTAATGCTATAATTCTATAACCTTCTCAAAATTTAATATATTAGGAAATAAGTAGAAATTAATCATTATCTACAAATGCAGAAAATGGAATCGCATTAATTGATAACTTGAAGCAACAGATTTAAAATCATTACACGCATTAATAATTTTAATCGAAATTTTAGATAAATGTTATTCAAATGTTATTAAATGAATGTAAAAGTTAAAGAGACAATAAGTTGAGTAATGAAATTCGAGAAATGTCCGGGAGCCGTAATCTATACTACAAGACAATCTTTTAATTAATTACATCTGAAAATTTCAAGTTTTGAATATAAGTCCATTTGTTTTCGAACTAAACAATGTTAGTATATCATATTGTGATAAATGTGAACTTTCAAAAAGCTTTTTAATTAAATCGATTCACCTCTCTCTATATCGCTTTACATACTTATTTATTTGTTCTTTTTAAAATGTACGGCAGGATTTCTTAAGCAAAAGTCATAGTAATTAAATTAAATTTTTTGATACGCAATAGTAATTAATACATTTTTGTATGTTATATATATAGACAGTCTATTTCTGGGATAGATACCTAACTGAATCTAATTAGATTTTTTTTTATCTCTTTCTGTCTCGGCCTATGATAATTAAAATTTAATTTTCGTTTCACCAATTATAGTCATGAAAGAAATTTTTTTAATTTATGCATATATCTAAAACAAATTACAAGATAAAAAGAACTTTTTATATAACACTTTTTTAAATTTTCTGTTGAATCATGTAAACTTGACAATTCTATGTATTAATAAATACTTTTATAAAAAAAAAACAAATTGATGAATTATCGCATCAACTTGAAAGAAAATGATCAAATGCGTAATAAAGAGAGCAATTATAAGAAATTTTCAAATATTTATTAATTAAATAAAAGTATTAAAAAATGCATTTTTAATCGTGCTCTGAGCTATTCTAAAAGTTTAAAATGTCTAGCTAGTCAGGAGGTTAGTTAAAAATAGATTGCAAGATTTGTACTGGACAAACAAACAAGAAAGCGAGTTAATAAAAACATGGTAAAAATGTACTGTAAATTCAATCTGTTTATGTTAATAAAAATTTTATAACATATTCCAATTAATAGAATCAGCTATTCCTCTTATTTTAATAATTCAACAATAATCAAAGGATTAAATTTTGTCTTGATTTTTATTAGATTAAGCTTTTAAAATTGAGTAGTTATTTATGCATATCACGTATGATCATATTTAAGATTCTTGTTTAAACGAAAGCTACCCGCAATAGTAAAGGAACGCTCAAACGAATTTTAGAAAGTGACAAAAGCTTCTTAAAAATGCTAGGATTTCGCAACTATTTTCAACCAATTAAATTTTACTGCTCGTTTGTTGCTACTATTATACATTATCTTACTCCAGTCATATTTAAAACTACCTAATTTAACAGAACTGAAATATCTGCACAAAAGTTCTACTCACAATATACTTGTTTTGAAAATTAACAAAAGTTTTTTCAAAGAGTTTCGCGATATTCTTTGAATGAATTTACAGGAGCATTTTAGAAGTAATAGGATTGATAAAACTCTTTCTTTCGAAAGTTTTTTCAACTTAAAAAAAATTATTACTAGAATATTTCTAGTAATTTCTAGTAATTGATTTACTGTTGTCATAAATGATTTAAAAGTTAATTTCATCGGAAGTAAAATAGTTTTGTCTATTATCAAATAAGTATACGCGCAGAGCGCTTTTTTAAAACATGAGTACAAAGTTTGAAGACATCAGCTTGATGAAAATTTATCTTTCACTTATATTAAAAGAATTAATCCTATGAAATATTATATATATATATATATATATATATTTGGGGGGGGGGGGGGAGAGGGTTCGCAAACAGCTCTCACGATTTTGATGAAAATTTGGGATTAAGGGATTTTTTTGAATGAAAAATGTATTGGACTTATTCTCATCTTCAGGAACATTCGCGTTCGCTGTTAACCGTTGATTCCTCGGTTGCAAAATATGGCTGAAATTGTCTTTACTCGGAAATGGATATAACGATTTTCATAAAAGTTTGGGGTAAAGGGGTTTTTGGTGTGCAAAATCGTTTGAACTTAAACGACTCTTCAGAAAAATACACATTCGCTGTTACCCTTTTATCATTGTTTGCAAAATAGAGCAAAAATTGGGTTTACTCAGAATTAGATAAAACAACTTTGATGAAAGCTTTGGTTACGGTATTTTTGAGGCAAAAAATCGATCTAACTTACTTTCAACTTTAGGAAAATTCGCATTTACTGTTTACCATTTATCAGGCAGTTGTAAAATATCATAATTCTATTTACTCGGAAATGGAATAATGATTTTGATAAAAATTTGGAGCTAAGGGATTTTAGGGTGAAAATCGATTGAACTTACCTTCATCTTCAGAAAAATACCCGTTTGCTGCTAACCCTTCATCCGCCGTTTATAAAATACTGCAGAAATTGGGTTTACTTATAATTAGATAAAATGATTTTGTTAAAAATTTTGGTTAAGTGTTTTTTGTGAAGAAAAATCGATTTAACTTATCGTTATTTTCAGAAAAATTTGCGTTTGCCATTAACACTTTATCAGTTGGTTGGAAAAAATGACAAAAATTGGATTTATTTAAAAATGGATGTAACTACTTTAATAGAACTTTGGGATAAAGATTTTTTTAATAAGTCAAACCAACCAGACTTTTCTTTAGTAAAATTAGCGTTCACTGTTAACCCTCACTCCGTATGCTGAAAATGGGTGTTAAGAAAACCTGGTTTTCTTAAAAATGGATCTAACGATTTTGATAAAAGCTTAGGGTTCAGGGTTTCTTGACATGATAAACTCATATGACTTATTCTCATTGTCAGGATAGTTAGCATTTATTATTATCCCTCACTCCACCTGTGGAAAAATACGGCAAAAACTTGATTTTCATGAGAATGGCTCAAACGATTTTAATAAAAACTTAGGCGTAAGGGTCTTTTCAAACGACAAACACGATTGACTTATATTTCTCTGCAGGAAAATTGGCATTGATTTTTAACCCTCACTTTCTCCCCAGTTGCAAAATATGGCAGAAAAATTATTTACACGAAAATGGATTTAGTGATTTTAATAAAAACTTAGAATTGATGGATTTGTGACAGTATAAATCCATCTGACTTATCCCCATCGTCATGAAAATTAGAATTCACTGTTTACACCGACTGTTGCAAAATATGGTAGAACTGTGATTCTCTGAAAAATGGCTCTAACGAGTTTCATAAAAAACTTAGGGTTAAGGGCTTTTTAAATAAGAAATGCATTTGACTGATCCAAATTTTCATAAAAATTAGCGTTCAGTGTTAGCCCTCACTTCGTTGGTTGCAACATATTTCAAAAACTGGGTATACATGGAAATGGTTCTTCGGGTTAAAGAATTTTTCAGATGACAAAAATAATTGACTTATCTTCAGGAAAATTGGTGTTCACTGTCAACCCCAACAACACCCGTTGCAAATTATGGCAGAAACTTGGTTTTCTCTGAAATACATCTAACATGATTTTGATAAATTATTTTAATTAAATGCTTTTTTGAGAGGAGAAATCCATCTGACATTCCTTCACTAAAATTTGCGTCCACTGTTAATCCTCACTTCTCCTGCAGGCCGCCGAGATGGTGTAGTGGTTAGCGTCCCTGACTCCTACACGGTTGGGCCTAGACGGGGCCGCCGCGAAGAAGAGAAAAGAAGTTGCCTGGACACTGATTTGATGACGTCACTTTAAGCGACGATTCTCGCGGATGCATTTCCTTCGTTACACTCGTAGTAGTTATCGATTTACTTTTTTTTTTTTTTTTAATCGCTACTGATTCTAAAAAGATTATGAACTCAAAGCATATAATCTACATAATTCATGAGCCGAACATCAGAATATATTCGTTATAAAAATTTCAGAAATAGTTTTTTCTCAAACTTATGTTTGAATTTAATGGCTACAATAATATGCATTTAGAAAATCATTTTCATTTTGCTGCAAGTGTTTTGTGTTATATCTGGTTAAAATATTTTTTCTCTTTAATATTTTTTTAAATCAACTTTTCCTATCATTTTAGCACTTTCGAACAGAGTTCGAAATTGTTTATGACTTCGGTTCATCTGTTTTTCCGTGCTCTAATTCCTGTAGAAATTTTGAACTGATATAAGTTTTTCAGATTCAAAATAACATATTTTCTATTAAAATTAATTTAAAAAGTAGAATTACTAGTCTCTGAATAAAGTCTCACAAAAAGAATTCCAGTATACTGCGTGTTACATTTGGAAAAAAAAAATAGGAGAAATTGAGTTTTAATTTTTTGAATTTTGAATAGATAAAATAAATAATGTACATAAATAAAATTGACCGTTAATAATAATAATAATAATTAATTAATGGTTGGCCGAACGTATAGTGGTTTTTTTTTTTTTTTTTTTTTTTTTAAATACATTGTGCCGCGGCTCATCAAACTCTTTTAAATACCGAAACTCTAAAATTTAATAAATTCAAAATAAAATTTAATAGAAAAAAATGAAGTACATATAAAGGATAACTTACCCCATGAAGAAAAGAAATAGATATAGCTGAAAGAGAATTGTATCAATCCAATAGGCACACAAATATCCATTAAATCACAAATATTTAAGAAACACTAGATTCTTTATTGAAGCGTTTATATTTCCTTGTACACAACACACAAAAATATTTTATTAACGAAAACGTACCGGCACGTGTAGTATTTTAAAATACACTTTTGTTGTCAATCCTCAAATCACAACTAATAGGTTTTAATCATTATTTCTTATTTGAAATACAAAATTTATTCCAGAAGCCACTATTCAAATATTTCAATCATAGTTAATTAGTCCGTACATTGTTCAATATAACTGAAACACATTTCTAATATTGACAATAAGATGCATAAAAAGCGATGCACGGTGGAAGCGAACGTATGACTTTCGAGCCAATTATGCGATAATTCATGAAATTTAACTTGAAGCACAAATATCCTCTCGTAGAATTCAATCTCGGGACACAGAATTGAATAACCAGCAGTAGTTGGCATGATTTCTCTTTGAAATGTAAGTGCACTTGACATGGGAAAGCAGATTGTGACACATTTTAAATATCAGAAATCGAGTCCCTTCGTGACTTCTGGATGATCTACGATCGTTGCTTCCATCTTAGAAATAGCATGATGTAACAGTTCCAGTATAATTCCGGCCGTCCATCAGATTTAAATAAGTAGCCGAGGCGATCGTCACCGTACGTTTCATAGAGAACATTCGGACTTCCAGTTTATCGATACACCTCGCTATGCACAATTCAGGTATTTACCTATACAGTCATATTTCTAATTGACTCACTAAAATTTCTATTTTGATAAAATATGTTTAAATAAAAGCAGTCTTGACCATTTAAATGGTAGTTAGTAAAGGTAAACCAAACCTAGCCGTGACACCGTCCGCTCACTTTGGCTATGAACGGTGCCCGGCCGGGCGAAAAAAACGTGCACTTTCTTAGATCGCTAGCATTCAAGAGAGTCAGTCCGGGGGAAAAAAAACATCACCCAATTTCGCGCTCGCCCCGAGTAGCCAATCAGCTTGCACGAAAAGGTCGCTGTGACGTCAAGAACGGACGCCGTGAACCTTCCGGAGTATTCTAGAACATTTCCTCCCCTTCTGAAAGCGCGGGAAAGTCGAGCCTTTTAAGCAAACATGGCTGACCGTTGAATTTAAGAATACAGTTAAATAAAAAAGGTATTTTTTTGGACTTACGATTTTTTGAAGGGAAAACAATTAAATTTTAAGCTATTTCTATGCGCGATGGCTCTAATTAAAGGAAATAAAATAAGCTATCTTATGAAATTAAAGTTGCAAGGAAATAAAATTTAGAAAAGTATTTAAAATTGAAAAAATCGGAAATTTAGAAAAATATCTGAAAATGCCAAAACGGAATGAAATGAATTTTGAAAAAACGGACTTTTAAACATTTTAAATAGAGAAAAATAATTAAATAAAAGAAACTGAAATATTTTCCGGAGGATTTCATAAAAAATAATAAATTTCAAAAGTGTTAAAATTTTCAATTTTAACATTGCGATCTGTGAGAAATATTGTTTAAGGATTGTTTTAATTTCTTTATAATGCACAAAACATTAAAAATTGATATATATTATCCAAATGCCCATAAGCACATCTCCTTTAAAATGAAGTAGAATTAGCTTTTTCTTTTTTAACAGTTTCACAAAATATTTAGAAAATATTTAGATACATTGTGATACATAAGTTAAAATTGCTCACAAGGCATTTTCCATTTTAGTTTTTATTTATTTTTTTTTCATTATTAGATATTTTTAATTAATTTGCATGATTGTTTTTTCAGATAATATACAGAGCTACACAAAAGCAACATATTTCAAGATTTCCCTTAAAAAATTTAATCTATAAATATAGTTTTTGTGACATCTCTTCCTCCTTAATTGAAACAAATGGTATAACTAGCACAACTAGATTCTATACAAGAACTCAAAAAAGAATTCAGGTATGTTAAGGTCTATGAGACACATTTCTAAGTATTAGGACGACAAGACTATTGCTTTCAGATGAAATACATAGCTTTAAAAAAAAAAAAAAAAAGTTAAAAAACATATGAGGAACAAATTTAAAAAATCTAGATTGAAACAACCACACGACTTCCATTACCACTATTACATGTATTATATACTTTTTTTTTTTTTTTTTGAAATAATATGATCAGAAGATATAAAATTAGTGATCAAATGAAGTAGAAACCTAAATTTTTTCCGGTATGAGAAACTTAATATAGGTGTAAAGACATATAAAACAAAGTTTACATAGCAAGTTAAAAAAATAAGAAGAAAAAAAAATGTAGAGTTATTTTTTGAAACACCAATTTCCGAGATCTAAAATTAACCCTATCTAAACAGGATGGCAGTTATTTTTCCTTTAATAACCACGTAATACACGAGAAAGGATATCTAAAATTGATTTATGTAACAATTTTCAAGAAAATCGTTACAGCCGTTTTTGAGATACCAACTTTTACCAAAACTTAGCATATTCATTTATTGACAGGAAAACAATAATTACACATAAAAGGATATTTAAAAAGGAGTTAATATGACGAGTTTGAAAAAAATCCGTACAGCCATTTTTAAAGGAACGCACTTACGAGACCTGAAATTGAGCTATTTCGCCTATTAATTTTCCTGAACTAACCAATTATATCATTTAAAAGGAGATCTAATAGAGTGTTTATATAGCAAATTTGAAGAAAACCGTTAAAGTCGTTTTTGAGATATGGAGTTACGGTCCTACTTCCGGTTCCGGATGACCCACTTCCAGTTTTCCAATTTTCACTAAAATTTGAAAAAATTATCTGTACACCAGACCTGTATCAATTCTGAGGTTTCGTAGTTCTATTTTTATTAGTTTCGGAGATATGATAGCCAGAAGATTCTCCACATGCATACACACACACATACATGTATGCATACACACACTCGGACCAATTGCCAAAAACCACTTTTTTAGACTCAAGAGGCCTTAAAACGTGTAAATCAAGTGAAAATACGATATCGAATTTTTGGACCGAATACAATACTTCCATTATAGGGTAAGTATTGTAGTATAGGGTAATGCAAGTAAAAATATATTAAAAATAAAATTGAGAGAATACGTGCAAAATAAATTTTAAGATTTAACATAATAACCATTGCTAAGTATTGCAACTTCAGGCAAAATGTGTAAAAGATATTTCATAAAATGAATATAGTAACCGTTGCTAAAGAACATAAAACAGTTACCACTTGTTTTCATATGGAAGAAAAGTCTGAAAAAACTTGTCGTCCTAAATTAAATTCTGTTTTATAGAATTTTATATCTATTATTTAAAAAAAAAGAATAGTCTACGATTTTTTTCCTCCTTTCTGTTAAAAAATATTTTTATGTTGTAGAAAACATAACGAAAATAAAAAAAATTTAATAAACAATTAGTAAGCACTTTTGTTACATGTTAAAACATAATTCAGTGATTAAAATACCTTTGCATGTACGTTTTATTTCGGAGCACTTTTGTACGCATTTATTAGTGCTATTAGTTTTATTGTAAATTTTCCTTTATAGTTTTATTAGTTCGGGAAAGGAAAAATAAATACCCATCATTTCAAGATATAAAACAAAATATTATTATTCATTTAAAAAATTCACTGTGCTACATTATAGGTCAAATTATTAATGAAATTTATTTAATATTCAAAACTAAATAACAATAATCTATATAATAATAGGCAAGCATAAAATTTGTAGTCCCTTTTTAACATATTAATTATGGGAGTAGAGGGTTGAAAATGGTATCATTCGAAAAGTATGGTTAACCAGAAGGTGCGAATACAAATATTATTTTCTTACGATGTCAAGACGGTATTTAAAAATACATATATTTTTTATGCATTTTCCCCCATTTTTCCCTTTTATACACGTATTCCTTTACATTAAAAAATACCTAAAAGTAAAAAGTTGTTAAATCTGGCAATTTCATAAAGCTCAAATAAAACCATAGACACAGTAATTTGTATAATGTAGCATCACTATACGCAAGCGAAGTGATGACGTCACTGTCTGTCCATGGAGCCATGAAAAAGATTTTCTATGTTAATATTCCATTGGATTTTTTGTAAAAAATTATTAAAAAATAACGGAAATTATCTGCCGATTTTAATTCCGATATTTGGGTATAGTTATATATAAGTTACTGTCTACATGTGTTTGATTGAGTTATTTTTTCTGTAAAATTGATAAATTTTAATTTAAAATCACAAAACTCCAGAAAAAAAATGGCAAACTTCCAGTTTCGAATGTAAACATAAACATTTCATTTCAAAGGGTGATACACAGATTGGGTGATATTTAAACAATAAATATATTCAACTAATATACTAAATGAAAGGAAAATGGATTTGTTACTAACTGCTGCATGTATAAGTAGACGATACGGAAAAAATTCCGATTTCCGTTTTTTGCTGAATTTTCATGTTTTGACCTTTCTTTACGTTTCAATTAACTGAAATTGGCTACTTATTTTTTAAAAAGTGTCTTTATTGCTAGCTTTTGTGTGTAGAAGAAGCAAGTAGAAGATACATAAAAACATTTGATTTCCGGTTTTCGATGAATTTACACGTTTTCAGATTTCCTTGCATTTTAATTAAGTGAAATTGACTACTTATTTTTATTTTTTTAAAAGTGGATTTATTATTCTTTCCTCTGCATATATAAGTAGAAAATATATGATTCAGAAAAGTTTTAGATTTTCGGTTTTGATAAAGTTACACGTTTTGAAATTTCCCGAACTCAATTCGACCAATTTCGAAAAATTTCTTTTTTTTTTTTTTTTTTTTTTTTTTTTGTTCAAACACTGTACTTTATGAACCAATCGAATTAATTTAACAGAATTTGATACTTGGTTGGGCCTTGGTTTGACATGGTACCTATTAGCTTCTGGGCTGTATCACACAACAAGGGGCGTTTTCACGTTGCGATTTTCTCTCATTTCTGGAAAGGCTAACATTCTACAGAGAGAAATAGTTATATTAAGTAAAACTCTGCTGATTCATTTAGAGTGAATATCGGCAAACAATTGTCGCAGTTGTGTTGCAATTGCATTCCGTTTAGGACAAGGCAATAACTTTTATTTGCCTCGCTTTGCAAAAAAAAATGGTCGAGTTTCGACCACTGGGCGATACTAGTATATATTAATAGGCAAGCATAAAATTTGTAGTCCCTTTTTAACATATTAATTATGGGAGTAGAGGGTTGAAAATGGTATCATTCGAAAAGTATGGTTAACCAGAAGGTGCGAATACAAATATTATTTTCTTACGATGTCAAGAAAGTATTTAAAAATACATTTATTTTTTATGCATTTTCCCCCATTTTTCCCTTTTATACACGTATTCCTTTACATTAAAAAATACCTAAAAGTAAAAAGTTGTTAAATCTGGCAATTTCATAAAGCTCAAATAAAACCATAGACACAGTAATTTGTATAATGTAGCATCACTATACGCAAGCGAAGTGATGACGTCACTGTCTGTCCATGGAGCCATGAAAAAGATTTTCTATGTTAATCGTCCATTGGATTTTTTGTAAAAAATAATTAAAAAATAACGGAAATTATCTGCCGATTTTAATTCCGATATTTGGGTATAGTTATATATAAGTTACTGTCTACATGTGTTTGATTGAGTTATTTTTTCTGTAAAATTGATAAAATTTTAATTTAAAATCACAAAACTCCAGAAAAAAAAATGGCAAACTTCCAGTTTCGAATGTAAACATAAACATTTCATTTCAAAGGGTGATACACAGATTGGGTGATATTTAAACAATAAATATATTCAACTAATATACTAAATGAAAGGAAAATGGATTTGTTACTAACTGCTGCATGTATAAGTAGACGATACGGAAAAAATTCCGATTTCCGTTTTTTGCTGAATTTTCATGTTTTGACCTTTCTTTACGTTTCAATTAACTGAAATTGGCTACTTATTTTTTAAAAATGTGTCTTTATTGCTAGCTTTTGTGGGTAGAAGAAGCAAGTAGAAGATACATAAAAACTTTTGATTTCCGGTTTTCGATGAATTTACACGTTTTGAGATTTCCTTGCATTTTAATTAAGTGAAATTGACTACTTATTTTTATTTTTTTAAAAGTGGATGTATTATTCTTTCCTCTGCATATATAAGTAGAAAATATATGATTCAGAAAAGTTTTAGATTTTCGGTTTTGATAAAGTTACACGTTTTGAAATTTCCCGAACTCAATTCGACCAATTTCGAAAAATTTCTTTTTTTTTTTTTTTTTTTTGTTCAAACACTGTACTTTATGAACCAATCGAATTAATTTAACAGAATTTGATACTTGGTTGGGCCTTGGTTTGACATGGTACCTATTAGCTTCTGGGCTGTATCACACAACAAGGGGCGTTTTCACGTTGCGATTTTCTCTCATTTCTGGAAAGGCTAACATTCTACAGAGAGAAATAGTTATATTAAGTAAAACTCTGCTGATTCAGTTAGAGTGAATATCGGCAAACAATTGTCGCAGTTGTGTTGCAATTGCATTCCGTTTAGGACAAGGCAATAACTTTTCTTTGCCTCGCTTTGCAAAAAAAATGGTCGAGTTTCGACCACTGGGCGATACTAGTATATATTAATAGGCAAGCATAAAATTTGTAGTCCCTTTTTAATCTATTAATTATGGGAGTAGAGGGTTGAAAATGGTATCATTCGAAAAGTATGGTTAACCAGAAGGTGCGAATACAAATATTATCTTCTTACGATGTCAAGAAAGTATTTAAAAATACATTTATTTTTTATGCATTTTCCCCCATTTTTCCCTTTTATACACGTATTCCTTTACATTAAAAAATACCTAAAAGTAAAAAGTTGTTAAATCTGGCAATTTCATAAAGCTCAAATAAAACCATAGACACAGTAATTTGTATAATGTAGCATCACTATACGCAAGCGAAGTGATGACGTCACTGTCTGTCCATGGAGCCATGAAAAAGATTTTCTATGTTAATCGTCCATTGGATTTTTTGTAAAAAATAATTAAAAAATAACGGAAATTATCTGCCGATTTTAATTCCGATATTTGGGTATAGTTATATATAAGTTACTGTCTACATGTGTTTGATTGAGTTATTTTTTCTGTAAAATTGATAAAATTTTAATTTAAAATCACAAAACTCCAGAAAAAAAATGGCAATCTTCCAGTTTCGAATGTAAACATAAACAATTCATTTCAAAGGGTGATATTTAAACAATAAATATTCAACTAATATACTAAATAAAAGGAAAATGGATTTGTTACTAACTGCTGCATGTATAAGTAGACGATACGGAAAAAATTCCGATTTCCGCTTTTTTGCTGAATTTACATGTTTTGAGCTGTCTTTACGTTTCAATTAACTGAAATTGGCTACTTATTTTTTAAAAATGTGTCTTTATTGCTAGCTTTTGTGGGTAGAAGAAGCAAGTAGAAGATACATAAAAACTTTTGATTTCCGGTTTTCGATGAATTTACACGTTTTGAGATTTCCTTGCATTTTAATAAAAGTGAAATTGACTACTTTTCTTTATTTTTTAAAAAATGGATTTATTATTCTTTCCTCTGCATATATAAGTAGAAAATATCAGATTCAGAAAAGTTTTAGATTTTCGGTTTTCGATAAAGTTGCACGTTTTGAAATTTCCCGAACTCAATTCGACCATTTTTGAAAAATATCTTTTTTTTTTTTTTTTCTTTTTTGTTCAAACACTGTACTTTATGAACCAATCGAATTAATTTAACAGAATTTGATACTTTGTTGGGCCTTGGTTTGACATGGTACCTATTAGCTTCTGGGCTGTATCACACAACAAGGGGCGTTTTCACGTTGCGATTTTCTCTCATTTCAGGAAAGGCTAACATCTACAGAGAGAAATAGTTATATTAAGTAAAACTCTTCTGATTCATTTAGAGTGAATATCGGCAAACAATTGCCGCAACTGTGTTGCAATTGCATTCCGTTTAGGACAAGGCAATAACTTTGCTTTGCCTCGCTTTGCAAAAAAAAAATGGTCGAGTTTCGACCACTGGGCGATACTAGTAGTAATAATTTTTAAATTTGGGTTTCCACTTTTTAAGTAAGTGTAGGTATTATAAAACCAAGAATTTAAAAAAAAATAATTTATGAAATTTATTATTGTTTAATTTCTTCCATCCAATCATGTATGTGAGTTTATTCAATTTAAGAAACTATTTCGATAATTTTATGAAACATTCTATTTTTTATTTTCATTTTTTTTTTCTAATTAAAGTAACATAATAATTTAAAGTTACCCATAAACATATTATATAGATTCATTTGTCCACATGTTTTTATCGAATTATAGGCTTAAGAAGTTATGTTCTGTAGTTTAAGCTCCAAATGAGTACATAATTAAAATACTTCAAGTTTTACTGTTTCGACGAGCATAATTAAAGGATAAAAGCGTTTCAACTTACTTTTTACAATTTAAAAATCTCAGCAACGAATGATTTCAACAATAATAATCCGTGTAGTAATGACAAGTGTAGTAATAATTACAATGAATACACATAACATCACAGCTACGGTGACGAATTCTCTTGTTTGGATTTCGCGCCCATTACTTACCGTGACGTAATAATGGCGGCTGACGATGAGTGTCCAGGCCCGTAAGCAACTTTTTTTTTCTCTCTTCGCGGCGGCCCTGGCTTGGGTTCGAATCCCGGACGAGGCAGGGATGTGTTGTTCCTGGTAACGGGAAGCAATGTCCTCCCATTGGGTGCCCCTTTACAAATGGTCATCGATTCGGCGACCCCCTGACCAATGCATAGTTGCGGGAACCGCACCATTGGGAAAAGGGAAAAAAACTTATCTCGCGGGAAATATCGCAGAGACTTGCTTTTTTTTAGAAAATACTTGAATAATTTTAGTAAATAAATATATATATATATATATATTTTTTTTTTTTTAAGGTTATAATTTAATCGGAAATTGCCTCCTATTTATCGCAGTTAGCATTTACAGGAAACCCGTATTTCTCCCGGAAAAGAATTTCAATTTTTCTTTGAAAGTGCTCAAATGGTTTTGATAAAAATTTAGAGTTAGTGCGTTTTTGGCATAACATTTTGATACGAAATTCCCTCATCTTCAAGATAATTAGCATTTACTGTTAACGCGCTCTCCATCCTGGAGAATTATTACAGAAACTTGGTTTTCTTGGAACTCGTTGAAACGAATTCGAAAAAAAAATGGTTAGAGTTTTTTTTTTTTTTTTTTTTTTTTTTTTTTTTTTTTTTTCCGAGATGAAAAAATGGTGTGACTTATCTTCCTTTTTAGGAAAATCTGCAATCGCTGGTAACCCGGGCATTGCCTGGAACAATATGTAACATAAAACTGGTTTTCTAGGAAACTGCTTAACTGTTTGAACAATTTCGATAAAAATTTATAGTTAGAAGTTTGAAATGATAATCTGGTTAGAATTTTCCTTACCTCCAGGAAAATAAGCTTTCACTGGCAAACCCCAGTCCTCCTGGAACAAACAAAAATAGGAATATATTTCTGAAAACAAATCACTGTACTTACACTACGAATGACTTTTACAATGAGACCGAGTAAACTTGCACATCCAGGTACCATTGGTAATCAAGCTTATATTTGGCTAAGTTGCATGCCTACCAAACCACGCAAAACTTTCTTGAATAAAGACACTTACCTCAAATGCACACATCTGCTGGGGGAATGGATAATCCTCTGAACTTCAGTTCAGAGATACATACTGGGTTCGAATTCTATTCACAGGCATGGTTGCTTGTTAAAAATAAGCAGAGACTTTTTTTGCTGGATTATTAAAAAAAAAAAAAGTAAATAAAACAATAAAAAAGAGCACAAAGAAAATTATTATCTAGCATACGACCGTTTCGGAACTTCCTAAGTTCCTTCCTTAGTACTAGTGGAAGATGAATTTAAAACATGATATAAAGTAAAGGACGTGATAAAACCAAAATTAAAAAGTTAAAACCCCAGAGCTTGCCAAGCAAACACTGTTGCTGTTCAGTATATTTGTTTGGGTAAATTGAGAGAAGACGCCATAGTTTTTGTGTACAAAATTTCTATAAAATCTCCTGTTTGTTATGTTTGTTATTTACTGATATCTTGTAAAATTTTATACTTTTAACAGTATGTTGATATATATCTAACTTCAAAAAGATTATAAAAATATTAAAACAAAAGTTTTCCCTAACTCTTTCGTTTGGCCATCATACAGTCGGTAACAAAAGTGTCCGAAAACTAGCAAAAATTCCTATATAAAAAAAAGTACGCTTAATACAGTTTGGTTAAATAAATCCTTGACGAATCATGTTCTTAGACTGGCTAAGAACAGGATTCGACAAAGATTTATTTAACAAAACAGTATTAAGTGTACTTTTTTTATACAGGAATTTTTGCTAGTGTTCGGACACTTTTCTTACCAACTGTACCCAAATCTTGGGGTAGCATAATGGCCGCCTGCATAGGGATAAAAAGGCTTATGAGATTGCAATGTATAAAAACGCATTTCAGTTCAAATGACAAAATATTAGGTCGTTGGAAAAGTTCGTGCGGTTTTTTATTGCTTCATTTCATAAAAATACATCAAATCAAATGGCAATTTTTAATCAAAATACTCTCCATTACTTTCTACAACCTTTGCCCATTTTTCGGGTAACAAATGTATACCACGGCGATAGAAGTTCTCGTCTTTGGAGGCAATAAAATGATCCGCGTCCGCACGAACTTTTGCAACGACCTAATATTTTCAACTACTTTCTTAACATCAAGTATCCTAAAATATTATCTTTTTAATAATATTTTTTTATTTTATTTGATATCTTTCTAAAATTAATTACTAGATGTAACTTTAAACAACAAAGAAGACAATGAGGCATATTTTCTCAATGTAAAACTAATGGTATCTTATCCCAAAAAAACTTCGTCATCTTACACCAAACCGTTGAACAAAACGCATGTTCACTTATTAACTTTCAGAAAGAGGAACTGGCCATTTTTATAGGTTTGGCAAAAAGACACTGTACTTTTAAAAATTGTCCAAATTATTTTTTACGGTTTACATAACTAACTAAACAAGAAACAAGTCATTTTTTAACCATTATCAGATGAAGAGAAATGGATTATCGATCCTAACTAATCTAAGAAGTTTCTAAAAATTACCATAAAAGTGTTCCCCAACGATCCCATACGACGCCTGTGTATAGCAGAACCACGTGATACGTCATCTTGTTCTATGTGGCATCTTACGCCACCTTTCAATATTTCAGTTATAAATTTGGAAAGCATCATACGTATTACCAAAACCATTATCATATTGAGTAGCTCTTAGAGTAGCATTACTATTACTTTTTCTATTAGCATAATACACATTGTTTTTTCTTCATTGAAAACATTAAGTTTATTTCGTCTGTTAAATTTAGCTAGTTTTAATCTGAATACGTTTTAATAAAATTAAGTAAAAAGATTGATTTCTCATGAACTATGTTTATGTATGTATATATCAAATTTTTAATATTTGTAGTGATTGTATTATTTTCCTGAGAATATATGAAAAATGAAAATCGATTAAGATACACTCATGTTTGTGAAAACTGCAACACAAAGAAGTAATGCGAATATCAGAATGATATTCATTGGGCACATACATTATGGTAGGAAGACCAATTGATTAAAATTTCAGGAAATCTGGGGTAATATGTACTGAGAAAACAGTATATAAATCAGCAACTTCTGGGAGCAACAATACTTATATGCCTAGGCATTGACTCACACAGCGATTGGATGACATAAACGGGTAGAGCACTTCATGAAACTTCAACAGAATGCCACAATTCATCGATTGTAGTTACTGGTGAGTGGGGGGGGGGCTGTCGCTTTTCAACGATTAAACAATCATTTTCATTGGTGTAAGATCAAGAGAACGCGCTGGGCAGAGCAACAGTCGAACATATTCTGCATCAAGGGAGTCTGGACAATACCGACAACTTGCGGTCGCGCATTGTCCTGCTTAAATATTGCGCTTTGGAGACTTTGATTATAGGGCAGAGCTATGCGCCTTAACTCTCAGAAATGTAATGGCGGGTATTCAGAGTGGCGGGAATGAAAACAACAGTTGATCGAGACGTGTATCCAATGGTACCGAATACCATCACTCCAGGTGGTGACCCAATATGCGACTGCCAAAATTTTGATTACCCTCAAAACTGCATCAGTGATATGGTCGCCTTTAATGTGTGATCAATGACGAACCTGGACGCAGGAATTGCGTGAAGTCGCTTTTCAGGCAAATCACAATCCTGTTTACAGCATCAAGATTGCCTCATTCGTATTTAACAGCATGTGAATAATGCACATTACCAGCTGGGATTCGACATCGTCGCATTGTCAATCACCTGCAGTGATGGTATGTGGTCCCATTGGATACACGGCTCGATTTCTTCTTGTTCGCATTCACTGCACTCTGAATAGCGGCCATTAAATTTCTGGTGAGTTAAGGCCCGCCCCTCTGCGGCTTCTGTAGCACAACATTTAAGCAGGCTAATGCCCGACCTCAAGTTGTCTGTATTGTCCGGACCTTCCTTGATAGAGAATGTGTTCAACCGTTGCCTCAGCCAGCGTGTTCGCTTGATCTCGCACCAATGAAAATGTCTGTTTAATCGTTAAAAAGCGAGTGGCCCGCCACCATTCACCAGTAACTACGGTCTATGAACTATGGCATCCTGTTGAAGCTTCATGAAGTGCTGTATCCGAATATGTGATCCAATTGCTGTTCGATTCAATGCCTAGGCATATAACTGTAGTTATTGCTCCTTGAGGTCGCTGCTTTATGTACTGTTTTCTCAGGATGTATTACTCAAAACCCCCTGAAAATTTAATCAATTGTTCTTCCTACTATAATGTATGTGCCCAATAAATATCATTTTTATATTCGCAATCATGGGTGTAATTTAATTCTTCTATAATTGAAATCAGGTCACCAGAGGCCTCAATTAAAAAAAAAAAAAAATCACTGCAAAACAATTACATCTATTATAGTATAGTAAGAATATTTTTTTCTTCGTTATTAATTTAAGTATAAAATGCATATACATAATTATTTATGGAAATGCAAAATTGTATAAAAACGATTTTTAAAGATGAGTAAATCATCCAATGTTTCTCTAATATTATATTTTATGACTAAGGCATATTTCGAAACATATTATAAAAATGTATTTTTTTTTTTTTTTTTTTTTTTTTTTTTTTTTTTAGATTAAAAAATGCGGTGAAATGCTTTTAATTTAAGTTTTAAATTATTCATATCGAATTCCTAATTTATGTAAAAGTTTAAATAAAGGATTCGCTAAATTTTGATAAAATTTATACATAAAAAAAAATTAATAATTTTTTTATAGCTGTAAAAATTGAAGAGAATTTTAATTTATTATAAAAAAGAGTATGAGTAGAAATTCCGTTTATTACAAAATGGAATATCTTTAGTTATTTTTTTATTTTTTTATTAATAGAATTATAGATCAAAGATTTATCATTAAATGAATCATTTATATAAAAAAATAAATAAATAAAAATAAAAATAAAGCGATATTTAAATTTCTTAAATAAAATTACTATTGAAGCATTTTTCATACAAATATTTTTTAAAGAATTACTTCAATGTTTAGAAGTGTTCTATTCAAAGTATTTTTTTGTGCTTTCATGATTTGCATATCAAATTAATGATATTTACAGCTTTAATACAAAGTATTTTATTTCATCTTTCTGTTTCGCATTTAAAGAATATCGAGCACATACATTTCAGATAATATATTTGTTTAACGTAAAATTATTTTCGTTTTCGTATAAATTATTTTATTTATCTGCAATGAAAATTAACTTTAAAAACACATCAACTCTTCTCATTAAGGGACTATTATCGTCAATACTAAGTCACATAGAGTCGACTGAGGTAAGACACTACAGCTATTGTTTAAAGTCTCTGTAAAATCCCCTGTTGGTTATATTTGTTATTTAATCATCTTTTTTTTTTTTTTCTTTTTTTTTTTAACTTCCGAGTACTTATAATAAAAAAAAAAAATATCTAACTAAAAACCATTATAAAACATTTCCATAACGATTTTCTTTCGGCATCTTACCCCAATTTTAGGGTACGAGGGCTTATGAGATTTCAATGTGAGATAGACATTTTAGTTTAAACGAAATAATAAATTTTTTAAAACTATTTTTTTAACGTTAAGTATTTTATTAATAATACCTATTAACTTATTTGATATTGTGATAAAATTTATGACCAGATGTAACTTGAAACAAAAGTGAAGACAACCAGGGATCTTTCCTCAATGTAAAACTACCAGCATCTTACCTGAAAACTTTGAACTATACGTAAATCCGTTTATTAACTTACAAAAGGAGACACGATTTCTCAAGAACTAATGCCCCAATCTTATTGAAATTTTGCGCACTTCTTCAAAATAGAATGGACTAGTGCTGCTATGAAGAAATTTTTTTAAAAATCAAAATGTGAATTTTATGACAGAGTTGTATGCAAAAAAAAAAATTACAATTTTCAGTACATTTTACCTCACGTATAGCTTTGTAAAAATAGTTGTAATTAAAAAATAATAATTAACAGAATTAAAGAATTAAAATTAAGAAATATCCTTCATTCAAACACTAGTCAATTCCATTTTAAAGAAATGTGGAAAATTTCAATTAGATCGGTGCGTTAGTTTTTGAGAAATTGTGTCCGCCGCTTTTCAGAAGGGTCTCAAGAAACCAGAACTCACAAGCTGTACTTTCCAAAATTTTTTAATAAAAATTTTATAAAATATTTTTTAAATGTTGTTTTATTTATATGCTCAATATTTTGAACAAATAAAATTGTTTATTATATCAAAAAAACTACGGAGGAAAAATATGCCTATTTTTTAGCCTTCGAACCCATGTAACCCCATAAAAATTTATATCGGTACAATAGCATTTCTTTTTACTGTTATGAGGTTTATTCTGCTTTTTCCTTTTGTAATTTCATTTTTTCTGTTTTTATTTTATTTCTTTATTTTTCTTTGTTCTATTCTTACGCATCTTTGGAGCACGGGGGCTAATGATGTAAAATCAAGTGTTTTTGCAATTGAAAAGAAAAAAAGTATACTAAGAAAAATTTAAATTTTTTCTCCAGTATTAATTATTCATCCCAATACGGCACGTGCGTATAAGAGAACCTCGTGACACGCTATCATGTCCAACACGGCATCTTACCCCCCCCTTACCCTACATAAATAAATGACTGCTGATATGTTTAAAAGTATAAACTGCTTGGTAATTTGGTGCACTTGAGACTTCCAAAAATAAAATTATTATTTATTTTGATGCGTCAAGTATACGTAGAAGAAATTTTAAATATTTGGTTATACACTGTATAGTGATACATAATTGTTTTTGTTTCAGAATAAAACTACTAAAGTAATAAATAAGTAAATATCAAAACCTGTTTCCTTCAGATATTTTTAGTTTTGCCCACAACTGTATTTTTATTTGCAAATATAGGCAATATATTCATAAATGATGAGTGATGCATGATTTTACTTTCTTGTGTTTCTTTTTTGTGTGTGTGTGTGTTTTCCATTATTTGTATACAAAATCAATTTAAACGTTCACCAGTTAGTTCTCTCATTCCTTACTCTCGCAACTTTTAAAAATTCATCAATTTATGCATGATGTATTATTGTAATTTTCCAATAATTATTATTATTCATTCATATATATATATATATATATATAATATTTCCTTATCCACACACATTCCCTGACTCATTTTCCTTTTCATAAAGCTATATTCGATAATGCAAGAAAATGATTCATACCTTATGTTTGGTGCAATATTTTACTTTCTCTTTTTTTAAATAACGTTCACTCAATCAATCACTGATTTATTTTATCTTGATCATTATATCTATGTCTCATAATGCGGAAAAGTGTTTCATTATTTATGAATGATGCGTGATTTTACTTTCTTGATTCTTACTCTAATACGAATTTGTTGTCTTATACTTGTGAAAATATACAGAATCAAACTGAAATTTTATTTGACTGTACATTAACAAGAATGAACATTAACATGAGTCGAAAGTATAACTGCGCTCCGTAATAGAGAAAATCGTTTCACTCCAGTTTTTACAAAGTGGTCTGCTGAAAATGACAATGATTTTATAGCAAAATGAAAAAATTGACTTTGTGGGATAAAATACGTTTTGACAGATATTTCTCAACTTCTTTTGTGATAAGATGAAATTATCTTTATTTTGTAAATGAGCCAATACTTTAATGAACCACTGAAGAAACTATTGGTGGAAGATTTTAAGTACGTTTGTAATAACCTGCAAAAAAGAGCAGCGAATATTTACTTCCTAAAATCTTAAATGTAAACTTAGTTTAGAAATGCTTTTGGTTTTCAGAATTTGTTACACCACCCCGAAATAAGTACTTTAGTTTCTTAATTTTTGGCAAAGTAATATTTCAGTAAAATTAAAAATTACTTAGTATATTAGTATATAAAAGTATATTACTTAGTATGTTTCTTATTGTATAATTAGTATATTACTTGGTATATAAAACACACATTTTAAAAACTAATTTATGTATTATATAGTGAATTACGTGTTGCACATACACTTAACTAATGTCAAGTTTAAGTATAACACAATTTATTAAACAAGCTAAATGCGCAAATATCATAAACAGAATTTCTGAGAAAATAAAATCTTTTTGTAAAAAAATAGAACCGACTCTAAAAAGTAATTACTATTAAAACAACTAAAAAAAAGAAAAAGGTACAAAATGAAACTGTAAATTGCGCATAAAAGTATAAAATAATTTCCTTCGCGAAACAAACTATAACACTACAATTAATCATAACTTTTGAAGTCGGCGCAAAATTAAATAAAATTTAATTAGTTTTTAAAGGTTTGTTTTTAGATCGGTAGCAACAAATGCTGTTGTCTCGAATGATCCATTTTCATGTTTTCTTTGTTATTTTATCACTGTATGCAATTAATCCATTAGTAGCATCTACATAGAACAGTGAACATTCTTCAAAAGGCAGTATTTATGTTTTTACGAAGTTAGAGTTTCCTTTGCAAATTTGGTATAACTTTGATAACTATCATGTAAGATGTGTATTTTGAATAGGATTTGAGTTTTGTATTGAATAAAGGTATCAATTTTTATTTAATTTTGCGCCGACTTCAAAAGTTATGATTAATTGTAGTGTTATAGTTTGTTTCGCGAAGGAAATTATTTTATACTTTTATGCGCAATTTACAGTTTCATTTCGTACCTTTTTCTTTTTTTTAGTTGTTTTAATAGTAATTACTTTTTGGAGTCGGTTCTATTTTTTTACAAAAAGATTTTATTTTTCTCTTTTCAGTGAAAACTTATTCATATAGTAGAACATCAGAAGACGTTCGACGGCAGTTTCACAAATCACAACTTCCAAGAAAAGTGACATAACTCAAAAAATGGTTTATGTCACTGAAAAATACATGAAATGCACCCAATGTGAATAAAAAGTTACATCCCCATCTACAAAGTTATCCACTCGAGAGAAAGTTATGCCAGTTTTATTCTAGTCAAGTTATTTTTATGTTGATTTTTCTCAAATGCTGCATTTTTTAGTTGTGTCACTTTTCTTACTATTATCGGATATGAGCAATAAACTATCTATTGAATGAACATATGTTAAATTAAAATATCTTTAGAAATGTAAAGAACGGATACACTCTATTCGTAACCAAAAATTCTGTTAGGCATATACATTGAACTTTACAGTGAATACGTGTCACCCGCTGCGCTGGAAATTGCAAAGCGTATAGTTCAAAAAAAGAGCAAAATATGCATTGCTGCTGACGGACAGAAGTTTCAACATCGATATTTAAATACTGCTTTTACCAGTGTAGCTGCATGCGTTCAGCAGTTAGAGTGAGAACAGAGTTTTGTGAGTATCCTTTAATTTGTTTATATCTTAATGAAATCATAATGAAACCTGTTTCAGGCCAAGATCATTACGACAACAAAAAAAGTATTAAAATTAAATCATCTCTTACGAAGTTATAAGCTAACAAATTTCAACAACAACAACAACAACAACAACAATGCGAAACATGGTTTGTATTGAGAACCTCTTCTTTTATGAAGTCGGTTTAAAATGTCTATGCGTTAATCGATGTGACCGCCTAAAATAACCATACTTTGAATTTTATATAGCATAAATGTCACCCGCTACGCTTCAACAAATGCAGTGTCGTTCAAGTGCGCACAAAATTGGAAATTGTGAACAAACAAATGCACGTTTTAAGCGTTCTGTTTTTAGCATAATGTCTAAACTATCTTTTTGTACTACATCGATGATACTCTGCAATTTTATAATTCACTTTTTCCCCTGTCTTGAACCGTTTCCGAAATAGGAACGCTAACTCCACCGTTTTTCACCAGGTGGCGCTGTAGGCGGTTGAATCGCGTTGCACATATCTAATTTACTGTACCTACGAACCATTTTTATGACTATAACTGCAGCTGTTGAGCAGTTAAAAGAGTTGGGACTGACTTTTTTTGGGCACCCTGTATTATCTTTTGATCGTAAAGGTATTACAATGGAACCTATTTCAGACCAAGACCTTTACAATAAAACAAAAAGTATCAAAATCGGATCATCCGTTCAGAAGTTATGAGCTAACAAACAAAAACAAAAACAAAAAGACCTACGTTTTGTATTGAGAACCTCCTCCTTTTTGAAGTCGGTTAATTAGAGCATCTCTTACGAAGTTATAAGCTTACAAACACCGACAACAACACATAGCTCGAATTAAGAACACCCTCCTTTCTAAAGTTGGTTGAAAACGACTTTGCGCTAATCGATGTAACCGCTTACAGTAACAGTACTTTGAACCACAGAGTATATGTGTCATCCGCTACGCTGCAAAAGTGTGCAACGTAGTTCAAGTGTGCACAGTGTAGGAAATTGCGAACAAACAACTGCACATTTTAAGCGTTCTTCTTTTAGCAATAAGCGTCTAAAACTGTCTTTTCGTAGTAAGTAGATGATGCTTCATAACTTCGTAATTAACTTTTCTCCCATCTTGAACCGTTTTTGAGATAGGAGCGCTAATTCCACGGTTTTTCACCAGATGGCGCTTTATTTTCTTTAGATTGTAAAGGTATTACAATGGGGCCTACTTCAGACCAAGATCTTTACAACAAAACAAAAAGTCTCAAGTAACCGTATTTGGAACTATATAGCGTATGTCTCATCAGTACGCTACAACGTGTGCAATGTATCTCAAGTGTGCATAGTGTCAGAAATTGCGAACAAACAAATGCACGTTTTTAGCATTGTATTTTTAGCATCAATGTCTAAACTATCTTTTCGTACTAAATCCAATGCTCTGCAATCTTATAATTCACTTTTTCCCCCTGTCTTGAACCGTTTCCGAGATAGGAACGCTAGCATAAATGTCTAAACAATCTTTTTGTACTAAATCGATTATACTCTTCAACTTTGTAATTCACTTTTTTCTCTAGAACCGGTTTCCAGATAGGAACACTAACTCCTCTATTTTCCACCAGGTGGCGCTGCAAGCGGTTTAACCTTGTACTGCATGGCCACTTTGCTATACTTACATACCATTTTTATCACTATAGCTTCAGCCATTTAGCAGTTAAAAGAGTTGGGGCTGATTTTTTTGGGCACCCTGTATTTTCTTTAGATCGTAAAGATATTACAATGGGACCTATTGCAGACCAAGACCTTTTCAACAAAACAAAAAGTATCAAAATCGGAGTATCCGTTCAGAAGTTATGAGCTAACAAACATAAAAAAAACATACGGTTTGAATTGAGAACCTTCCTTCTTTTTTGAAGTCGGTTAATAAAAATAGCAAAATATTTTATAAAAGTTGAATTCCCGTGAATTCTTCTGAAGGTATTTTTTTTATTCGGAATATATAATTTTTTTATGATGTGACAAACCTGTTTTCGATTTTTTTTTTATTTTTTATTATTATTAAAGTTTTTAAAGGAAATCTTATTTGTTTAAAGGAAAATGAATTTTTAAAATTTGAATTAAGATACAATTCTGAGAAAAATTCCTTTAACACTTAAAACAATGAAAATTTCCACCAATAGAGATTTAGACTATATGAGAAATGATTCAATAGTTTCCAATAATATGCAAAATGTATGCTTATGATTTTCAGAGGTTATGAATTTGTTTCCTTGGATATAATTTTACTTTAACAGTCTTACTTTCTGCAAATCTTTTTGAAATACATATTCTTTTAAAAATTTGTACATATCACGTTAAATGTTTTTCGTGTTTAATACATTTTCTACCATTTCAAATTTATTAAATGTTTAAAGAAAATAAACTTTAAATATATTGCGATAGTTCTGTTATTGCAATTCAAAGTCAACAATAAATTCATACATAAATTTATCAAACAATAAAAAGCATAAAATTAAAAGAAAATACTTTTTAAAGATTTACGTTATTTTTCCCTGGATAATAGAAAAAAAAAGTTTACCCTATAAAAAAAAGTTTATTGTAATCGTAACGTAAAACACGTTTTTCACAATTTTTATTTAACTTTAAATAGTTTCCTGAATCTCATAAATTGTTCAAACTTAACGAAAAAGATTTTAATTTTCGGTAGCTAAAAATGTAGGAAAATATATCAAAATGAAGCATTCTGGTGGGAAAAGAATGCTTTCAAAAGTTTCCAAATTTAACATATAATTTATTTGTCAAAAGTTTTGAAAAAATATGCCTAAAATTCATCATAATGATATATTAGTCAAATTTGAGTTTAAACATTTCTTAAAACTGTTAATGGTAAATAATGTTTGAAAAATATTTCTTTAAAGTAAGAAAGATCGTATTAAATTCGCAAGCCTAAAATTTATTTTGAATATTGAAACATTTTAAGTAATATAAAGACATGTGATTGTGTTACTTTGTTCAAAATATAAAGAGAAGCAAAAGAATTTTTCAATTATAATACTTTTCTGGCTTTAATTAATTATTATTCACTGTTTAATTGTTTCTTTTTTCTTTACTTGTAATTTCACAGTACCACAACATTTTCATTTCATTCTGAAGAAATATTGCATTGTGAAAATTTTCCTATTTCTTTCAGCACCTGTAGTATACTTGTATTTAAATAGATAATATTATCAAAGAAAAGTACAGTCGGCAGCCTAATTTTTCGAGCACTAGCCAATGATTCCTATATTTAAAAAGTACACTTAAGACTGTATTGTTAAATAAAAAATTGTAATTGTTAAATAACTTGTCGAATCATGTTCTTAGACTGACTAAGAACATGACTCGATAAGGATTTATTTAACAAAGCAGTATTAAGTGTACTTTTTTTAGACAGGGATTATTGCTAGTGCTCTAATAATTTTGCAACCGACTGTATTTGATATATTACTATAAAACATTTAACAACAAATTAAATTTAGTTTAAATTCAGATTCTTGTTTATTTTACATAGTTCCCAGTGTGTTAATAAGTACTATAATTAATATCGAAACCTCACAGACTTTAATAAATGAAGCAATAGAAATACCGTTTAGAAAAGTTTTGCATTTCTACACGAGTATAGGAGAAAAAAAAGTTAAAATATATTACAATATTAAAATCATTTGTTACTTATTTCTTCTGGTAGATGAAGAGCTAATTATAGATCATATGCAATCTAATTTTCATAATGATATATTAATCATTATATTTGATCTGCATAAATTTATGGCATTGACTTGTTGGATAATGACACAAATAATTCAATAAATGCATAGATTGTCACTAGGCGCTAGTTTGTTGATATTAAAGGTATATTATCATTAAATATCCCGTTAAGATTAAAAGTATGATTAAAGGAAATTTATTCCTTCTCTAAAATATTTTGATTTTAGAAATTGTACTCATGTTCAATTAAAAATAATATCGTATTTATTTTCGTATGAAGATGCAGCGCACAACGCTTTTAAAAAGTTCAAAAATTAAAAAAATACTTATTTAAATTTGCTTTATAAAGCGTTTAGTTCTTTTAAAACTGAGGCTACGATTCGCGAATTATTTCATTCTCTCTTCCGCTCTCTATCCATTTCTCTTTCTCTCTCTGGGTTTATTTATATATCTATATATCTAAATACCCACGACGATGAATCCAAAGAAAGATTACAAGTGTGCTAATTATTTTTATTAACAATAGACAGAAAATGGAATGGAATTAAGAGGCATATTTTTTGATCACTTTTATATATATTATATATAATCACTAAATATATTTAGACATATATCTAAACGCAAGACCAACTTCTGTGTGTGTAACCTAGTTTAATAGAAATTCTTTTCTGCGTCTATTGAGTTCTTAGCAACTCTGTTTCTCTTAGCAACTCTAGTTTCTCTTAGCAACTGTGTTCATTTCACTGTATTCAGATAAATGTTCTTTCTTGAGCCAAGTAGGTGTTCTTTCGTTTTCGCAAAAATAACAGTCCCTGGGTTCAAAATCTGTGGAATATGAAGGTTGTCGCCAGTCTTTCCACGTGAAATTTTTCAGCATTTCTTGAGTTTAGCGAGCTGAATGGGACCTGGCATTGTCAAGCAGAAGGAAGACAGTATTATTCAAAATGCAGACGTAAGAAACAAATCAGACTCCCGCCTCCAATCAAAACCATTTTTATAAACGTCTTGCCATTTTAAACGCTCTGACGAATCTGCGAAATTTCACTACCTACCCGCACAACTTTTGTAAGACAACTACCTCCATATATCTTCAATCTGTATGTGTTGGGGGGGGGGGGAATTCCCTCCACGATATCTTGAAAATGCTTCTTTTTGCAAACTGTGTTGGGAACTATATATTATATGTTGTATGTATCATAATCATCCATAGTAGAAATGGATACCAATAGCTTAAAAAGAACTTTGAGCACAATTGTAACCCCATATAGAGAGAAAGGTCCACGTCCCACGTTCTGGATGGTTAAATTAATATCAACTATATTCTTTCAATACATTGAAAGTATAAGACATTCTGTGAAGTTTTGTTACATTTTAAATGTCACTAACTTGATTATTGTGAACGTATTTGATAGAGGTGCTTTACTATATTCATACTTGCCAACAAACTAATTAATATTCCGTAGTATTTTTAGCCCCGCCTTCTTTTTCACACCAGTATCTTTTTAAAGTATTTTTCTTCTTAATTAATCGTAATTGCATTTGGAGAATATAACTTTAAAAATTTACTGGTGGGAAAGAAAGGGCGGGACTAACAATACAATACTGCGGAATATTAATTAGGATGTTGGCAAGTATACTATATTTTACCAGGTTTAGAAAAACTTCTTAAAAACTTTGTCATTCCCATATGATAGATAATTATTGTTTGAAGTTCCATTTCCAGTACTGATTTCTTACTACGATTACGCGTTTTGAAATTATTTGAATACGAATTTTATTATTTCATATATGTGTTTCATTTTAATCAGCGTTACACAAATACTGTCGGCAGCAAAAATATCCGAGCACTAGCGAATAATTCCAATATCAAAAAAGTACAGTTAAAACTGTTTTTTTAAATAAATCCTCGTCGAATCATATTCTTAGACTGACTAAGAACATAACTCGACAAGGATTTATTTAACAAAGCGGTATTAAGTGTACTTATTTTAGACAGGAATTATTGCTAGTGCTCGGATACTTTTGCTGTCGACTGTAAGAGAAGAAAATTTAAATTTGGTAGTTTGAAGAACAAATGAGCGTGTCACTTGGAAATTTTGACCAATATTGTTAAGTTTTAATGTGTGGTATGTGCCAAAATTATCACAGAAATTATAAATAAGCATTTTAATTTAATAACAGTCATAGATGTTTTATGTATGTGCACACTACAGTCGGTAACAGAAGTGTCCGAACACTAGCAAAAATTCCTATGTAAAAAAAGCACACTTCATACGGTTTTATTAAATAAATCCTTATCGAATCATGTTGTTACACTGACTAAGAACAGGATTCGACAAGGATTTATTTAACAAAACCGTATGAAGAGTACTTTTTTTACATAGGAATTTCTGCTAGTGTTCGGACACTTTTGTTACCGACTGTATATTAAAACGGTGTTGGGGGGGGGGGGGGTGTAGAAATTGACATTAAATAAAACTGTTTCCAAAACTATTTTAAACTGTTTTTAAAGTATATACAGTGCTTCATCATCTTAATTATAACACTTTATCTGTATTTTTACTTTCCGAACACTATAGTGAGGAAAGTATTGTAATCATGTCAAAAATCCGAATTGGGGATTTTGATGTTTCTATACGTTTCGAGGTCCCCTGAGTCCGTTTCCACTACTTTTGAGATGATGTATGTATGTGTGTGTGTATGTGTGTATGTGTGTATGTATGCGTGTATGTCTGTGAGTGAACACGCTAGCGTCTAAACGCTTTGTTCGAATAAGCTGAAAGTTGGTACGTATATTGTAAGTCACCATAGTACGAACCCTATAGATTTTGGTGAATCTAGCACTTATAGTTTTTTTACAGGGACACAAAGAAAAATTCTTTATCATTATGGCCTATGGGAGCAAAATCTTAAAAGTGCGATAGCATCTAAACGCCTTATTCAATTGAGCAAAAACTTTATACACATATTATAGGTCACAGATACTCAATCTGTATAGATTTTGGAGAATCTAGTACTTATAGTTTTTTTACAGGGACATAAAGAAAAATTCTTTATCATTATGGCCTATGGGGCCAAATTTTTAAAAGTGTGATAGCGTCTAAACGCCATATTAATCTGAGCAAAAAATTTGTACACATGTTATAGGTCGCATTTGCACCAACTGTATAGATTTTGGTGAATCTAGCACTTACAATTTTTTTACAGGGACACAAAGAAAAATTCTTTATCATTATGGCCTATGAGACCAAATTTTTAAAAGTGCGATAGCATCTAAACACCTTATTCAATTGAGCTGAAAATTTGTATGAATATTATAAATCACTGTTGCACTAACTATAAGCATTTTGGTGAATCTAGCATTTATAGATTTTTACAGGGACACAACGAAAAATTCTTTATCATTATGATCTATGGGCTCAAAGTTCAGTAGCGTTAAATAAAACCTCGTGTGATATATGGAGAAAAATACTCAAACACTCTATTATGGTTTTCTCTCTTCTGTTTGTTTAGCAACTCCTCTTTCTTTATTTTATCTACAAAACTGTTAGTTACTCAATGTTCGGAAAGTCGAGTGGAGTCACTCCAGATTTTTTTTTCTTTAATTCAAATATTATACAAAGTAAGAAAATCTTGCGTAACTGCTACACCAGATTATTATTATTTTACTTGTCTAGTCATACACAATACACATGCCACGTTTCATGGTTTTGCCTCGCTTTCTTTTGGGTGCATGTACTTTTTGCAACAGAATGTCTATTTACGGTGAAATTACATGTTTTATAAGTAACATACGTTTTATAAGTAACTTCAAATTTTTCTAGTTTTATAATTTTTATGTAAAGAAACATTCAAATAATTAAACTAAGAACGTATCAAACGAAAAATAAAAAGAGAATAGTGAAATATAATAATACTAAGTAAAAAATTAAACATATTTACTTATTCTTGGAAAATTCAATGTAAAAACATTATGATATAAAAAGAGTTTCTAAAGTTATTTTAAAGAAAAAAACTTTTTTAATCTTTAATAGATGAATAGGAAAATATCAATGTTGTGTTGTTCATGACATTTATCTTTTTTTTTTTTTTTTTTTTTTTTTTTTTTCAAAATAATATTTTTTTTCTTTTGGTTTCAATGCCTCATTTCAAGTGTTCTAAAGCAAAAGTGCATAGTGGCTGGATTTTCTATTTAAAAAGAAAAGAAAAAAAACTCTCATTTCTTCTTTTAAATAACACATTTAATTTATCTAGAAGCAAGGTTGAGTGGAGATTCAATTTATTAAAATTTTGTCTCCTGTTACTATTATTTTTTTTTAATTTGATTTTATCTTATTCAAAAAATATTTGAAATTGAGTGTTACAGAAATCATACTTTTCAAACTGCACAATAGAACAAATAAATGAAGCAACAAACAGAAAAATAACTTATATAAATAAATAATTAAGAAGTATATATACATATTTATTTATTTATTATTATTATTATTATCATTATTTAAGGCAAATATGAAAGCTTTATTTTTACATAAAAATAGAAACAGACAAAGTTTACGTTGAAAGAAAAATTTTAAACATGCATTTTTTTAATGTACTGATTGATTTTTTTTTTTTTTTTCTTTTTTTTTTCTGAGAACTAATTAGTGATATTTCTAAAAAAAATGTTTCAAGCATTTTGTGTGTGTGTGTGTGTGTGTGTGTGTGTTTCTTTTTTAAAAATTTTTATCACATAAAATTTATTCGCTTGAGAAATAAATTTTGAGAAATTTTAAAAATCTGAATTATTTTTTTTTCTCTGTTTATTTAATTGTAGTTTTTTTATCTAAGTAAGCAAAATGTGTGGTCGTTTTGGATTTAGTAAGAAAGATAAAGTCTTGTAAAGAAATTCAAGAAAATTTTATTCTTTACAATTAGGATAAAATTTTCAAGAGGATACGCAAAAATAAATTTCTTGCCAATCGCCACTTGTTATCACTGACAATCAAAAAAGCGGAGTTAAAACTGTCGTTGCTTCTGTTATTTTAAAGTGTTTTTGTAAAGGTGTAAAGTCATTTTTCGAACACGATGTACACGTATAGTCGGAATAAAAATGCACAACTAGATTTTTTTTTCATCACTAATTGAAACAAATAGATATAAATGCTACCATTCGAACAGAAAGAGTGTTTGCGTTTAGAATATGAAGATAATTTTTTAATTAGAGGTCATTTGTACTTACAAACTACAACAATTTTCATTCCTTTTACTTGGTAACATCCATTTTTGATATCATAATCTAATTTCCGGATTACGTCACTCTGAAAAAACATGCATATTGCATGTTTTCTCTCAAATCTTCATGAACTTAATGAGAGGAATGTGTTAAGGATTCCAAAAATTTACAAAGATAAAAACAGAGGTAATAAAATTAATTTATTTTAATTAATACATACCAAGAACATTTTATGAATAATCTACTATATGCAAGAGCAACAAATACGTTAAAATAATTCGAATAATTGTGATTTTTAATTTTTTCTTTTTTTCTTATTTATTTTTATGCAAGCAATAATTGAAGAAAAATGGCTTGATCTGTTCACATACCACTATATATTTCTTATTTTTTAAGAATAGTTTAAACTTTTTCAAACAAAGTTTAAAAACACTTTTGACTTTTGATCATCTCTCCATTCTTTAAATTTTATGTTTACTTTTAGTATGCCTTGAAATTGACAAGTTATTCAGATTCAATATGATATATTCTTTTTAAAAGTTATAAATAGCCCCTCTGATTTGTGTACGGAGATTAAAAGACAAATTTTAATAAATAAGGTTTGTGAATAGAACTTTCTTGAAAGTTTATTTTAATACATTTACATTGCATAAAACATAGCGAAATTAACATACATAATTCAGATGCACACATTCCTGTTTCCATCAGAATTAATGATTGACAAAGACTCTTAAAAATAGTCAGATACGTTATGGAATACAAGTGGAAATTATTCGAAAGGCATCATTTAAATTTGTTGTATGCGTTTTTAACACATTCCTGCAAAGATAAAAAGAGTTTATGACTTCGGTTCAACTATCCGCCAACGTTTTCATTTCCATAAAAACTTTTCAGAATTCCATAAAACTGACATATTATCAGTTTTATGAGATTTACTGTAGAATGCTTTTTATAGAGCACAACTGGTTTATGTACAAAGTCCCTTAATATAAATCGGATACATTACGGTCTATGAGGAGCGTTTCTTATAAGCATATTTCCACTTACTGCTCTAAACGTACGAAATCAACATCCATTTCTATCGATGCAATATTGGATACTTTTCGTAATTTACATAATATATGGTTAAGTATTTTTTAAAGAAATAAACACATATATTTAATATAAGAACTGAAAACTATGTGCAACAAGGACAATACCCAACCAAATAAAAGGGAAATAACAATAAGAAGGAGATATACGTGTGTGTGTGTGTGTGTGTGTTTAATATTAATGATTCGTTTACAAGTTCAAAAAAAAAAAACCTAATTCATTACGGGAATTGTTTTGGGTGCATTTGCATATTATTCGTTTACTTTATTTTTAATTAAATTTTATGATGTTAAAAATTATTTTTTTATGTGCGAGGAGATTATAGCTAAAATATGTTTCCTAATCTATACGAACTGCATGATTTCCTTTCTCGTTTTTATACGTTAAGTATTTATAAAAATTTAAAATATTCTATTTAAAGTCATCACGTTATTTACATTGCATTATAACAAATTCTTTTTTCTTTAGAAGCGATAAGAGTATTGTAATGTTGTAATAATAAGTAATATTGTAATGCGTTTTACTAATATATAAATATGTAATAATATTGTAATATATATAACCTATTGTAGTAATAAAAAATATCGTATATTGTAGTATAAGGAATATAAGGAATATAATGTAGTATATATAAGTAATATATTGTAGTATAAGTAATATTGTAATTTTCTATTTCAAAAACTATTCATTGGAGTAAGCTGTAAATTTTCAAACACCTGTTTTAAGATTGTGTTTCATTTTATGTAAAAATTAAAGCGTTTCATAATTCATAATTATTCTATATGAATTTCACATTAATTAATTTTTGTAATTAAAATATATTTTTGAATCAAAATTGTGCATAAAATATTTTTGGTTATTGTATCTAATTAAAAAAGAAATAGAAAAGAATCGAATGAATTAAAGTTTACTCCATGGGTTTATCATTGCTGGCCTCAAACTTTCCCATCTTCCATAAAGATTTGAGAAAAATTATATAAAATGAATGATTTGTATTAATTAAAACTAGAGTGCTTTTTTTCCCTCGAATACAGACTTTTTTTTTTTTTTTTTTTTTTTTTTTTAAGCAGTTTAATTATTTCAGAGGCAAATGCAAGACTCATTCTTGCTTTTGCCTTGACGTGTTTTTCGCCACGTCCTTTCGAAACCGGGAGTGTTTTCATTAATTTTCATGGTGTGTGAAGAAGTTTCAAAGTTTAAACATTCATTGTGTGTACACCAGTTCTTTAATTCAGCATTATGTCTGATAGCTCAATAGATGCAATACCATATAGTTGCACTAGTTCAGACCGAAACATAACACATTTCTCAAGGCAATGTATTTAGATGAGAAGAAATTCTACTAGCCACCAGAAATTTTAAGCTATGTACTTAATATTGTTATATTTCAAAGCACTTGCACCTATATAAAACTTTATAGCTCTAGCCGATATATAAAGTTTCTGATCTACTTAAGAAACTTCTATTCATTTAACAGAAAACTTCGCCAATTTTGTTATAACAAATTAGTGGGGCATTTCTGTAAAGTATTCGGAAAATCGGTCGTTTTCAATCTGTGGGCCAACTAAATATAGACATCGGTATTAATGTTCAACGTACGATATCGAAACGGTAGAGTATCGTTATGCCGATAAACTATATTTCGCTGATACTGATCTAAATCTGTAACGATGCCATTTGGCGGCGGAGAGGACAAAAACTTTGTGGAACCGATAGAGAAAGTTGTATGTAGCCCATAAGCACTGTAATCTTCATGCCGTAGGTCTTCCGTTATATACCCCATTATTGTGTGTTTGTTAAGATGATTTCAAATACTCATCGATAATTTTCCATCTATAAATCATACATATGTAGCCTTTAAATAAATATTTAGTTGTTTGGTTTGTTGATTGTTTAGATATTAAAAAAGAAAACTTTTACGTCAATTAAATAATCCACAAAGATAAAATTATCAAAATTTTAGTATTGGATTATTATATATATATATATATATATATATATATATATTATTATAAGATTTTATCTTTTTATTAAAGCATAAAATTCCATTAACTGACTTCAAAACATTATGTTTTGCTAAAAAATATATATAACTGAATGTTTAATTAAAAAAGTAACTCTTTGATATATCATATGAATGTTTTCTTTTTGTACCTAAAATAAGCTCTTGTCATTCAAGTCACGATATGAGGAAACAACTTAACATCATTTTCTGAAACGAAAACAGACTAGCAGTAATGTGTTTTTGTAATCGGAAACTGAGGCATTACTTTTAAGAAAATTAAGCGCAAGTTTTGAAACCTGAATTTCTATGACATTAGAGTTTCTGATAGATCTAGAAAATCGTTGTTTTAATAAGTTATCAGGAAAAAGTAATATACTATTTGAAATGCTATAGGAAATGTGTATATATATTAAATTACCGTTTTTTTTTGTTTTTTTTTTAACTTTATTTTATAAATGAAAGCTATATTATCAAAACTACTATTTTATTATTGTTATATAATCCATACAGAAGTTTATCACTGTATAATATATATTTTTACATTTCTTTTTGACTCAATTGTTATTTATCATGAATTATTTTATAAAAACACATAAATTATGCATCCATTTGATTGCACATTATTTACTGCATTGCTGTTAATTAAAACCAATGGATAAAACTACTGTTTCAAACAGCGGAATAAAAGAAATAATTAGAACTTCTTTAACAGAGTAAGTATAGTAAAGAAACTTCTTAAATGTTTGAAACAAAAAATAGTTTTTTTTTTTTATTTTTTTATTTTTTTTATTTTTTTTATATATATATAATATTGAAATACAAATTTAAAAAAAAATAGATTGTAAAGTGTAGATTATTTTGTAAAAGATTTAAAAAAAAAAAATTGAAATGTAGAAAAAGTATTTACTAATAAAGAAGACGCTTTTAATTGAAATAGCTTTCAATAGCTTTCAATTTCATTTTAATAGTTTAGGAAAATAAAACAATGTGTGAATTAATACTCTGAAATAGCTTTAATGATGAAACATTGAAGATCTATTAACTTAGAAATACCGAGAAGACTACCCGTAATAGAATCCTTATATATGAAAATATTATGAAGCATTTAAAAGAATTCTTAAGACTCTCCAGAATTCTTAAAAATGTTATAAATAACAAACTAAGATTTAACAAAATGGGCACGTCGATTTAAAAAATATTCTTTTATTTATTTTTGTAAATATATTTTAGTAGAATAAAAATGCGGGTTTTAGAGCAACAGTTATATAATTATATAGCTCAGTTCAGGTCTTCTAAGACAACATTTTATTGATGAACGTGTAATGATCAATATGTTTGAGTTTCCTAACGAAAGATCATTTTATAGCAGTGTAAATTAAGCAAGTTGTAAATATTTTTAATATTTTAGTCCGTAAAGATAACATCTAGTGGGCTATATTGAACATCCTTTCAATTCATTTCGCGAAGTTACAGAACATATTGCACACATAATACAATTTGTTTAGACGGTTTATTTATTTAAACTGAATTGTGTTGTACATAATACACTGATATACATTAACTAATGTTTATGTAAAATCCATTAATTTCTGTGCCAAAGCAAATTACATTTCTTAATAACTATTATTAATTTAAATTGACAACGTGAAATATAAATTTGTTTTTCAAACATGCAAAAAAATCTTTCAATAATCTATCGCGAAGCATCTCCCATAATTCATTTTGTGTCCAGTTTTTATAAAATTCATGAAATTAAACTGTCTTAAAAATCAAAATTTTAAATATAATCTTATTTGGATTATTAGGTCGAATTTTCAGATGTCTTCACGCACATAAATTTACTTTATTAAACTACTGTTATCATTATAAACTTATCTAAAGGTGAATATGTATCAAGAGAATTTAAAGTAAATATTATAAATTCACGACGTTTATTTGCAATAGTCACTGCTGATGAAAGCACGTTAAAATTTATATGAAAACAAAATATATTATAACGGGGATGCAAGAGTTACACAGGCGATAATAAAATTCCAAAAGTAATTTTTCACTTTATATGATTTTCAGATCCTTATAAAATATTAAATGTAAAATTAAATTTCAAAGTTAAATAGATAGAGTTATAATTTTATCTGCATAAAAATACCTACATAGTCAGAATGTTTTTTGAAAAACGTACCAATTTCCTTTAAATAAAAAAAAAATAAAATAAATAAAAACTTGGTAAAAAACATTGAAATTCTATAATAATAAGCAAACGCATAAAGATTTGCGGATTAAAAATATTTAGCTCACATAAGTAAGGTACTTATTGAATGTTATTTTTTGAAATTTTCATTTATAGTAATAATAATCCAGGCAACAGCTAGATAAAACTCTATGTTATCATATATAATTTAAAAAAAAACGATGTATGCTAAGAAATTCTATAGCATAATGGTGCAGATTTCTAAGAGTAAAGCTTAGCTCAAATTTCCATTTAAGGTTCCTTTTGTTATCTTACAGTCGGCTGCAAAATTATTCGAGCGCTAGCCAATTTTTCCTATATTTAAAAAGTACACTTAAGACTGTTTTGCTAAGTAAATCCTTGTCGAATCATGTTCTTAGACTGATTAAGAACATGACTCGACACGGATTTATTTAACAAATATGTATTAAGTGTACTTTTTTTTGGCAAGGATTATTGCTAGTGCTCGAATAATTTTGCAGCCGACTGTACATTGTAAATTACAAAAATGAAAATTGCTTCCATGAATTACTTTGGATAGGGTAGGCTGGTCTAAGAGTACGCACTTAATGTTCAAACTGTTCTAAAATAAAAACGTATAATTCTAGATAATCAGCTTAACATATATTTTGTTCTTAATTAACACACCTTTCATAAAAAAACATAAAACGTAACAAAAATATACCACATTTTTGAAAAAATTAAAAAAATAACAAAAGTAAGAATTGCGTGCTCTTACAAGTGCTGTTGGATAACAGTACGCATATGAGTTGATAAGAGTACGCAGGAAAAATTATCTAAAAATTCGTGCCTACGTTACTTGCAATGGTCACAAATAAAGTTTACTTCACCTTCATAGCTCGTATAAGTCTCGTGCCACCACTCCTCGTGTTTGAAGCATCCTATCTAGTCTTCGTCTGGGAAGGGGGGGGGAGGGGGTCTAACTATACTTCACCGGACATTTCCATATTTTATATTTGGATGTCTTCTTTAGAACTTGAAACCGTTTTTTGGTTCCTTTAGTAGGTGGTTTTGGAATTATTTTTGGTTTTTTCTTTGGTACCTGTTTAAAGGCCGAATCCTCTTCGAAAATCAACTTGTATGGAGACCCACTCAAAATGTCTAATTTTGTTGTTTTGCAGTTATATCTTGAGAATACTTCAGCTTGTGGTAGCGGGGCCATATCTGCAAGTGGTACGTGATGCGATTTAATTCCTTTATTTTTAATGCAGGCAGGTGGTATATGTGCTCTTTCTCTCAAAATATTTTAACTATCTTTAAATGACGTGTTCCACCCTGCGATATTTCATTTGTTGTGCATAAGGACAGTAATGAATTGCTCGGTACATTGTTGTTACTAGTTGGAACAGTAATTCACATTGATGTTTCATTGACAGTTTTGCTCTGCTCCTGGTTGGACTTTTCAATCCCCCCTAAGTTACCAGTATGAATTTGCTCTATCACCTCATTAGTCCGATTCCTATTATCGTCGTCAACTACGTCAGCCACGGCAGGTAAAACGTTTTCCTCGCAATCAAAGTTTTGTACTGGATACTGAACTAAATGAAAATTTTGTTCATCTCGAGTTTCCGGTAAAGGCCTTTCTGTCACTGCAGTGGATAAGAATGTCCGTATTTAATGGTTGTATTCCTGATACCTTGAAACTTTGTATGGCATTTGCAGAAGTAGCTGCTTTGAGAAAAGCCGGAGTCAAAATTTCAGCAATTGCGGAAATTTTGACTCCGGTATTTTGACTCAATTGTTATAACTCGATCAGAATGATTACGCATCTGTTTTTCACATTCCAATGCGTAAAAAATCTTAAAGCTGTTATGGATGCAGCGATCAAGTGGCTGAATTTTGTGGCTGCTGTGAGGTGGTATTGTAAGAACATGAATGTGGATAGCCCGGAAGAAATTAACTTCCTGCAAGGTGCAGTGTGACGTGTGGTTATCTAATATCAATAGTACTTGGATTGTCTTTGCTAGGCCTTGCGTGATCTTTAAAATGAGATAACCCGCCCACAAACAAAGCGCTTTTGGTGTATCTCGTGTTTGACACCATTTCTATTGAAGCAAGTGAAGCCCCATCTAAAAATTCGACCTTCATACGCTTGCGAGGAAATATGAATGTTGGTGAATAAAATTCCTAGAATCATTCGCAGCATTTAGAAGTGTTACACTGGTACCACGTCCAGCACCAAAAATCTCATTGATGTAGTTCTTCCCCTTTGTTCAAATCACCTTAGGTGGTTTGTTTGGCACCGTGGAGAACCCAGTCTCGTCCCTATTGTAAATTGCGTGAAGAGTGAACGTGTATTCAACAACTTCGCCAGATTTTCAAAGTAGCGATCTCATTGAGGCTTATTAAAGCCTATCGCTCTAGCAACACTTCTTGAGGTCGACGTACGCTAGCGGCTTTTGTAATTTTTTTTTTTTTTAAGAGTTTAAATAAACTCCGGAAGAGGGGCCTAGCATAGCTGGAATCGCTCGACAGTGCTCCTAGAGCGGTGAGCGGCACCTCTTCCCTGTTAAATTCTCGATGCCTTTTCATAAATAGCCGAAACCACTCCATACCACTGTTTTCTTTTCTTTATTAAATCGATGTAGCAATCTATTAATCTATGCAAAACTAAAAGCAACTTCTCATATTTTTTTACTGTTCAGTCCGTACAACATGCTATCTAATTTTTTTTAATGTGCTCCCACAGTTCTGTTTCCCTTTCTGGAGAAAAATTTAAGAGTACAGTCGGTAACAAAAGTATCCGAACACTAACAAAAATTATTATGTAAAAAAGGTAGAGTTAATACGGTTTTGTTAAATAAATTCTTGTCGAATCATGTGCTTAGTCAGACTAAGTACATGATTCGACAAGGATTCATTTAACAAAACAGTGTTAACTCTGCTTTTTTTATATAGGAATTTTTTGCAAGTGTTCGGCTGCTTTTGTTACCGACTGTATCTGCCCAAACTTCTGGCTGGAGATGATCTTTTTAATCTCTTTCGCAAAGTTGTTTCATGCATTCCTAATGATTTAGATACCGCTCACTTAATTTAGACTGCCTCGATGCGTGTTTTTGCATCCAGCCATTGTTCTGGCGTACAAAAACTTCTTTGAGTAGGGGAGACTGGGGCACCGATTATCATACAGATAGGACAGTGAAGCTAAAACGCGAACCGGAAATATAGTAGCACCACTAGTGTCAACACAGGGGAACTACATGTGTTAAGTCTACATGACTAGCATCTTTGATCGAAAATTGTTTTTCTATTTCGTGAGTAGTTAGTAGCAGGTTAGTATGGCAAGTTTACCTTTTCTTCACTTTCTATTGTTTTTGAATTCACAAAATTATTCTCAAAACATTCACAGCTATTCTTCTAAGAAATAAAAATTATTTTTTATAATGTTTAAAAAATATGCTTTGTGAAACATATTCATATTCAAGTACAAATTAAAATTACAAACTGTAATTCTGAAATAGCAGTATGAAATCATTAAATATTTAACGTTGCTTGGTTTAAATAATACAAAATGCCTTAAAATGAAAAAAAATGATTGTATTTTATGTATATTTTCTTAATATTTAGCACTTGCTTCTTAAAATAAATTGCTTTTGACAATCAAGTTTCTAAACAATAATAAAGTTGCCAACGAAAACGTATGTGCAGTTTTCTTTCCTTCACTTTTTCTACTACTTTTAAATTTACAAAATCTTAACATTCACAGCTATTTTCTAAGAAATAAAACTAATTTTTATTATGTTTGAAAATAAATTTTTCCAAACACATTCGTGTTCAAGAGTACAAAATAATATAACAAACTGTAATGCTGAAATAGCAGTATGGTATGAAATCTTAAATATTTAACTTTGCTTGGTGTAAATAAATGCTTTAAAATGAAAAAAATATTTCTGGTTTATGTATATTTTCGAAATTTATTTGCTTAATATTTAGTACATGCTTCTTAAAATAAATTGCTCTCGACAATCAAATTCGTAAACAATAACAAAGTCCAAATGTAAACATCAATAAATGGTTAGTCGGTTGGATGTTGGGTTTAACGTTGCACTCATATTACGATATGAACATAGGTACAATAAAAATAAGACGAGTGATTGCGTAAGCTGGAGAGCTCGAGAAACTTACAGCCGTTGACAATAGGGTCGTTGCAGTCAAGTTCCGGTTACCGAAGAATATACGGGAGTGTCCTATCTGTATAATAATCTGTGGACTGGGGCTAGTAGTGACTTTTTCGTCATTTTTTATATTAGCTCTAAGATTTGAGCTGAAGTGAAACATACAGTATATCATACCATAGTGTAAACCTTGTGTAATATATTTTTAAAACTATTATTAATATTATTAACTTTTTTCATACCATAAAATGAATTCTGCGTAACGTCGAATTTTGTCACAACTTGCCCAGTAACGGGGCTAGTAGTGACATGCTTGGGGCACATTGTGACATACAAATTACACATTCAAACACGTTGTAACATATACAAATTATGTGAGAAGGGTAATAAAATGCGATACTTTAAATCAACAATTAAAATTTTATTCACTTATATCGTTCTTAACGAAATAAAAAACACTTTAATTTTTTTAATAACTCCGTAAACTAAATGAAAAAAAAAAGAGTTAATTACTAACACTTGTAAACTCTTAGTCTTTTATAAATTTTTATTTAGAGACACTTAACAATAGAAATAAAGGTTAAAAAAAAACTTTGTTAATCACGAAAGAATTAAAAAATATGTTAACAAAAATCTTTGGCCATATTGATCTTTGACTCGGTAGCTTACTACAACGTGTAGGTCTATATCCTATAGGCCTATCTATATTTTTAATCATTCATTGTCATCGCTTATTTCAGCGTCTGATTTGCAGTTTACAGTTAATATAAATATAATAAGCTTAATTTTCGGTACATTTGACATGAGCCCATCTTTTACATGTCACGTATTGCACCCAGTTTTCTCTGGGTCTAGAAATTTTGTATTACTCCTAGAAAACTAGCCATGAGCAATTTTCGTTCTCTTCAGAGGTATCCGATTCCTGCTACTTAATTTTATTTAATAACGTAGTTTTTTTTTTTTTTTTTTTTTATGCATTGTTTGACTTTTTCCGACAGTGTGAATATCATGCGTGGTTTATTATATCCCATTTGAATAGTTTCTTCATATTAGTACTCTTATTTTTATTAATATATCTAAGAATTGACATTCTGTTTACACGAAATAGTTCTTGGGTTTTCCTTAAACCGCACCTTCCAGAATTTACTTCAACTACAACACTTTCATAATCTTCTAAAGTAGCTTTAGCTCTCTCAGTAACCCTTTTGTAATTTTACATAATTTTTCCTGAAATATTAAAACCTGCATTAAAAATCATGTCGGGGCAAGTAGAGACTCTGTTACAGCATGCCTCTTGCACTTCGTCACTGCGTTACGCCGTTTTAAATTTTATTCATTAATTTCCGAAAAGTTATCATCATTAACAAATGAAATACATAGAATAACAGCTCAAAGTATAAATATTTAAATAATGTTAAAGAAGTTTACATACCTTACGATCCCTCGTGGCAATGACGATTCTAACGTCACAAAATTTACTTTTGCAATAGAAAACACGATAAATAATTTTATCTCGAAAACAACGCAACACTATACTTCCCAACATGCACAACACATTACAATAAGCAACCTGTTCACTCACATGACGCGACAGGGTCTGCAACCTACTGACTCATTCAGGTAGCCCTATGACACTACTTGCCCCCTGGCACAACTAACCCCGATCTCCCCTACTTCTTTGTCGCCTAGAAATCCTGTTAAAAGAAAAAGAAAATATTACAATGCATGAAAAAACTATTATAAGAAATTGCATGTAAGAGTACGCGCGTACTCTTGTAACATACACAAGTGCGTACTCTTGCACACACTGACGATTATCTAATCAAACAAAGTGCAACGCAATTTTTTAACATGGACCAAAGTCGCGCTCGTGGTGAGGTTTAGGTTAGTTTCTTGCAGATCGAACCCCATACTTTTTTCTTTTTAAATATTTGTAGTTTTATCACAATAATACTTCCAAAATTCTATAAATATTGAAAAAAATAGGTAAAAATATTTAAACTTACGTAATTTCTTTGTTTTCTTTTAGGTTTATATATAAATATATATAGATTTTTCGCACAGCACCTCCTACTAGCTTGCACTTCAAAATAGCACTGAAGTTAGGCGCATATCACAAACAACATCAGGACTCTTGGGTTTGCGTACTCTTAGACCAGCCTACCCTATATATGATTTCCTGGCTGTCAATATATACCTGCAAATGTTAAAATATATTTTATAGATAAGCAGAAAAAACATAATAATAAATATATTATTCTATTAAACAACATTGTATTTAAATATAAAATTTAAATAGTCTTCCAATAGATATCTAGTAAATCCATTATCTAGTCTTCCATAAATATTCATAATCTGCAATAGATACTTCTGCTGTCACTTAACTTTGTAAGGTTGAGACCATGGAAAGTCACCACAGTTTTAAAATTGAGCTGGATCCAGCGACTCCCAGTGACGCAATAGATGGGAGATTAGGAAAGTCGAAGCAAACGGTCGGCGAAGTTTCAGATAAGGTTGGGATGGTTTTGCGTCAGCATTGAGCTGCAACGGAAGAAGTAAGTTGCGGAGTGTAAGTGAATACGAAGAGGCTTTAAAGTTTCGTTAAGTGAAGTGATTGGAGTCGATTAAGTTAACGATAAATATGAAGGCATATTTGGTGTTTGGGTGGTGTGAGGAGATTAGTTCTTATGCTAGAGCGAAGTTATCCGTTAGTGGATTTTGCTAAAGTGACGAGTGTTAGGGTGTGAGATAGATTGGAAGTTGCGTGGTAGGAATTGTCGGACAGGGTAATCCCGTCGTCAATCCTGGAGTGAGCGTATTGCAACGTGTCAACGGAGAGCAGGTTTCACTAAGCTTCTACTATTTCTCCTGGGTGATACTATTTCTTTATGTTTCTCTAATTTATTAGTTTATTTAATTATTGGATTGAGTTCGGTCCAGTTACCCCTCCCTGATCTTAAGCGCTAATAAAAGCTTTATTTGAATTTATTTCCAGGTCTCGTGTTCTGATTTATCTATTTAGTTATCTAAGATGGAGGTTGCGACCACGCAAACCCCACAACTTAGACTAATATTTAGGGAAATTTGTTTGTAAATTTTACGTTTTCCATTTTTATCAATTTGATAGAAAAAAAATTACGTCATTCTGGAAGTCTGGAGTCACATCTTTATATCAAGCTCGATGTACACTAGTTCTAGCCATCAGATAATAAATTCAAATCGTCAAGTTTCAGTACCAAAACTGTATACATTTTTAAGGCCACAATATATTTTCTTCCTTTTTTTTTTTTTTTTTTTTGACATTATTTTGATATTGAGAACTCACGTTAGTTTCTGTGACAACGATTCGGGAAAACAACTTATATTTCAACATTGAACCCAGCGACTTGAAGAATGTTGTTAAGGATATTATTCCTTTTTTTTTTTTTTTCTTCCTCTTTTTCTCTCTTTCGTTTTTGCCCTAGTTTGATAAAAAGAAAATTAGGTTTCTTACTACATATTTTTTTACTATAATCATACTTTAACAGAAAATTGCTTGTATTTTTAAAAGGTTTTAAAAATGGATCAATTTATGAAATTTCTAAAACTAAGCATAAGTATAGAAATGAAAATTCCTGATTTGTATCCGAAAACTACAATTAAAATAAATTGTAATTAGTAAGATGCAGTTAATAAGTAAAAATTAGTAAAATTGTCCTGTAATAAGTAAAAAATGTTACAGAAAGACTATTTATCTTTTAATTTCTAAATTCTGTCTTTCAGTTGTTGGGAAAAACTGGAAATTAGTTCATGAGAATTTTCACGCCAAATTGTTGTTACCGATGATCAAACAACTTCTAAAAAATGTCAAATTAGGAAACTAAAAATAATTTATTGTCAAAATACTAATTTTACCCGTCGCAGTAGCATACAATGGCAAGATATAAATAAATCAAGATATAATAATATTAATAAATCAAGTTCTATTGATATCAATAAATATTTTATTTGATATTTTTACATTTATATATTAGTAATGATTAAAACTGAACATGGTCTTAGGAAAAACTCTTTTTATAGTAATTATAATGTATATATAAACATAAATATAGACTTTTATGTGTGTTCAATTGTACATTTCCATGAATATTCAACTGTTCTTGTATTATTCACTGTTAAAGAAAAATAACATATTGAACTTCCAAGATAGTTAAGCTTTAAAATGTTTCTTGAAAAAAATTGCTCATTTACAACAGCTGTTCTTAAAGAGAGACAACATCATGTTCTTCTAACAGTCTTTGCGTGAAGTACTTTTAACTAAAAAAAAAAGAAAAGTTTAGGAAATCGTTGTAATTTTGTTTTATCGTTCAGTTTTCTGATATAAAGCAAGAAAAAAGATTCTCATTGCATAATAATGACATTATGTATAAAATGCACCCTTTAATAATTTTAAAAGTTGGGATTTGTTTTCGTTTCTGAGAATATTCAAATCTTAGATCATTAAGGAATGAAATGCTTACATTTAGAAAATGAATCGTCAGTTTTTAAAAAGCCCCAAAATTCATTTTTTAATAAGTAATTTATAGTTTAATAAATCTTTTATGCGTATTTTAAATATTTATTACTAATATTTCAATACAGCAGTAATACAGCATATAGTAAATACATTCAAAGATATTCTTGGTATTTTTTTTTTTGTGTGTGTGTGTGTGAGGGGTGGGGATAAAGTAATGCTTCATTTCAGGAATGGATAGTGACCCTCTATTATAAATTTCATTATGCTTTTTATTTTAGTTAATATAAAATACCTTCATGTGATTTTAAATTACAAACAATTCACAAAAAAATAATCTGCTCATTTTAGAAGTGCTGTTTTTAAATTCACAATTTCAAAGTCGTTTATCACGGTATACTATTATAAAGTATCTTTAAGTTCTAGGATAAGAGCCTTTAATCACTGAAAAAAGGGTTCTTTAATATATGCTCAATGTTTTTCGATCAAGCAGATGATAAAGAAACATTCAGTATTACCATTGCATTCAATTATCAAATTTTTCAATTATCATTATGGTTAGGTGATGCCATTGATATATTACAGTTAAGGTAGGGCATATTTCTTACTAAAATTACATTTATGGATATATATTTTGTAATGTGTTTCACTTATTTTTTATACAACTTTCAACCTACGTAAAGAGAATTATTAAATATTTGCAAATTTTTCCAGATTATAAACTAATGGCAGAATTCAATATATAAATGTATAGAGACCTCTTTATTAAATTTATATAGTTTACTTACGAATTAGGTAAAGTAGGTTATGCGTTATTTTTTAGAGGCGAATTAGATTGTCGACTTGATCGACGATATAGCGACGGTGATTTGAAACGGCGTGTTGGAGATCGGCCTCTAGTTGGACTAGAAGATAAACGGCGAGTGAAGTTTGGTCGGCGAAGTTCTTCTGTGTCAATTTCGTCCGGGTTCTGTCGGCGGCGTCGATAGCTGTCGAAAATAGCTTTTCTCTCTTGGCAATAACGCAGAGCATGTCCAGGACGTCCACAGTGGAAGCAGACTGGTCTGTTGTCAGCCGTTCTCCAGAGGTCAGTTTTTCTCGGCTGCATAGGTGACCTCTGGACAGGTATTCTGGATTCCTTGGTTACAGTGGCATATGTTGGTCGTCGTGGAGTTTTGTTTGGTGCTGCTGCAACGGAGGCTAGAGCCCTTTGAACTTCGTCTTGGACTACCTCTACCAGGAATTGCGAACATGGCTCTGATGGTTCTTTCGTCTGGTTGATCAGTCGATTGACTTCCTCCTGTGCAATTTGGCGAATAACGGAAATCAAATCTCGTTCCTCCTCCATAGTTGCCACTGGTACGACGTTCGGAAGCCTCTGAAATCTTCGTCGTCCAGCCCTCTTCTGCTTCATGTTCTCGATGTAGTTGCACCATTTAATGAAATCAGTTGTGGTGCTGATTTCTTTCGTCAACAGGGTCTAATAAATGTCCTCCACAATGCCTTTCATTAGGTGTGGCACATTTTCGTCTTCGGTCATTGAAGGATTAATTTCTTGGCGCAGACCTAAGATAGGAGTGCGTACTCTCTCCTAACTGCTGTGCTCTGTACTTCAATTGCTCCTCCGCCTTCCTGGTATACTTCGATCGCTGAAAAGGCCGCTTAATTCCTTCTTGAACACCTCCCAGGAATTCCGAGTGTCTTCATTGTTTATGTACCACTGCTTTGCCGTTTCATCAAGGAAGAAATAAACATTGGCTAAGCACATCATGTCATCCCATTTATTGAATTTAGCCACTTGATCGTATTCTTTAAGCCATTTCAGAGGGTCTTCTCCTGGCACTCCTCGGAAGGTCGGTGGGCTCCTTTGTTGCTGGTAGGTAGGAGTCAATACGATGTGCTTCTTCTCTTTTAGTATTTTGGTATCTTCCAGCATTTTCGTTTTCTTTTTGCTGTCTGGAAAATGAAGTCCGTATTCGGGAGATTGTCCTCTTAAACGGACACTTCTGCGAAGATTGTCACTGCTGTCCACGTTTGCAAGGTTTATTACCCGGCTCCTCCACCAAAAATGTCACGTAGATGTTGTGAAAAGCCAAAGTGAGCACTCGAAGTGAAGTAACAAGCGTATTTTATTAGCAGATCGAACTTGTAATACAGCTACACTCGGCTGAGAACATACTCAAACTGAGGAACAAGTCGCTTAAATATACTATTCGAATACAAGATTAATATAAGTTAGAATATTCTAGAAACTGCTAGAAAAGGAAATTAAATATGCAAAGATAATTATAAGAATTTAGAAATATTTTTTTAGAGTCTTTAAATCTACTTGCCCCCGTCCGGAATCGAACCGAGGCCGTCTGGGTGACAGTCCAAAAACATACCTCTACGCCACGGCGGCTGTACAGAAAGCTGATTTTGTGGCAATATAACTTTAAAAATTTACTGGTGTGAAAAAAAGGGTGGGAATAACAATACTACTGAATATTAATTAGGATGTTGGCAAGTATGTATAATGCAAAAGTGTATTGGCCTATCACCTGAGAATTGTGTCCAAATAAAACATTTTCTCGAGTATTAAAGTTTCAAAAACTGATTGATTTGATTAATTGTGTCCAAGTTGCTGCTATCTGAATTGTACATTGTTAACAATAAAATTTAATGTGTCACCAAAAGGAGTGCCAATTTAAGCAAATTTAGTGAAGCAATATTTTAAGATATTTTGAGCTAATTGACCACGAAATTTATTTTTAAAAATATTGTTTGCAGCTAAACTAACTTAAATTCTAACAGTTTTTGAGGGGAAACGGGGAACTTTATATTTAAAAGTGCATAATAATCTAGTAATGACCTTTTTGCTGCTTACAAAATCCTGATTGTACTTATACTCGCTATTCTTAAGACCTTTCGAGCAATCTCTATTTCGTTTAGCATTGTTTTACTAAAAACACAAGGATACTTCCAACTTTTCTAATTGCTGTCAACTTTCCTTCTCTAAATCATTCAAATAGTAGTTGCTAATGCAGACAGTATTAAAATCTGGGAGACATGTTCAGATTTCATTGAATTACATTCACTTATAAATTAACAAACCTTTTTTCATGAACTGAAAATTCTTTTTCTATTTCCGAATATAGATCCTTCCTCTTACTTAGAATATAGATCCTTCCTCTTTCCTTTATTGCTTTTAATTTCTATAAAGTGCGTAGTTTTAAAAATCTACATTGATTTTCCAAAAAAATTTTACTTTTTTATCACTATTTTGTGAGAGAGAGTCTTTGTTAGTTTAACTGCAATGCATTGAGACTTTTTTTTTTTCCGATATTAGTTTTTTAATTACTTTTCTTCCAAATACGCATTATATATATATATATATATATCATAACGAATTTTTATTTTCAGTTTTATTTATTTTTATCTATTGTTTTATTCTTTCTTTTTCTTATTTAACACATATTTCATTTACAAATTGATTTTTTAATAATATAGTTACAGTAAGGTTACTGAATATAAAATTTGATTTATTAAATAAAACTTCTGCATCTACAAATATGAAATCAATGAAAATTAGGATGATTTATATCGTTTGTTTCCAGACATTACTTAAAAGGATATCAATAAATATCAAAATATAATCGAGAAGCAATCATCATATATTTATTCTCATTCCTAGAAGTTTTGCTTCGTCTGTTGGGATGTCAAAATAAAAAATGAAATTTTTATTGAAAAAACATTACATTTTGATACTTTAATTCAAACACTGTTGTGGCGAGATAATATTATTCAGAAATAAATAGGTTGTAATAGTTCAAAAGTCTAGCTTATTTTTAAAAAGATTATATAAGAGGTTTTGCTTTATCTCATATATTAATATTGTTTGTCAAAAATTTATCCTTCTCTTATATTAAACGAGTTAACCATATGACTTGTTGTATACCGGGTGTCCCACAAGTCTGTAGAGATTTTAAAAATTTATAAAAGATGAAGGAATTTGTAGAATTGAACGCAGTTTGAGCAAAAAGTATCATAAAGTTTTTAAGTAGTTAAAACTTTTGTCAATAGGAGGGGGGGGGGCTGCGCAGACCAGTAATGAAAAATATGCAAATCAGAATCGTATAAATTGAAAAGGTTTACGATTAACAGCACATTCCTTATTTTACCTCCTACTTGTGCATGCATAAAGTTTTTTAAATACGAAAGCACGATGCTGACTTTGTAGATAAAGCGTTATTGGTGAATGGTTTACCTCAGCTAAAAGTCGCTGACTGAAACTGTAGTTAGCGGTGTTATAACTCGTTTGCAAATTGTAATTTGTAGTGATGGCGGACACATACAGTCAGCAGCAAAAGTATCCGAGCACTAGCAAAAATTCCTATACAAAAAAGTACACTTAATACTATTTTGTTAAATAAATCCTTGTCGAATCATGATCTTAGACTGACTAAGAACAGGATTCGACAAGAATTTATTTAACAAAACTGTATTAAGTGTAGCTTTTTTACATAGGAATTTTTGCTAGTGCTCGGATACTTTTGCTGCCAACTGTAGAGTAGGAATTATATGGTTGTAATTATTTGCATGAAAATAAATATAGTTTTCCATGGAAATGCGTGCTTTAATCACGTATAATACCCTCTATCGAAGAAAATTTTAACTATTATCTTTTTCTTTACCCCCCCCCCCCCCTCCCCCCCCCCAAAAAAAAAAAAAAAAAAAAAAAAAAAAAAAATCTACCTTTAGGAGAAAACCTTTTCGCAAACCGTGTATAATTCCACCAAGCCCTTGAATTTTTATCAATTTTTAAAATGTCTACAGCCTTAAGGGACACCCATATGTAATTGTCTAAAGGATCTCACCACAGGCTTCAATGCCTTTGATGAAAATTTGGAATTAGAGATATTGGGGTATTGGGGGGTAAAAAATGATTGAATTTATTCTCATCTCCAAAAAAAATTCACGTTCGCTGTTAACCCTTTATTCGCCAGTTGTAACATATGGCAGAAAATGGGTTTACTCGGAAATGGATAAAATGATTTTGATGAAAGTTTTGGATTAATTGCTTTATGGGGTGCTAAATCGATTGGACATATTCTCATTTTCAGGAAAATTTGAGCTCGATGTTAAACCTTTATTTGCTTGTTGCAACATATGACAGAAATTGAGTTTACTTGGAAATAGACATAAAGATTTTGATGAAAGTTTGGGATTAAGTGATTTTTGGGGTGCTAAATCGATTCGACTTGTATACATCTTGAGAATAATCGCGTTCGTTGTTAACCCTTTATTAGCCGATAACAACATATGGCAGAAATCGGGTTTACTCGGAAATGGATATAACGATTTTGATGATAGCTTAAAATTATGTGTTTTTTGAGGTGCAAAATATATTAGACTTATTCACATCTTCAGGAAAGTAGCCACTCGTAGTTAACCTTTTATAAGCTGGTTGCATATTATGGCAGAAATCAGGTTTACTCGAAAACGGATATAACAATTTTGTTGAAAGTTTTGAATTAACCCTTAAATGCCTGATTATTACGTAAATGAATTTAAAAATGTTTTATTCTTACCTCTATTATAGAAATCACGGGAAAAATGTTTTAAAAATCATACTTTATTTTAACTATGGTTTACAGCTAAAATGCAAATTGTTGTCAATCGGCAAACATGAGGCATTAGAGCTTCAATATTATTCTAATAATACATTAAAAGACAAAATTGGGTATGTTGCCGAAAGGCAACACACGGTATTTAAGGGTTAAGTTGTTTGGGGTAAAAAATCGATTAGACTTATTCTCATCTTCTGGAAAATTCCCGCTCGTTATTAACCCTTTATCAGCCGGTTGCAAATTATGGCAGAAAATGGCTTTACTCGGAAATTGGTGTCATGATTTCCACGAACGTTTGGAGTTAAGTGTTGTTTGGGGTGAAAAATCAATTAGATTAACCCTTATATTCCGGAAAATCCGTGTTTACTGTTAACCCTTAAACTACTGTTTGCAAAATAGAGCAGAAATTGAGTTCTGTCGAAAATGGATATAAGGATTTTAATGGACATTTGGGATTAAGTTTTTTTGGGTAAAACATCGATTAGACTTACATTCATCTTCATCAAAATTTGTATTCGCTGTTAACCCTTTATCTGTTGGTTACAAAATATGACAGAAATTGAGTTTAGTTGGAAATGGATGGAATGATTTTGATGAAAGTTTGGAGTTGAGAATTGTTTGAGATGAAAAATTAATTAGACTTAGCCTTATTTTCAGAAAATCTTACATTAACTGTTAACGCTTAATTCACCGGTGTCGAAATATGACAGAAATTAGGTTTACTGGGAAATAAATATAATTATTTTGATGAAGGTTTGGGAAAAAGTGTTTTAAAGTGAAAAAATAGATTACACTCATTCTCATACTACTCCGATTCAAAAAATTAGAATAATGTAAAAAAGAATGAGTTTGATGTTGCTAACGCGTCAATTTGCATACTGCGTCCAGGAAAAAATATATTAAAAGTATCTAATTATCTTCAGAGCATTTATAAATATAACATAAATATTTATTTTTATCTGATATATTAATAATTAACTATTTAAAAAATATTAGAATAATTCAAAGAAATAGAATACCTCGATAGCATGGTTCAAAAAATTAGAATATTCAAATTTTTCTTATAAGTTGAGAGAACGGCTGCGGGATTAACATCTGTGGGACTATAAAATGTGCTCCGTTGAAAATGAAAAGTCGTTTGGCATTTGATTGTAGCGTAGTATTTGCTTAATATGGGACGAAAGAGCGATTTATCTGAGGCTGTGAAATATCGTATTGTGTACTTGCACGAAATAGGAAAAACACAACTTTTTATAGCAAAAGAAGTGAAATGCTCTCAAGCAAGTGTGAGTAGAGTTTTGAGAGAATATTCTAATAATAAGTGTTTTCAAAATAAACACTTTAAAAGTGGTCGAAAGCCAGTAACTTCAAGAAGAGATGAAAGGCAATTGAAAAAGATTGTGAAGAAACATCGTTTTCGGAGTGTGAGATATGTGCATAGAAAATGGAAAGAAATGGGTATAAATGTCTCCAAATCTACAACACTACGACGACTTCGCAAATTAGGTTTTAGATCACGTGTGCCTAAGATAAAGCCATTCTTATCATCTAAGCAAAGGGCTGCTAGAGTTAAATGGTGTAAACAAAGGCTATTTTGGGATCACGACGATTGGAAAAAGATACTTTTCAGCGATGAAAGTGTGTTTTGTGTGTCTCACGGAAATCAAGGTATACGTGTCTGGAGACTCAAACATGAAGCTTATAAGAAAGAATGTTTAAAACGTTCGTTTAAATTTGCGACCTCTGTTATGGTATGGGGCTGCATGACTGCTGAAGGCCCAGGCAGGTTGTGTATTGTTTCCACAACAGTCAATTCAGAAGTCTATCAAGAAATTCTTGAACATTTCATGATTCCTTCAGCTGAGGATTTATGTGATGACGATTTCTTGTTTCAGCAAGATTCAGCTTCTCCCCACACTTCCAAATCAACAACTAAATGGCTCAAAGAGAAGGACATACCTGTACTCCCTTGGCCTGCAAACTCACCCGATCTAAATCCTATCGAGAATTTGTGGGGAATTATGAAGAAACGACTTCAAGAAGTTGCGCCTAGAGACAAAAAAGAACTTATTTCTAGTATAAAGAGCATATGGGCGAATTTGGATAAAAAAGATTGTGAACCTTTAGTTAAAAACATTCCAAAACGTTTAAGAGCTGTCATTAAAGCTAAGGGTGATGCAACAAAGTACTGATTAGCAAGTAAAAATACTTAGAGTTTAAATTATATTCAATATATTTTCATTATTCTAATTTTTTGAACCATGTTAGAAAGTATTCTAATATTTTGAATTTTTTGTTGTTAGCTGATTTAAATATATTTTCTATTTCATTGTAATGTGTTTACATTTTTATAATCTGCAAAATATGCAGATTCATATTATAGTACTTTATATTTGATATTGTTGATTATTTATTTGATAAATTCGATTTTCATTTCCCTTGACCATATTTCTTTTCATTATTCTAATTTTTTGAATCGGAGTAGTATTAGGGAAATTCACGTTTCTTGTTTCAAAATATGGCTATTGGATTTACTCGGAAATGGATAAAATGACTTTGAGGAAAGATTGGGGTGAAGGGTTTTAAGTGGAAAACCGATTTAATTTACCCTCACCTTCGGAAAAATTCACATTCACTGCTAACCTATCAGCCGCCGGTTGAAAAAAACACAGAATTTAGGTTTACTAAGAAATGAATCTGACTATTTTAATAAAAACTTAGTGTTAAGGATTATTTGAGAAGACAAACCCATAGGATATATCCTCATCGCTACGTAAATTAGTTTTTGCTGTTAACCGTCACACTGCCATCTGCAAAATATGACAAAAAAACTGATTTTCTTAGAAATAAATATGGAGAGTTTTGGTAAAAACATCATGTTAAAGATTTCTTGAAATGACAAACTCATCTCGTTCCAACTCACAGTCAAATAAATTGCGTTCATTGTTAAACCTCATTCCAACCGTTGAAACATTGGGGCAGAAATTTGGTTTACTCCGGGTTTTCTCGAAAATGGTTCAAATGATTTTTTTTTTTTTCAAAAATTTACAGCTGAGGCTGCTTTCAGATCCATCTGATTAATCTTCATCTTCTGGAAAATTAGTTTTCGCTGTTAACCTTTTTTTCTCCCGTTTAAAAAATATGTCTGAAACTTGATTCGCTGGAAAATGTCTCCAACAATTTTGATAAAAACTTAAAGTGTTTTTTGGGATGGCAAATTCAACTGACTTATCCTCTTCTTCACGTTCACTATTAACTCTTTTCTGTCCTTTGCAAAATATGGCAGAAACTTGTCTTCTGAGAATAAAATCGAACGATTTCAATAAAAACGTAGTATTAAGGATTTTTTTATTATTATTATAAATCTATGTGACATAGCCTCATCTTGAGAAAAATTAGCATACTGAGTTGACCCTCATTCCACTGGTAGAAAAATATGGCTGAAATTTAGGTTTTTTTTTTTTTCTTCTTCTTCTTTAAACTACTGGAACGCTTTTGATAAATATTTAAGGTTTGGGATTATTTCAGAAGACAATTTAAGCTGAATTTTCCTCATCTTCAGGAAAGTTAAGGATCATAGTTAACCATCACTCCGCCTGTTGCTAAACAATAGCAGAAATTTGAATTTTTTAAAACTGTATTTTGATAAAAACTTAGCATTAAGTGTTTTTTGAGATGAAACAATCCTGTTATTTATCCTCATCTTCATGAAAATTATCTCCCATTCTTAACCCTAATTTTGTACGTGGCTGAATATGACAGAGATATGGTTTCTTAGAAAATATTTGAATTGATTTTGATAAAAATTGAGATTTGGGGAATTTTCGAGCTTACAATTGAACTGTAAACCTTAAAATCTGATATTGTCTTTAGAACATTTAGCGTTCAGCGGTAACCCGAGCTTCTCCCCCCCCCCCCCCACCCACACACACACACCAAAAAAAAAAAAAAAATGACAGAAACTTTGTTTTATTATTATTACTCGAATGATGAGAGTTATTGTGCTTTTAAGACGACATTTCGATGTAAAATACCCTCATATTCAGTATGATTAGCGTTCAGTGGTAACTCGCGCACCACCCGGGAGAAATACAGCACAAACTTTGTTTTCTTAAAAATCGATGGAACGATTTTTTTTTTTTTTCTTTTTTTAAGTTTAGAGGTTTTTTTTTTTTTTTTTTTTAGATGAAAAACCAGTCTTATTTATCTTTTTCTTTAGAAAAATTAGCCGTCGCTGATCTCCTCCTGGAACAATATATAGCAGAAATCTGGTCTTCTAGGAAACTGCTTAAAAATTTGCATGAAATTTCAGCATTCAAGTATTTTTTTTTAAATTAGCTTATCAATCAATCCACAAATTAATGTACAAATAGGTTTAGAATATATTGTTAAACAATAATAATGTAAAATAAACGGGAAATTTCAAAATCTCAATTGCATAAAATATTTTAAATATTTCCAAAAAAAGATAAATTTTTGATTATTATTATTATATTATTTTAATTTTAACAGTTTCGAGAAATTTTAATATATTTAATATTGACAAATTTCAATGCACATGTATGCAAACTTTCATAATTCTAAGACAATAATTTCAAAGATCAATTTTCAACTTCTCTCATCCCCTAAAACGAAGGGCATTTTCCGGTAAAAATACTTTAATAGCGGCAAAAGTATTGTTATTACTCTAGCAATAGTGACCGAAATAACCAGAGTCAAGAGAGATTCTGCTCTAAGAGCAGGTAGACAGGAATTACCGGATTTGAAAGCATATTGCACTAGTCCACCTTGCCCTTCGAGGTTTTCCGTGATTTTCTTTGAAACTTGCATAAATGGGGACAAGGACCTAATTAAAAAATACCCACGGTGGACATTCTGTTCAGTGATAGGTCCGTTGAATAAACAATCAGCCTTAACCTATACACCACATTTCCACACCTGTTAAAAGAATTAGAGAAAGAATGTTCGATGGCAAAGTTAGTATTATGATGGATTTCACTGTTCAATGAAAAATTCTTTACACGTAAGAAATTCCGAAAGTGTTCAATTTTATGAAAACTACTAGCATCGCAGTGCCTTTCACAACTAAAACATGGCCTAAACAGGAACCTTTTTATTTATTTTTTTTTTCTTTTTAATACAGAAATCAAAATTGCTTACATAGAAGACTAATGCATATACTAAAATATGACTGTGATTAAGTCAGTAGTTTCACATTGGAGGTACCAAAACGTCTACTGTTTAATTTGGATTATCTGACATTTTTAACTAAAAATTCTGTAAAAATAATATATTTAAAGAACTTTCAACAATCCATTAATAATGAGAATTTTTTTTTTTTTAATTTACTCCCCCCCCCCCCCTAAATTTTTCATGTATATTGAGAATGAACTGCATATAATATAACATATCTAATTTTCGTGTATATTCGGTTACAATATTTATTTATTTGTCTTTCATCACTACCTATTTTTTTCTTTAATTAAAATATTTTATGATTTTATGCATCATAAAAAGAAATTAAAAAATTAAATTAAAAACTAATAATTTCATTCGCAAAGAATAAAATTAAATTATCATTAGTACAATTAAACAATAAATTCAACGTATCATTTAATTCCTTAAAAAATAATTAAAGCTAAGATCTCGTAACAAAGTAAAATATTTAAAAATTGCAAAGTTAAGGAAGATTTATAAAAATCAAAAGAACTAAACAATTAAATGAATTATTTTTTAATAGAAAAACATATTAATCATAAAAAAATGACAAATATTTTCCGCAAATAAATATAATTGATGTCAAATCACTCTGTAACATAAGTAAAAAGGTAGCATGTGCTATTTTGTAATTAATGTATATTTCATTTACCATTTATTTATTTTTTTTAAATGTATTCTTGTTTTCGTTAATTGTTATTTTTTTAACCGACTTCAAAAAGGAGGAAGGTTTTCAAATCAAAGCGTATGTTTTTTTTTTTTTTTTTTTTTTTTTTTTTTGTTATTATCTCATAACTTCTGGACGGATTCTCCGATTTTGATACTTTTTGTTTTGTTGAAAAGGTCTTGGTCTGAAGTAGGTCCTCTTGTAATATCTTTACGATCTAAAGAAAATACAGGGAGCCCAAAAACATCAGTCCCAACTCTTTTAACTGTTGAATGGCTGCAGCTATAATCATAAAAGTGGTATGTAGGAATAGTAAAGTGGCCATGCGCTACAAGATGAAACCGTTTACAGCGCTACCTGGTGGAAAATAACGGAGTTAGCGTTCCTATCTCGAAAACTGTTCAAAATGGAGAAAAAAATGAATTACAATGTTGAAGAGTATCATTGATTTAGTACAAAAAGACAGTTTGTAGACATTGATGCTAAAAATAGAACGCTAAAAACGTGCTTTTGTTTGTTCACAATTTCTTACACTATGCACACTTGAACTACATTGCACACGTGGTAGAGTAGCACACGTGTGTACGAAGTTCAAAATACGGTTACTATAAGCGGTCACATCGTATAACGCATTGTTGTTTTTAATCGAATTAACAAAGGAGGGGTTCTTAATTAAAACCATATATTTTTCTTGTTGCTGTTGTTCTTTGTTAGCTTATAACTTCATAACAGATGCTCCGATTTCCTTACATTCTTTGTTGTAAATATCTTGGCATGAAATAGGTCCCATTATGATTTCATTAAGATCTAAACAAATTATAGGGTGCTCACAAAAGTCCGTTTACATTCTTTTAAATGCTGAACGGCTGCAGCTACACTCATAATAGTAGTATAATAAAGTGACCATGCGCTACGAGATGCAACCGCTTACAGGGCCTTCGGTGGAAAATTGCAGAAATATCGTTTCTATCTCGAAAACATTATGAAGTAGGGGAAGAAATGACACAAACTAAAAATGCAACATTTGAGAAAAATTAACTTTAAAATAAAGCACTGACTTGAATAAAACTGACACAACTGCCTCTCAAGTGGATAATTTTAAGATGGAAACGTAGCGTTTTTTGTGTAGATTGGGGCACTTCATCTTTTTCTTTTTTTTTAGTGACAAATACTAGAAATTACCATTTTTAGAGTTTTTCAATTTCCTTGCTAATTCTGATATGTGAGACTGCCATCGAATGCCTTCTCATGTTCTGCTATGAATACATTTCCACTGAAAGGAAAAAAATAAAATATTTTTGTAAAAAAAATAGAACCGACTCCAAAGAGCAACAATTATTCAAACAACTAAAAATGGAATGAAATCGAAAATTGCGCCTAAAAGTAGGAAATAAATTCTTTCGCCAAACAACATAAACACTACAATTAATCATAACTTTTAAAGTCGGTGCAAAATTAAATAAAAATTCATAGTTTTATTCAATAAAAAATCAATTTGTTTTCGAAATATACATCTCACTTTGGCATCTACAAATCACAGCTGAAAACTATTTTATTTCAAATACAGTTAAGATTTTTTAAGCTGCAAAAGTTTGTGGAGTTGACGTAGTATCTGTCGCCCCTGGCGAAAAGAAAAGAGACCGCCAAATTATCTTGCGAACATATGTAATTCCTTTCAAAATTCATGGTTATTTTAATAAGGTATATTAAAAGAACAATCAAGAATATAAAACAATATTTCGTTCAATGTATATAACGAAAATATACATCTCGCGTGTATATTTTTGTATTACGATTTGATCGCCAAATCCAAATCTGCCAAGAACGATAAATATCAAAGCCATACCAAGTTTGTAAAGAAAACTCTTGTAACGTCTCAGAAACATAATTATTTAATTTCGAAGGATGTTCACTGTTCTCAGTAGGTGTCACTAATGGATCAATTGTATACAGTGATAAAATAATAAATGAAATTATGAATATGGATCATTCGGGGCAACTGAGTTTGTAGCTATCTGTCTAAGAAAAAACTGTTAAAAAATCAAATTTTATCTAATTTTGCACCGGATTCAAAAGTTATGATTAATTGTAGTGTTTATGTTGTTTGGCGAAAGAATTTATTTCATACTTTTAGGCGCAATTTTCGATTTCATTCTGTTTTTAGTTGTTTGAATAATTGTTGCTCTTTGGATTCGATTCTATTTTTTTACAAAAATACTTTATTAATTATTTATTAATTATTTATTTATGTTATTATTATTATTATTATTATTTTTTTTTTTTTTTTTTTAACAAATAAATATCCAGTTTCTGAACATATCATTATAATACAATACAATTATTATAATGCAATGTTTAATTTGAAAGCTAAAATTTAATGTCACTTCTTTCAAAACTTTTATTAAAGTTTACATAAGTACATACGGAGGGAGGGGTCTGAAAGTGTGCCTTTCTCTGCTAAATATTTTAAAACATTTTTAATAGCAAAAGGATTAGGCAATATTATATATAAAAAATGTGTGTTTCATTGTGATTGAATTGATACATCCATGGGTGCAATTATTGAATAAAAAATCATGTTATAAATTGCTTCACTATATTTTTAAAAATTGTGTTTTTAATAATTTTAATAAATTATAATATTTTTTATTCACTAAAATTGCTTGAGGTAGCCACTGAATGTCTTCAGTTATATATATATGTATGATAAATTTTAAATATAAGATGGGATAAGACTTGAATTTTCAATTTATAACTAGAACAGAGTATTTATAAACCAATGCGCAAATACAGCTAAAGAAAATATAAAACCATAATAAAGAAGCAAAATAACCAAGGATAGATGAAAATTAATCCCAAAACACCAGAGAAGGCCCTCATGTGTTTTGGGATTAATTTTCATCTATCCTTGGTTATTTTGCTTATTTATATATTTATATATATATATATATATATATATATACACATAGAGAGAGAGAAGATAAAAGAATTCTAGAGAAGTTAAAAAGTGTAATATAACAACCGACATGTTTCATGGAGGGGAAGATATTGGTGTTGGGTTTTAAGACCGATTTTCTATTTTAGAGAAATAGACCGGGGTGGGATGCTCTTAGGAGAGTCTTTCTAAGATGTTTTAGACCATATTCACCCATAGGAAGGGAACGGATATGTTTTAAAATGCAAGAACTTTATTTTTATTTTTATTTTATTTTTTTATTTTATTTTTTAATAAAAGTATTGGGTTGGCAACTAAGTTACCGCCGTTTTATAAACTTTAACTTTATACCGGAATTTATGTTTTGTTTTTTTGTTCGATTTAAAGATCTAAACTCCATGCTGTAGATTAGTTCTTAAAATAGAACAAAAAACAAAACTCAGATTCCGGAGTAAAGTTAAAATTTTAAAAACGGCGGGAACTTAGTTGCCAACCAAATATATGGATAGATCATATTTGATTTATTTCAGCGGTAGGTTTGCCTTATAAACTTTTTTCTCCCTCACTCGCATATCATACTTTCGATTTTGATTAAGTCATTATTTTATAACATATCCGTCAGAAAATAAATAGTTTCAGTTTTACTTAAATCATCACCATTGTTCCAAATCCTTTAGCTATTTTTATTTCAACATTTAAAACAAAGTAGGGGAGTGTGAGGCTGGTTGTAGCAGTTTTTAGAAAATTAAATGTATTTTTAAATGTATTTACGTTTTCCTGTTTATAATTGCTGTTTCCCATATCATACATATTCATCTATCATATTCATAAAAAACTATTGTTAATTTTGCTAATTTTTGCACAAAAAATATTTTTTCAAAATTATTTGCCTGTTACAATTTGCCCCGGATTTAGGGCAAATTGTAACACATGTAAGGCAAACTGTAGCAGATACGAAGGGAACGCTAACAACAAAAACGACAATATTTCAAAATGTTTTTTGTTGTGCATCATTTATTAAGTTAATAAAAAAGGCACTTAATAACTAATATTAAATTATAACCTTCTTGGTATAGTAACAATGAATTATATCAAAAGGATTATAGTAAAATAAAGAGAAAATTAAATATGTAATGAACATAGAAGTCAATTTTAGTCAGAGTTGAAATTAATTGAAACAAATGATATTTTGTTCCCTCTCATATATTTAACGTGTGCCTGCATTTTGCAAATTAAGCATTATACCTATAGGAGCCTTAATTATACCCATTCTTTTTTTAGCAGAGCCCAAATTCTTCGCCCTTTTTTTTCAGGACACTCTCATTGATGAGAAATTTCTACTTTTTTTCTACCACTATTTCTGTGCAATATTCTGTAATTCGTGATTGAATCGTATTTATAATTCGTGATTAAATAATCACGGCACTATAATATAAAAGTACTGAAAACATTTCTGTATAAATATAGTAGTTGTAGTGGCAAAGAAGCCAAAATTTTTCATTTCTGAAAGTTTCCTGAAAAAGGCGGAGACTTCGAGCTCTGGCTGTAGGCATCTCCACAAGCCACTCCTCTAATTCAGAATCTATATCTGGAGTTAAAAACATTTTATTTATATTTTTATCCTTTCATTTATTTATTTATTTGTTTGTTTGTTTCTTTCTATAATCTTTTACTTTCTCTTTATGCATGTGTTACTTTTTAATTATTTCTTCAAATTATTTTTCAAATATTTTTCTTTCGGGTGATGGGTGTCTAATATTTGTACAATTCTCGAAGATTTCAGCTGTAGCCAAATCGTATATATCCTGACCCTTTGAAGCTCTTTCAGATTTATTTTTATAGTTCCTCATGTTAAAAAAAATGCATACAATAAATGATTTGCCTGTTAACATTTAAAGTAGAATGTATAATTGCATGAATCAAAACACAAAGGGCAAATTGTAACATGTTACAACTTGCTCCAAAATTTTGTTTCAACTTGCCCCATCGTATGATTTTGGACATTTTGTTTATTAAAAAAAAAATTTAAAAAAAAATAATAACGATTTATACAAAAAATTAAACATGCATTTTATAACTCAACCCACACACTAAATAAATAGATATAAACTCTTCTTTAAAATATAAATTAACACAACTTTAATCAAAATTTACTAAATACATTTTTTTTTTTAAACTAACCAGCTAAAATTAAGCACATGTACAGAACCTCTCATTAAATGTTCTAAAATATTTCATAAATTGCGTGTCACTTCCTACCCCTGTTTCAACTAGCCCCACATTCCCCTACTTTTATTTTTTATAACCTATATTGGAAAACTTCTTTCTTAAAAATTTTTATGTATTCTAAACATCTCAAAACGAAGAGTGCAATTTTAAATTTTGATGAATGTGATAATATGTTATTTCCAAAAGTGATCATTTAAAGAACGTTCAATTTTAATGGAGTTTTTTTTTTTTTTTTTTTTTGTGTGTGTGTGTGTGTGTGTGTGTCTCTGTGTGTGTGTGTGTGTGTGAAATAATACAAAAATAAATAAATAAACAAATAAAGGATGATTTATTACGAAAATAATATGGACTTGTGAAAACATTTTTAATTAATTGAACTTTATATTGATAAAGTATCTTAAAATTTATGCTAACTATGACAAACAGACATTACAAATCACCAAGATTCTTTGTTTATATTTACAATATTTACAATCATTTAGAATGAGACTTGAATTCGACAGATCGTTTAGTCTATTTTTAGAAGTATTGATTCTTCCTGCATTTCGAAAGTATTTTGAAATTCCGCACTTCAAAATTCTGATATATTGAACTCAATTCTTAAACAACAGTTGTACTTCTAATTTTCCATTTAGAAATTAGTGCTTCTGAGTGCATTTTTTTTGCTTTATCTATGGAATAATGCAATCACATTTCACAACGTTGGACTTTGACATATTCTTCAATTTATCTTCAAAGTGAAAAATTTAGCTGTGATGTTCATCGATTTTTTAAGAAAGTTTCTCAAAGAAAATGGGATTCAAGCTTTATTGCTAAAAGGTTTAAAATTCTAAATTAATAGTTAGTTGAATATTGGCAAATGATTCAGATAGATTTAGCATTTCCCTTGAAATATTTAAGAGGTAAAAAAGAGTAAGAATGTAATTTAAAAGGTATTTAAAAGGCTGATATTGGTTGATATCGTTGACAGAAATTTCGGCTGGAAAAAACTTGAAAATATTGTTTTTAATATTTAGTTGCAGTTTATATTCTTAAAGATTCTTTTAAAAAAAAAAATTTAGCTTTTAATTATAAAACTGCAGGATTTTTAAAAATACGCTGTGCATATTATAAACTTAAAAAATGAATATTGTGCTTGAGCTTTGCTCGTTGATGTTATGTGTCATTCTAGAGGAAATTTTAAAAAATCTCGAAAAAGAACTGGGATTTAAAAAAAAAGAAAAAAAGAAAAGATAAACTTAGATTGAAGTGATAAGAAAAACTGCTACAGCCACTTAATATCGTGGAGGTCTTTCTTGATCCCACTGAACTGCAGAAACACAAATTTTATTTACTCCATTTATATGTCAACATCTCCTGAAAGCAAAGCATAGATAAAACTTGAAGGGTAGTCTACATTTGCGAAGGAGAACAATGCGACGGATAATAATGGAATGCGTTGTATAATCCGTAAATCAATCAAGAAATACTCAAAAATACTGTCTGGGGATTTTAACAGCCAACAAAAGTTGTTGAACACAGACGAATAATCATGAAGCAACTCGGTTACAAATTTCAATATAAATCCCATTGTGTTGTCCGGTTGGAATTGCCCACGCTTGTCGGAATACACATACGACATAAATGACTGTAAATGATCAGGAAATATACTTATGTGCCGTTCATCTATCAATAGTAAGTTACAAATCAGGCAAACTACACACTTACTATATCAACCCCTAATGTGTTTCACTTGACTGAAATATTTCCTGATTTAATGCCAAATCGAAAGCATGTCCCAAAGAGATTAAAACGCGCTTTAATTCTTTATCTGTTATAGGTAAGTGAGCTATGTAAATCGGAAAAATATTCAGAAGAAGGCAAAATTAAAAAATATACATATATCCGTCCGTTATTATTATTATTATTATTATTATTTCAAATTACTTTTTTTGAAGTGAAAACTTCTTTAGGCGCGTTGAGCGCTTTTCGGTGAACACAAATCATGAAACTCGCGTCATCGTCAGCGAAGGTTTTCCATTTGAAGTGAAAACTTCTTTAGGCGTGTTGAGCACTTTTGGGTGAACAAAAATCACGAAATTCGCGTCATCGTCAGCGAAGGCTTTCCATGAGAATCGAAAGTGGAATTCGAGATTTCAGCTGATTTACACGTTTTGAGGTCTCCTGAATGGGTTTTCTTTTGTATCTCAGCTACTAATTAAAATAATTTCATAAGTAACACATCATTAGAAAGCTTTATTGATTTGGAATCGAACAGTAGATTACAGAAGTTTCTACCGCCAGATGGCGCTGTAATATTTTAAAATTTCAATATTTCAAACTCTAATTATGATTAAATTATTTTTAATACATCATTCGAAAGATATTTTAAAGTTCTTTTATATTATCGAAAGTGGAATTCGAGATTTCACCTGATTTACACGTTTTGGGGTTTCCTGAATCGGTTTTCTTTTGTATCTTAGCTACTAATTAAAATAATTTCATAAGTAATCAATATTTTTACCTAATATAAGGCTTAGTTCATTTAATTTGGGTAGCTACAAATATTGTGCCGAATCATATAATATAGATCATAAACACTTTTTTACAAACCAAAAATAATTCGAAAATAATAATCTAATAGCTAGACGATACAATTCACAAGTTACTTAGTTTTCACTTCTATCGGCAGTCCCCAAACACTGCTTTGATTTATATATATATATATATATATATAAGCCCTCTGGACAAATTTCATCAATTAGAAAGTTTTTATTTTCCATCCAAAAAAAAGGTTAGAAAAAAAAAAAAATGCATAACTGTATCTTTGAAACCAAATTAATTATGATGCAGAGAAAAAAATGACTTCGTATCACTTGAATGGGTTCGTTTTCCTGTGAAACGTATACACATTGATAATAGAAATTTTTAGATAGAAAATTCGATATGTTTCAAAAAAGTGTAAATATACTCAATTAAAGCCGAAATAGATAAACAGTGGTCAGCCTCGTGGGGCGCAGAAGGCCTTCAACTAATTTTAGGCGTTTTCACAGTTTGTGCATATAATTGAAAAAATATACATACATGTAGATAGATATTATATAGAATATATTTTTAAAAGAACTCGCGATAGCTTTTATAATCTGTTACAAAAAAAATTGAAACAGATAGTTAGTTACACGGAACATACTTTTAGAACTTAGAATGTGTTTCAAATTTTGCGTCGTCTGTAAAAAATATTTTGAAACCTTTTGTTCAACAATTTTATGCAGTTTTTTTTTTTTTTTTTTTTTAACTATGCAGTTTTTAAAAACTTATTTTAACGTAAATATTTGAAAAAACTAAACTGTAGTTAAATGAAAGAAAAAAAAATCGTCTCTGAGTTTATTTTTTAGAACGTCGTTTAAAAAAATAATGATACTATAGCTGCTAATATCCTAATTAATATTCCGTAGTATTATTAATACCCGCCCCTTTTCTACACTACTTATTTTTTAGAGTAACTCTTTCCAAATGTAATTACGATTAAATAAGAAGAAAAATGCTCTAAAAAAAAGACTGGTGTGACAAAAAATGGCGGGTACTAATAATACTACGGAATATTAATTTGTGTGTTGGCAGCTATGACAATACATTTAAAAATAAACTGCATATTTGCATATGTTTATAATTTTAAATTTTTTTTGTCCATATTTTTGTATTTGATTATTTTACATTTTGTAAGCCTCAAGTTATTTAAATTTTGTCATATGAAGTAACATAATAAAATATTTAATTTTTATTAATTATTATTATTATTATTATTATTATTATTATTTTGTATTGAATCAAATGTTAGGCTTTTATTGTTTTAAAGTTCTTTGGTGTACAAAATCTATTACAGAAAGAAAGGCGTAATATCATTTATATCCGATTCATTCCAATCACGGCTTAAAATTCGCATTTATTAAGAAAAACTACCTAAAAACAAAATAATATGACGTATCAGTTTTAAAGATTTAGACAACGATCTTGCACTTTGCATATGTAGGAATTCAAATTGTTATTCTAATAAGCTGAGATACAAACTCAATATTTTTAGTAAAAATAAAAAAAGAAAAAGAAAACTTCATTTTATTTTTTATTTAAAATTTTCATAATTTTTTTTTTTTTTTTTTTTTTTTTTCCTGATTAGCATCTTCTTGAATAATTTACTTTCTATGCGAGATCATAATTTATTTTTTCGAAGTATATAGGCGAACCTCTAATACATTTTCGCTTGTACCTCTAACAAGAAAGGTGCTATTTAAAAGTCTATAAATGGTACCTTTTTCCGAACTGCTTTGGTCTTAAAATTTTGAATATGGAGTCAAAAGTGTGTGTTACCATTCGAAAAAATGAAGTTGATGCAAGTTTTAATATGAGGATGAGCACCTAAGAAAAATTCAATTATAGCATTAATAATTAAACGTTACTACGAATAGATCGGCATCAACCGCATATCCATACGGTGATTTGTGGCAAAATAAACTAAGGGTAGCGTATTTTTTTTTTTTTTTTTTTTTTTTCTTTAATGACTGTAATCTTGCGAAACGGTTCTGTTGAGCTATAATCTCGTTATTTAGGGCATTTACATGACCGCACATTTCTCAGTTATTTGATAATTTTTCGGATTCTTTTCACGTTCACGGTACACTCTTGAAATGAATAATCGAAAAACACCCAAATTTCATTTGAAATACTTTACCGAATCACACTAGCTCCAGGAGTCTCCGCCCTTTTTCTTTTAGGATACTCTCAAAGATAAAAAAAAAAAAAAAAAAAAAAAAAAAAAATCCGCCTTTTTTTCCCACCACTAACTTTATACAGAAATACTTCTGGATATCAGATATATTTATTCCACTTTTTTATATATGCTGCTTTTATAATTATGAAAAAGAAATAAATAACTTTCAGCATATTAATCTTATAAACTTTAATAAATTTTAAATCCAACGTTTCGGCTAAATTCCTTCATTAGCCTTCCTCAGGGAAGAATGATGTTAAAAAACACATAAACATAGAAAATATAAGTACATGATACCACAATTACAACTTCAAAACATTTAACAGATGATTACACAAATTGTAAAAATATACTATATACATTTTTAAAAATATGCTAAAACACTCAAAGGAACATGAAACATGATCACTACAAGAGAAGGATAAAGAGCTACTAAAGCAAAGGTTAAAAATATCAAAATTGCGGGGTTGCCAGAACTAAATTAAAGCAGGGTAACCTTAAATTAATTTAAGCCCAAGAAATGAAGCCAAATTGAGGGGGGGTTTACGGATAAGGAATCGTTACAAATTTCTGATTTTCTTTTAATAATTTCGATTGATTCATAAAGAAGTGCTTGGTTTCTATTGTCAGTATTGTAAATTATTTTGGCATTTTCAAAATCGGGGTCAATGGGATTAGTATTATAATTTCGTGAAAAAGCTGTGTTGGGTCTATTATATTTTAAATCTGCAATATGCTCCTTCATTCTATCACAAAAAGGTCTATTAGTCATACCTATATAGTAGTTAGTTTTATTATCAACTTTATATGGGATTTCATAAACACCAGATTTTAATTTGGGGGGAGGAGGATCAAGTTTTTTAGAAATTAATGAATTTAATTTTAAAGGAGCTTTAGCAACCAAATTAACTTTTTTATGTTTAAATAATTTAGAAATTCCCTCATGAAGAGAGGGCAAATATTGAATTTTCTTAAACTTACTATTAGAAGATTTATTATCATTAGAAGATGAAGAAGGGGGAGGAGGGGACATAATTTTATAAATTAATTTATTTATAGTCTTGATTTTATAACCATAATTAATAGCCAAATTATAAATAAAATCGATTTCATGGTCTAAGGCCTCAAGGGTAGAACTATGACTAAAAGCACGTTTAATCAGAAATCTAAAATTAGCTATTTTATAGGACCAGGGTAAAGGATAACTGCTATGAAAAGTATATGGAATAATATTGGGCTTTCTATAAACAGAAGTTTCAACATATTGATTAAATCGTTTAATTTTAATATCCAAAAAGGTTAAAATATTATCGTTATTTTCAGTTTCTAAAGTATATTGAAGGTTAGGTTTTACGTTATTGATTATATCTAAAAAATCCTTAGGGGAACTAGATGGATCTTGCCAAATTATAAAAACATCATCTACAAATCTTTTCCACAATTTAATACAATGCATATTTTTTTGAACAAAATTATTCTCAAAATCTCTTAATTCAAACTCAGCTAAAAGTCCAGATATAGCTGAGCCCATAGGTGCTCCGTTAAGTTGTTTATAGATTTTATCGTTAAATTTAAAATAATTATTATATATTACCAATTTCAAGGCTTCTTTAATAGCAGTTTTTTCAGATTGAGAATATTCAGTAGATAAATTGAGTCTATTACTTATTATATGAAAAACACAGTCCAAATCTATTGAGGGAAACAAGTTCACAATATCTAAACTAGCAAGGGAATCATGCAGCTGTATATTCTGTTCAAATAGATCATCTAAAAATTTAGCCAGATCTGAAGATCCGGCTAAATTTCGGATCTGAAGATCCGATTTTTTCAGATCCGGCTAAATTTTTAGATGATCTATTTGAACAGAATATACAGCTGCATGATTCCCTTGCTAGTTTAGATATTGTGAACTTGTTTCCCTCAATAGATTTGGACTGTGTTTTTCATATAATAAGTAATAGACTCAATTTATCTACTGAATATTCTCAATCTGAAAAAACTGCTATTAAAGAAGCCTTGAAATTGGTAATATATAATAATTATTTTAAATTTAACGATAAAATCTATAAACAACTTAACGGAGCACCTATGGGCTCAGCTATATCTGGACTTTTAGCTGAGTTTGAATTAAGAGATTTTGAGAATAATTTTGTTCAAAAAAATATGCATTGTATTAAATTGTGGAAAAGATTTGTAGATGATGTTTTTATAATTTGGCAAGATCCATCTAGTTCCCCTAAGGATTTTTTAGATATAATCAATAACGTAAAACCTAACCTTCAATATACTTTAGAAACTGAAAATAACGATAATATTTTAACCTTTTTGGATATTAAAATTAAACGATTTAATCAATATGTTGAAACTTCTGTTTATAGAAAGCCCAATATTATTCCATATACTTTTCATAGCAGTTATCCTTTACCCTGGTCCTATAAAATAGCTAATTTTAGATTTCTGATTAAACGTGCTTTTAGTCATAGTTCTACCCTTGAGGCCTTAGACCATGAAATCGATTTTATTTATAATTTGGCTATTAATTATGGTTATAAAATCAAGACTATAAATAAATTAATTTATAAAATTATGTCCCCTCCTCCCCCTTCTTCATCTTCTAATGATAATAAATCTTCTAATAGTAAGTTTAAGAAAATTCAATATTTGCCCTCTCTTCATGAGGGAATTTCTAAATTATTTAAACATAAAAAAGTTAATTTGGTTGCTAAAGCTCCTTTAAAATTAAATTCATTAATTTCTAAAAAACTTGATCCTCCTCCCCCCAAATTAAAATCTGGTGTTTATGAAATCCCATATAAAGTTGATAATAAAACTAACTACTATATAGGTATGACTAATAGACCTTTTTGTGATAGAATGAAGGAGCATATTGCAGATTTAAAATATAATAGACCCAACACAGCTTTTTCACGAAATTATAATACTAATCCCATTGACCCCGATTTTGAAAATGCCAAAATAATTTACAATACTGACAATAGAAACCAAGCACTTCTTTATGAATCAATCGAAATTATTAAAAGAAAATCAGAAATTTGTAACGATTTCTTATCCGTAAACCCCCCCCTCAATTTGGCTTCATTTCTTGGGCTTAAATTAATTTAAGGTTACCCTGCTTTAATTTAGTTCTGGCAACCCCGCAATTTTGATATTTTTAACCTTTGCTTTAGTAGCTCTTTATCCTTGTCTTGTAGTGATCATGTTTCATGTTCCTTTGAGTGTTTTAGCATATTTTTAAAAATGTATATACAGTGCCTGGCCAAATTATTAGACGCACTATAAATTTTAATAATTAAATGTTTAGCAGCTCAGAGAATGGTTTCCAAATGGATAACCATTCATTTTTATGCAAAATGGAGCTCCCTGCCATACAGAACGGCCTGTTAAAGATTGTTTGGAAGTGCTAAAAATCTCTCTGTTGGATTGGCCGGGTAATAGCCCAGATATGAAACCTACTGAAAACGTCAGAGAGCTGATGACGAGAGAAGTGGCTAAAGGTGTGCTCATAAACAAAACGCAACTCTTAGAAAAGGTCATTCATGTGTGGAATCACCATCCTCAGATGCATAATTGAAGCTCTCATAGCGGCTAAAGGTGGCTCAACAAAATATTAACATTTAATTGCATTAATTTCAAATTTTTTCAAGAGTTAATAAATACATATTTTTTCAATAACTATGGTATTTTATTTGTGTTAAAAAACAGGTAATAAGGTGGATAATTAAAAAAAAAATACATTGTATCTAGTAAAAACAATAAAGCTGTATAGTATCACCTGATAATTAAGATTTTACATAGAATCTTACAGTGCGTCTAATAATTTGGCCAGGGACTGTAGTATATTTTTACAATTTGTGTAATCATCTGTTAAATGTTTTGAAGTTGTAATTGTGGTATCATGTACTTATATTTTCTATGTTTATGTGTTTTTTAACATCATTCTTCCCTGAGGAAGGCTAATGAAGGAATTTAGCCGAAACGTTGGATTTAAAATTTATTAAAGTTTATAAGATTAATATGCTGAAAGTTATTTATTTCTTTTTCATAATTACTTCTGGATATATTTATCATGATTATACACGGTAGAGATTATTTCATAAAAATATTGGTAGCTTTTAATTTTTTTTTTTTTTTTTTTTCTTCCTGAGAGTTTCCTGAAAAAAAGGGCGGAGAGTACAATCCCTGTAGCCCTGATTGCTAAGCCACGTTCAAAACATTTAAATCGTGATGTCTTCCAATATATCAGCGGAAATAAACCTACCTGTTTTCTTACATAAGCCCTGATGACTGCATTGACTTTTTGGCTACATTTTTCGTCAACTTGCATAAACGCCTGTACCAGCTTTTTATGGCCAACCTATTTCACTGTTTTATGCAGTGTTGCCAGATCTGGCATATTTTTTATTCAATAATCACCAAAAATTTTGAGAATTGCTATTTGATACACAAAATAGACTGTCAATCTTCTAAGTGATTAGGTAAATGTTACAATTAAAAATTATTGGTGATTATTGAACCAAAAATCCGACAGATCTGGCAACACTGGTTTTATGGCACTTCTTTTTACAACTGTATTTATGCACTAAACCCAGTATAACATGTTAGAAAGTAAGATATTCTTGCCACATCCTCTGATCAGAATTTTTTTATGCGTTTATCTCGAGGAAAACGTAGCCTTCTACACATTACAAAGGACGGTGAAGTGGTTAAAACGTTTTTAATTAATCTGAAAATCAGCACAAAATATAGTTTTCTTTAATCATGATATTTAAATATGACCAAAAGTAAATATACATCTTCCTTTTTTTTTTTTTTTTTTTTTTTTTTTTTTTTAATAACGTTTCGATGCAAATATATTTAGATAAATACGTGAAATTCAGTTGAACAAGTGGGGAAACAGGAATAGAATAAAAAGAAATTAATTTAAAATTTATGTTTTTTATCCACTAATTCAGTGATATGAAAAAAGTAGAAGAAAAAAAAGAAAAAGAAAAAAGCATTTATTACTATAATCCTAAATACTGAAAATTTCACAAAGAGAATATAAAAATTTAATAAAGAATTTGAATAAAATTTTAAAGTAAATTTTAAAGAATTGTATGTTCAAATATATAATTTTTAAAGTAATTTTTTCAAATAAATTTATATTTCATGTTATTTTTTTCCCTATGGAAAGCATCAAATTAAACATTATTAATCTAATTAAACATTATTTTTACTGATGAATATTTTGTAAAAGCGATTATTTCACCCTGTAATTGAATTTTCCGTCATTAATAACTCTTTGACAGTAAATTAAAACTATTCTTTGATTGTTTATTTTAATTAAATGCAGATTTTTTTCTTTAACATCATAAAATGCGAATTAAAAGTTGACGTGAATATCGTATATTAGTTAATTTATGAAGTACTAAATATGATTCATTTAAGTTATAACATTTAATGCTCACTTTTAAATATCTTGTTGCATTTTTTTTTTTTTTTTAATAAATAAAAATTTTAAGTTTAAACGCAATATTTTTAACAAATAATTTATAAAGTCGTTAAAGAGAAAATGTTCCTATTTTTAGCATATTTTAATGTTGATAATTTTAATTTTATTTTAATTACAAAGTACAAATTCAGAAATGATAAATAAAAAGTGCCCAAGTGAAACATATGAAGTAGAAATTTCATTCATGAACCTTGAAAATTCTTTCGGGTAAACTGGAGTGGAAGGCTGATTTTTATACCAAATATGTTAAAAATACCAGAGCCGTGAATCGAACCCGGGCGCTCCGCTTAACGCACTGTTGTTCTATCACTGAGCTATCCTGGCTAATAACCAGCTCGGTATTTCTCGCATAATATTCGTTGGCAAGGTCACCGAGTCTGCAAACGCAGATATAACAGGTGAGAATACATTAATAGTGGCAAAACTCCAATAGACCACAAGATTTTAATTTAGAAATTTCATTTATCAACCATGAAAATTCATTCAGAAAAATTAAATATGACCAAAAGTAAATATGCATTTTTATACCAACTATGTGAAAATTACCTGAGCCGGAAATCGAACCCGAGACCACAGTTTAACGCGCGTATGCTCTAATTCATGGAGCATCCGTGCTCTAGCTCATAGCTCTAATTCATAGAGCTATTCATAGATGCTCTAATTCATAGAGAATTTCACATAGTTGGTATAAAAATCAGCCTTCCACTCCAATTTATCTGAAACAATTTTCAAGGTTGATGAATGAAATTTCTAAATTCAAATCTTGTGGTCTATTGGAGTTGTGCAACGATTAATACATTATCACCAGTTATATCTGCGTTTGCAGACTCGGTGACCTTGCCAACGAATATTATGTGAAAAATGCCGGCCTGGTTATCAGCCAAGGTAGCTCAGTGGTAGAGTATCCGCGCGTTAAGCAGAGGGCTCGGGTTCAATTCTTGGCTCTGGTATTTTTCACATAGTTGTTATACAAATAAGCCTTCCACTCCAATTTATCAGAATGAATATGAAGTAGAATTATTGTTGTAGAAAATCGTTATTAAGAAATAAGTCTCCATCATGTAGAGAAACTCTGTGTTATATAAATTTACCACGTCTCTTTAATTTTTATTTCAATATTTAACAATTTTCCTTTATAGACATTCAGTAGAAAAAACAAATGGATAACATTACCTTTATCATATACGCAGTGAGTGAGCATATCATTAGATTTTTTTTTTTTTTCTAAAGAAATACCGATCAAAATTGCCTTGAACTTTAGACATGAAAAGGTTTTCACGGCTGCCAACTTCTTATTTAATATTTCGTGGTGCTGATAATACCCGCCCCTTTTTCTACACCACTTGGTTTTTCGAGTAATTCTCTTCAAATTTAACTATGATTAAATAATAACTTCTAAACTCGACTCATAGGATCTACATGTTATTACAGAAAGCAGTTTTTGTTGCATTTACGTTTGCATAGCTGCTAACATCTTAATTAATATTCCTTAGTATTGTTAGTACCCGCCTTTTATTTCACATCAGTCTTTTTTTAGAGTATTTTTCTTCATATTTAATCGTAATTACATTTCAAGAGCTCTAAAAATTAAGTGATGTAGAAAAATGCGATGTTACTAACAGTACTACGGAATATTAATTAGGATGTTAACAGCTATGAAAAAATAAGAAAACGACTCTAAAAAAGACTGGTGTGAAAAGAAAAAAAAAACCGGGTACTAACAATACTAAGGAATATTAATTAGGAAGTTGGCAGCTATGGTTTTTTCTTAGGCTCACACTTTTCAGTAACGATTTGATCACGAGTGAAATTAGGGAACCAACCACAATTTTAAGAAAAACAAAAATACTTTGATTACTCTGTATTATACAAAAATATGACTTTAACGCATCATTTCATTTACTATTTACACAATTTTTTATGCTTTTTGATATTATTACAAGGAATATTTAAAAAGATATAAAAAAAATATTCTAAAATTATTTATTTATTTACTTGTAAGGGTTTTTTTTTTTTTTTTTTTTTTTTTTTTTTTTTTTTCATTTTATAGGAATAAATTGTAACAAAATTTTAAAAAACTTGCAGAAAAATTGACCAAATATTATTCCGAAACATAAAAAGCATACATTTACTTTGCAATGAAGTATGAGTATTTGTAGTAAACAATTTTGTACTGTGCATGCACAATGGAGAAGTACTTTTTTTTATTGCATAAGTTGAAAATTAAATATACACGGCAATTTATGTCAAAAGTTTATTTGAATCGAATAAAAATTAAAAAAATTATCGTAAAAAAAATGAGCCGGATTTTATGCCTTTTTTAGAGTCCAAAGCTCATAGGGTTTTTTCTTAAAAATGATTTTTCAAGGTATGGTTGAAATAATTGGATTTTATGATTAAATAGACGCTATATCTGTACTTAACCTTTCCACCTACTACTCGCAAAGCTTTAATTAATTAAACTTTATATTTTTTTAGTAGAGTGTAACAGATTTTGCTATTCGTAATAGATATTACAAAAAAAAAAAAAAAAGAAAAAAAAGAAAAGAAAGAAAGAATGCAATTATATAGAGAAATCAGAAAAAAACATTTTTAGAGAAATTTAGTATGAAAGTATGAAATGTAATTTAACTGTACAGCAGAATCATCGAAATGCATCAAAATCAAAAAATTGTATATATATATATCATCATCAATTTCAGTCTTCATCAATCCACTGCAGGATGAAAGGTGACTGTAAACTGCCCTTTTTCTACAATTCTTCTTCATTCTGCTCTTCCAGACTTCACAATTTCATCTCTGTAACAACACAGTGGTCTTTTTTTTATCTCTTGGTATCCAAAATAGAACTTTGGTGGTCCATCAATCATAATTTCTTCTCGCAAGGTGCCCAGTCCAGCTCCATTTAAATTTTTGATTCTAGAAATAACATCAGTAACTTTGGTTTGCTTCCTAATCCAAACGTTTCGCTTTCTATCTCTTCGGGTGAATCCTTACATGCATCTCTCCATGCTTATCTGGGTTCTTCGAAGTTCTTGCAGTGCTTTACATGTTAATGTCTACGTTTCTGAAACATAAGTTAAAACAGACAAAATACACTGATCAAAAACTTTTCTTTTCAAGCAAATTGGGAGGTCGGTTTTGAATATAACGCTATTTCTTCCGAATGCTCTCCATGCAAGTTTAACTCGGTTGTTAAATTCTTCCATGATGTTCCCGTTCATCGTAAGGACTTGTCCCAAATAAATATAACTGCATACCTTGTGAGGTTGTGAGAGTAGTAGGTCACCACGGGTTTTCAAAAATTATGCTGGATCCAGCAACGGAAGTGTTGGAAAAGCTAAAAATGCTTCGGCGCCAGTAGTAGGCGAAATTTTTGGATGGAATAGTTTTGCGTCAGCATAGCGCTGCAACGAAGAAAGTAAGTTACGGAGTATGAGTGAATACGAAGAGGTTTGAAAGTTTTATTAAGTGAAGAGATTGGAGTTGATGGAGATTAAGTATAAATATGAACGTATTTGTGGTGTAGAAGTGTGTGAAATAGAGGTGTGGAGTAGAACAGAATTGTTCTTAGGTGATTAAGTTTCTTAGTTCGGTAAATGTTGTGGTGGTTTTGAAGGTGTTGAATTATAGTGTAGAGTTTGGTGGATACAGGGAATCCTACCACCTTAGTCTAAGTTGGATAAGTGTCGTGAATCACCGAGAGCAGTCATCATCCTACTACAGTATTTTTACTGGTGAGATTCAGTTTGCATTTATTTAGGTTAGTTATTGAGATCATCTTTCTAAAGTTATTCAAGAGGTGCTATTGAGTTTAGCCCAAATATCCTCCTTGCATTTAAGCTCTAATAAAACATTATTTGTATTTGAATTTGAGTCTCATGCTATTTCTTACTTACTACTTAAGATACTTAAGTTAAAATTGAGGTATGGCGTCCACTTTACCTCACAGTGGCGCCCTTATTCGCTCGACACCCCCCCCCCCCCCCGCTCGAGTCTATTTTACTTGCTCTAATAATGTGATTGAAATTTTTGATGAGCTTGAGCAGTATTTTGAAATCTGTGAAATTGATGCTGCTGGTAGATTTAGTTCGTTAAAATACTCCTTAAAAGAAGCAGCGAAATTATGGTATGAACTTATTGCTTCTCCTTCACTTGGCCAGAGCCCTACTTATGAGGATTTAGAAGTTAAAATTACAAGCACCTTTTCCTTAGTTGCCGATAAAGCAAAATTACGGCAGGAGCTTTACACGACGAAAATGTCGTTCTCTGATGAACCCACTACATTTTTGCTCCGCAAACTTGAAATAATTAAACAATTGGAATTAAAATTATCCTTCGCTGCAGTGCTTGATATTATCACCCCACTATTTACAATTCAAATCTAGGATTACCTTGATTTAAAACCTGTCGCATCTTATGATAGCCTTTTTCAAATGTTAAATAAATATCAAGGCAGACACGCTGTTAAACCTGAAAATAACTTTAATCACCAGCAAGAAAATGTAGATGTTCAAAATGAACGGTGAGAAAATTTCGCCCCCCCCCCCCCTTTAAATGATTATTTCAATCGACCGCAACCAGCTACTCATTTGCAAGAGCCAAGCCGCGATACAAACTTTTCCCAGCCAAGAGCCAAGACCCAGTAATTTCAATCAACCTGAAAATATTGCAAGAAATCAACCGAGCTCTCCTAATACCCTAGTGCAATCTATCTTTCTAAATTCTATTTCTAATTGTCCAGTAAACTTACCTCATATGAATGTTATCCTACATGATGTTGTTATGCAAGCATATTGTGACACTGGAGCTGAAAAATTATTTTTATCATATGATACTTATATGAAATATTTTTCCTTCAAACCATTAAATCCCACCCCTTATAAGGTAATTACGGCTCAAGGCGAATCCTGTGTGAATCGGGGTGTGCTTAATTTAAAAGTAAAATTGAACGAGTTTGAAGTTCTATGGCCATTCTATCTACTTGACAAACTTCAATATTCGTGTGTAATCGGCCTAGACTTTCTAAAAGAACATAACTTTAAGATTAATTTTGCTACCAATTCTGTATTTATTGCTGGTACTCCTGTGCAAGTTAAGCTGAACGAACATGCTATTTCTTTAGAAAAAAATAACGCTCCTTTAAATGTTAACTACCAATTTAAAGGAGAATGCGATTGAACTAAATGTTGCAGCTCAACCTTTCTCAAATGAATTAAATTTGTGTTTTAAACCTGTTCAGCCAACAGAGTTATCTGTTCATTTAAATGTAAATAATGTTCCATTGCATTTTGCCATTAAACTTTTATATAATGAAAAGTTACATTTAAGTTCTAAAGCTGTCACGTCGACAAATTCGTCTATTTCTAATGAAAATGATCAAAAGGAAATGTTTAAATGTTTTTCACTTCGTTCGCATTCTAATAACGAGGCTTCTCGAAATCTGTTAGCCAATTTAAAAGAAAATGTTGTGGTTTCCACTAATAAATTGAACTATTTTCAAGCTTGTACGCCTTCAAGTACCTCAGAATTAGTGAGTAGAGAGCGAGCCGACACCGTTCCTATAGCTATGGACAGCGACAGGGTGCCGGGTTCGAGCCCACCCCAGGAAAGTGCCTCTCCAACACCTTACCTTGTTCCACAAGCCTCCAGCCATGTGGTTTCTCCGACGAGTGCAATGGGCAGCTTTACCAAGTCCTCTGACCTTACTGATGTTACAGCTGCAACCTTAAATCAGGTGATACCGTTTTTAATTTTTTTGTTAAAAAAATGTGTTATTTTCGTCAGAGCTGCACCAAAATGTTGTACACAGCATGAAGCCTTTGAGGACTTTCTCAAGTTAAAAAAAGCAAAACTCAAAATTTCAGCATGAACTTTCAGATTTGAAATTCTTGTTATGCTTCTATGTCATCATTTTTGTTCTGTTCTAAAATATATTTTCTATATGCCCGTTATATTATATTCCTTTCTAGCCTTCAACTGCCGAGTGGGTAATATAAAACTTTTCTTAGCCCCCTTGTATAAATATCCCCACTTTATATTTCTATTAATGATGTATATGTATGGTAAACTGAAACTTTTATATACGTTCTGAAAGTTATACAAATGTATGTTTTTTAGAGTGGGGGAAATTTTTTTTAAGCTATCTGCATGCAATTCGTGATTAACGTTTAACTAGACTGACCAGATCAAACTACCTTTATAATAGAGAAGCATTAAAAATTACAATTATCAAATTATGGATGTATCTTTTCATTCTAAAAAATAAGGACTAAAAATAAAGTGTTATTAATTAATAATTTAGTTTCTACAATTTTTTAAAACTTAGAAAAATGCCTTAAAAAAAAAAGGGGGGGGCGTCCCCATTTGTCCCCAGAAAATGGGGACGTTTGGTCAGTATACGGTTAACATTAATAAAACTAACAGTGTAGTTTTTTTTCGTTCATACAATAGCTAGGAGGGAAATGATTATTGTATATAAACTATTTTTATGTTTTTAGAGACAAACTGTTTCGTTTATTTGTCTACAAGATGTAGTTTAACTTCATTTATATTTTTGATACTGTAAAAAGCTTTTACATTCTAGAATCATTTTGGACGAACTGTTTCTGATGTCCAAAACCTCGTAATCTGATGTCTAAAGCCTCCATCTGCTTTTAACCGGAAATGGAAACCTGTTTTTTTTTAATGTCCCAGGTCGTTATCTACAATCTTAAACTCTACAGCTTCTGAACGAATTGGGCTTCAATCTGCATTCCTTGCCGCTGTTTTTCCTAGCCAGCTGTAATACAAGACGGACACTTCGCTGCAGTTTTTCGTGCTCTGATAAAGTGCACCTGTTAAACCAGACTATGTCCTTGAATGAGCATTTCTTTATTTTGTAAATTTTTTGACGATCATTTTATATCATGAACTTTACTATTGAATATCGCATTTGTGAAAAGCAACTTGCTTATGGTCATATAAAGTCTTTTCAAATTCATAAATTGCCTTCCTGGTTTAACAGGACCATGTCTGTAATGTCCTATTGTATTAACCTGGCCAAACTCAATCATTTTCTAGTTTTTTTAGTTCCGAAGTTTCCGGTTGTAAATGGACCCCATTTAGTTTAAAACTTATGTTTATTTTATTTTTTTTTTTTTTTTATTTATTTTTTTTTTTTCGGGGTAAACCGGTTTTACGCTCAGTAACATATTTTGTTTTACTCACTCTAGTATTTTAAGCAGCAACCATTTCATTGCTCTGTAACTTAAACTTTCCCCTCATTTCTTAAATCACTTTAAAGCTTATTTTTAAAACTCTAGGTGACGGCTGCTCTCAATTTATGTTGTCTTAGGATAAATGGGATAGTGTACTTCAAGAAATTCAGCGGGTAAAACCCGTTGAGAATTTTTACGTTGATTTTTTTTTTTTTTTTCTGTTGGAGGGGGACTGTGAGGTTAGGACTGTAGTAGGGTTTTTTTTTAATTATGCTGGATCCAGCGACAGAAGTGTTGGGAAATCTAAAAATACTTCGGAGCCAGTATTAGGCAAAATTTTAGGATGGAGTACTTTTGCGTCAGCATAGCACTGCAACGAAGAAAGTAAGTTGCGGAGTGTGGGTGAATACGAAGAGGTTTAACAGTTTTATTAAGTGAAGAGGTTGGAGTTGATGGAGATTAAGTATAAATATGAATGTATTTGTGGTGTAGAAGTGTGTGAAGTAGAGGTGTGGAGTAGAACAGAATTGTTCTTAGGTGATTAAGTTTCTTAGTTCGGTAAATGTTGTGGTGGTTTTGAAGGTGTTGAATTATAGTGTAGAGTTTGGTGGATACAGGGAATCCTACCACCTTAGTCTAAGTTGGAGAAGTGTCGTGAATCACCGAGAGCAGTCATCATCCTACTGCAGTATTTTTACTGGTGAGATTCAGTTTCCATTTACTTAAGTTAGTTATTGAGATCATCTTTCTAAAGTTATTTAAAAGTTGCTATTGAGTTTAGCCTAAATATCCTCCTTGCATTTAAGCTCTAATAAAACTTTATTTGTATTTGAATTTGAGTCTCGTGCTATTTCTTACTTACTACTTAAGATACTTAAGTTAAAATTGAGGTATGGCGTCCACTTTACCTCACAACCTTTTCTAATTTCTCCATATAAGCAGTGATCGTCACTGGAGAAACAATGGAATTAGACATAATTTTTTATTCTTGCTGAGGTTCATTTTCAGTCCAATGAGTTTGCTTTCTTTGTTTAATTCTTGAAGCATTTTTTGCAAATCCTCAAATGAGGAGGCAAGCAGTACAATAATGTTACGAATTTGTAAATAATTGTAGTTATTTTTATGTAAATTAATTCAAAGAAGCTTAGTGAGGTTATAAAATGTTATTTTTCTGCATTTCTAGTTTGTTTTCGCATTAAAATAGCTCGTTTCCCGTTAAAAACGCGTTGAAAAGCTTCACCAACGCAGGTAATTTCCTTGGCGCCAAATTTGGAGACCTAGGCGAGAAAAATCTTATTATCGATATACCAGATATCTAAGCTCTAACTCTAATATTCTACGAGTTATTGGAAAATACTGGAATTTATAGAAGAATATTTAAAGGATTCGGATTTCGGCCTTCGGTCAATTTCTCGCCGCTTTATGATAAAGAGCTCCTGACTAGAGATGGCATAAACAGTTACTTTTCAGTAATAGGTTAAATCGTTCCATACTATACTGTAGAAAAATAACTATTACCAGCTGCAAGAAACTCTCTGTGATTGGAGGAAATAATTGTTTTCTCCAATCATAGAGAGTTTCTTGACAGTGTACATTTAATAATAGGTTCTTGTAACATATTATTTTTACAACATATTACTCTTTAGTTTATATACGGCTAGTGTCTTTCTAATCCTTTCGGGATATACAATATATACATGTGTCCTGCATAGTGGATGCGATTCATGTTTTTGAGTTCCAATGCTTTCGAAGAGTAATCTTCACTATATTTAACATTAGAATTTCTGCAATTTAAAAAAAAAAAAAAGAATGAATGAATGGAAAAGAAAAAAAAAATCGCTGATAGGAAATAGTGGTAGAGTCAAAGTTTTATACAAACGCTTGTTCCAATGGTGTAAGCATGAGATTCCGTTAAATCAATTCATTTAAACATGGAAACAGAATATTTCAAATAATATCACGTAACACGTGCACGAGTGCTGTTTTCTATAAAAAAGAATCCTCATATTATAAGACATATAAATAAGAAATAATTAAATAATAATAATAAATCTTTAAAAAACACCTTTAAGCCATCCCAAATGTTAAACTACAGAGTAATTGTCTTTTTCGATTTTCCGAAGAACTTGAACATTCCAGATTGACAAGAAAATTAATATTTTTCATTCATACTTAGAAAACAGTCACTTTGAATATGTTTTCAAAAATTAGAAACACTTCTTTCAAAATATAAATTTTGCTTACAAAAACTGATTGAATAAAATTGTTTATTTTCTTTTAACATACGTTCATAATTAACTATCCTTAATACCGCAACAAATTTATTCATTTTAAATCATTAAAAATAGTCACAAGAAAAAAAAATGATAAGATAAAAATAAATAAATAAATAAATATTCAATTTTCTTATCAAATTATTCTTGAATAAACTCAAACAATATTCTTGAGAAAACCACAATAAATAAGTGCTCTTTTCAATTCCAGCTGCTACAGGCAATTTTAAATATAAACAAACACTCTTCATTCTTCCCCTCTCCCACTCCACACATCCTTTTTAAACGCCTTCCATTGTCTTCCCAAAGCTACTAGCATCTTCAATACGCGCGTAAACCTAACGCGTGTATTCCGATTCCCTTCCCATTCTCCATCCCCATGATACAATAATTAACATCAATTAATCACCTCTAACCTATCTCATCATGGCTGTTTAAATTAGCTTCATGAAAATATTATTTCGTTAAACGGTAGTAGTATTAAGTGTTTTCGACATTACATATCATGGGCATAGCCTATACTAATATTTAAATTAAACTAATATACTATAACATTCAGTCAAGAACAATACTTTTAAATAAAATATTAGAAATATGTAAAATAATCAAAGCTACCTATTTTAAAAGAATATTCGACGAATATGAAATCTACGAAGCTGAATTTCACTGGCAGACTATACTGATATTTAAACTAAATCAATACACCATAACATTCGGTTTAGAATAATACAAGAAAATATTAGAAAGATGTTAAATAATCAAAGCAATTACTTATTTCAAAAAATTATTTGACTGATATGGAACCAACTAAATAAATAATTGTTATTTATTTAACTCGTTACATGAAAGCTGGTGAAAATATTTCACTGCTTCCTTTCACTCCAACAAATAATCCAATTTCTCTCTGGGTTTTATTGGCACATTGCCAGAGATATAATAACTGTTTCAGAAAAGATTTTACCCAATCTGACAGAGCTACAGGTGGTGTAGCTCTTCTTATTTCTAATAATGTGCCTCACAATAATATTTCATTAAACACAGATATCCAAGCTATTGCATTGCAAGTCCATACTCACATGCTTGTCACTATCTGGAGTATTTATTTACCCCCAAATAAGACTCTCAGCTCTCGTGACCTCAACAACCTTATTTTGCAGCTGCCAACGCCTTTTGTAATTCTTGGTGAGTTCAATGGGCACAATCCACTTTGGGGTAGTCATGACATTAATCCGCGTGGTCAACTTATTGAGGACTTTGTCACAGATAATAATCTATGTATTTTAAATAATGGTGACAATACATATTTTCATGAACCTTCAAGAACTTTTCATGCAATAGACCTAGCCATTTGCTCTCCTATTCTTTATCCATATTTTATATTCTTTGTTAGTAACGATCTACATAATAGGGACCATTTTCCTCTATTTTTATCTTTTTATAATTTTAATGATCGTCATCCTGGAAATCTACATTATATTTATGACAAGGCCAACTGGACCGCTTTTACTATAAAAGAAACTATTACGCATGAAATGATTGAGGGTTATATAAACAAAGCAATCATTGACGTCACTAATTGTATTATAAATGCAGCTAATATTACTATTCCAAAAATCTTCTGGGCGTATCTATAAACATTCAAAGCCATGGTGGAATGATAAATACAATATTGCAAAAAGACAGCAACAAAAAGCGTGGGGGATTTTTAGGTGGTACCCAACGACTGTCAACTACATTGCATTCAAAAAAGCAAGAGCAAATACTCGAAGAATCCACAGAAAATCACAAAAGGATTCCTGGGTTAAATATGTTTCCAGCATTACCTCCAATATAAGCAGCAAGCAGCTTTGGCATCGTGTCACGAAAGCAATGGGAATTTATTCTAATCAAAGTATTTCCTTTTTAAAAGATAATGGCCAAACTATAACTTCAACTAAAAATATAGCAAACACCATTGGTAGATCTTTATCTGACATATCCAGCTCTAATTCCTACTCCGAACTTTTTTTGTCATATAAACATAATTCTGAACGTTCATCAATTACTTTTCACTCCTGTTCTTCACCAGAGTACAATAGTCGGACCCGATTGTGTTACCTACACTATGATTAAACATTTATCAAAACTGTCTCTTAAAAATCTCCTTCATCTTTACAATAGGATCTGGACTGGAAATATTTTCCCTGTTCCTTTTCACGATGCTGTTGTTATTCCTTTTCCTAAACCAGGTAAAGATGCTACTGACCCAAAAAATTACAGGCCCATTGCTCTTACAAGCTGTCTATGTAAACTACTCGAAAAAATGGTAAATACTAGATTGGTTTTTATTCTCGAAAAAAATAATTTGATTTCTCCATGGCAAAGTGGTTTCCGACGAGGCCATTCTACGGTTGACAATATTTTATTATTAGACACAAATATCCGCAAAGCTAATGTGAGACGTAACCATTTGGTGTCAATTTTTTTCGATATACAAAAAGCTTATGACAAGGCATGGCGATATGGTATTTTAAAAGATCTTTTTAATTTGGACTTTCGAGGAAATCTCCCCATATTCATTCAAAACTTTTTAAGAGTCTGACGTTTTCAAATTCGTATAGGATCAGTTTATTCAGATTTTTATTTTCAAGATGAAGGTGTGCCTCAAGGCAGTGTTTTGAGCGTTACGCTTTTTTCTTTAAAAATAAACGATATTCTTAAAGAATTGCCGCAAAGTGTCCATGGGAGTTTGTATATTGACGACCTGCAAATTTCTTGCCAGGGAAATGACATGCGCTTCATAGAACGCCAATTACAACTTGCTATAAAAAACATTAAATGGACAAATAAAAATGGTTTTAAATTTTCTACTGACAAAACATAATGTGTGCACTTTTTTCGTAAACGAGGTCTTCATCTTGATCCAGAGATTTTAATAAACAATAGGCCAATTTCAGTTGTTGACACTGCTCGCTTTCTGGGTGTTATTTTTGACAGAAAATTGAACTTTATGCCACATATTTTATACTTGATAACTAAATGTGACAGAGCACTTAATATTTAAAAAGTCCTTTCTAACACTTCTTGGGGAGCAGACCGTCCATCTTTACTCAAAATTTATCGAGCTACTATTCGCTCCAAACTTGATTATGCTTGTCAGGTTTATGGTTCAGCCCTCACTCTTATATTAAAAAACTTGACACAACACATCATAGTGCGCTCAGAATTCGCTCAGGTGCTTTCCGCACGACTCCAGTCCTTAGTTTATATGCTGACTGTGTGGAGCCTTCTCTCACTGATATTAGACAAAGACTTTCATGTGAATTGTACTTTCGCATCCTCTCACATCCTAATCATCCACTTCATTCACTTTTTAATGGTAACGATCATAATCTTCATGTGAATCGCCCATCTTGCATCCCACATTTCGCTTTTAGAATTAAGAACTTTCTTGCTGGCACCTCTCATATTCATACCAAAGTCCGTTCTCGATCACTCTTAAACATGACACCTTGGAACTTCCAGGTTATTTCTTGTCTTAATCCGTTTAATGGATTTGACAAATCTAAGATGCTTCTATTTTTCATGCCCTTTACTCCTCTCATCGCTCTCATCATAAGGACTATGTCGAAATATTTACTGACGGCTCCAAGACAAGTAATAAAGTCGGTTGTGGTGGTGTCATTGGTAACACCACTTTTAGCTATCAACTCCCTAATTCATTTTCCATCTTCTCTGCAGAGTTTTTTTGCTGTTGAGGTTGCTCTTAACATTATTTCATCTCATCACAGTAGAAAATTCATAATATACACTTTAAGAGTGCTCTTTATTCTCTTTCATCTAGCTCTTGTAACCCTTCTTTTATTTCAATTTTAAAAACTTATAACGAACTTCTGAAAAAAGGATTTGATATTTTATTCTGTTGGGTTCCAGGCCATGTAGGCATCAAAGGCAATGAAGCAGCTGACAAAGCCGCAAGGCAGGCTTCTGTTATTTTAAACTGTCCTATTCCTTACGATGAGATCAAGCATGCAATTAAAGATTTACTTAGAAATATGTGGCAAAGGGAGTGGAACTATCAAAGCAATAATAAATTACATGGAATAAAACCTCAAATTACTGTTTGGCCTACTTTAATCCTAGAAATTATGAGGTTATTATTACTCGCTTGAGGATTGGACATTCAAGATTAACACATAAACATTTACTACTTGGACAACAGGAGCCCACATGTCCTAGATGTCATTTTAATTCACTTACAATCCACCATATCCTTACCGACTGTCCTTGTCTCCGTCATTTGTATAGAAAATACTTTCATTAACTTCACCAAATCTGACGAACCTCTTAGGCATTAATCCTCATCATCTCTTGACAAATTTTTAAAAGAAGCTGGTTTTTATTATGACATCTGATTTTATTATTTACGCTATTCATCTGATTTTATTATATACATTGTTCATCTGTTTTTATTATATACACTGTTCATAAATTTTTGCATCGTCTTATTTTATACACTGTCTACTCTGTTTTCTATTATTTTATAAATTTTTGTCATTTTACCTATTCTTGTTTTAACTTTTATTGTGTTCTTTTTCTTAATGACCATCTGGATGGGTGAACCCATCCAGAAGCTACAATTTATTTTTTATACGATTGTTTGGCGCAGTATGTCCCATTATGTACCTTAAGCCATTAAAAGGCAACCAACCAACCAGCCAGAGATATGACATTCTCTCTCTTTCATTTTTTTTGCGTGCAGAGAGATAAAATTAAAGTGTTATTTATTTAATATGAACTTTTCAATAATATATTACGATGTTAATGGCTTCTTATGCAATAATAGTATTATTTATTATATTACATGAAATAACGCCCATCTCTACTCCTGACTAGTCTCTTGTTTGCAGCGCATTGCTGTTTATGTTAATGCTTTGATACAATTTGTACTGTGAATTCGTTGTTGTCAGCTGTTATTTGAGCTGTGTTTACTGGTGAAATTGAAGTTGATACTTGGTTTATAAACCTGTAATCGTCTAGAATTTTCTGTAAATAAACTTTTGAGCTTCTGCAAGTTTCGCCTTTCATTCAGAGACAACTTACGAACCCAGAATACGCAACAATATCATCCAAAAGTATCAAATGATTTATAAACTCTCCATCAATTTTTATGCCTCTCTGTTCCTAGTTTAATTTTTTTAAATCTTTTGAAATACTGCATTGAAGAGTTTGAGTGAAATTATGTTCCCTTGTCTTACACCCTCTCTAATTTTGAATGCATTACTTGTTTTGTGCAGTTTTAATTTGGTTGTTGCTTCCTTATAAATGCTTCAAATAAGATGAATATATCCTGAATTAATACTAGTATATCTTAATGCATCTATAACTGCTAGTGATGATACGGTGTTAAAAGCTTTTTCGTAGTCTATAAAAGCCGCACATAGAGGGAGTTCGTATTCATTATTTCTTTCAATAATTTCTCTAATTGTATGAATATGGTCGATGGTACTAAAATCACTTCGAAATTTTACTTGTTCTTTAGGTTGCGCTGCATCTAATTGTTTCTGTAAGCGGTTTGTCAAAACTTATATATATATATATATATATATATATATATATATTAAATTAACCCCGGAATATTAACCGCTTAACTGCCCCGGGCGTATATATTCGTCTCGCTATGCCGATGCGTTAACTGCCCCAGACGTATATACATGTCTTGCCGAAGTACGATCCTTTGTGTTAATGAAACTATTCTCACGGCTTTGGAATGCAATTAAATGCCCATGACAATGTTTTTGAAGGATTTACATATTTCAGAGAAGATGGAGAGTGTAAGGAATAGGAAAAGGAATGTTTTTGGAACAGAGAACGCATAACTATACGTTCCTGTGTGAAAAATGGTGGCACTGGGACGCGAATCTCATAATTTTCCGTCAGAAGGTAAAGGGTTAATTAGGATGTTCGCAGCTATGACACTATCGTCATGGAAGCTGTGAAAACCCAGATTTAAAATGTACAAATAAAGTTAAATGTGTAAGGAAAAGTATTATATCGGAAAGAAAGTATTCAATTACATTCGTGCATTGCCTCCACTCACAGGAAGGCTCTTTGTAGGTACATAATTTTGCGAAGGCTAAAATTATGTTACAATTGTATATTTAATGCAACCAAATAATACTACTGTGATAATAAAACATGAAGCTCTGATCTCATAATATTTTATTGCATGATACTTTCCAAAATAATTTTAAACATTTAAAATGGGACTTAAGTCACTTAAAATAAATAAATAAATAAAAAATATTACTATCATTATATTAAACAGCAAACTTCCGGTTGACAAAATTTTAATTTTTTTTTTTTTTTTTTTTTTTTGTAAAATGGACTTAAGCTACTTTAAAATAAATGGCTCATGTATCTTTTCGATTGATTTATTCATTTTATAAATTAGGCAAGCAATTAAGAATATTCTAAATAAGTGACATTTAAACATAATCTTTTGATCCCGATTTCACATTTTCGGTTAGTTTTATACATTTAAAGATTTAAAATATGTTTCGTAATTCCGGAAATATTCATGTAGGTTAAATAAAAAAGAAATCATTAACCCAGAAACTAATTGAGCAAATCCATACTGTCTAATTGCTGTAATTCAACGAATTTAGAATTGAAATATGCTGTTTATAATTTTGAGGGAACTTTGGTAGACATAATAATTCTAAGGATAATATTTCCTAACTTTCAGCAATAAATCAATAAAATGTTCTGGGCAGGCGACAAAACAACTATAAGATCATATAACGCAAACCATTATCGTATCAAAAGTATAAAATAACTGAAAAGTAACGTAATTTTTAACAATAATAAAGATATTATTTTAAAATTTAATTTGAGAGTTTTACTTATTTATGACTCTCATCTATGTTTACTTTCTTTTATATCTATAAAAAGAAAGTATTGGATTCATGAAAATTTTGGACCTCTAGTTTTCGATGCGATTTACACGTTTTGAAATGTCCTAAACACGGCCATGTCACCATTTTATTGACTATTTGACCATTTTAAGAAAATGTCTGTCTGCGTATGTTTCATGAATTTTGTGGACGCTCTATCTCACGAAATTATCAACGAAGTTTAACGGAACTTGGTATTTAGACAGACCTTGATCCAAATTGTTGCTAATTACATTTTGGGATCAAATGCTCAACAAGTGGAGCTGTCATCCTTTTTTTTATATATATATATAATTTGTAATAAGGCAATAGAGGGCAAAATTTCGCATAAATGTACATAAGGAGATTCATTTTTAACGAATGATTGTGAAAATAATATGAATTATATATGGTAGTAGTAGTAAACTAGGAAACAAAGTGTGTGCATCTAGGAGCATCGCTCTCACCCCTCGGGAGGCTGTGCCCCACCGGGGGTGTAAATTTTCAATATGGAAATCTTTTAAGAATAGTCGTCAATACCTTTAAAATGAATGGATGAACCACAGATCTGAGATAATTTAAAACAAAGTTATCGATTTTTTTTTTTTTTTTTCATTTTTAATGGGAAAAAAAAAATAGGCATTTAGTGTTACTTCTCTGATGATAGACGATTTGAGAAAAAAATCGTCTACATTCATTGTGGAAAATAGTTTTAATCTATATAAATAAAAGAGTACTTCCACTCACTTCACTCACTTACTCACTAACTAACTGACTCATCAACCCATAGCAAAATCTATTGAAGCCACTGACTCGACACTGGATCAGATCAGATTATAGAACAAAGAGTGTAAGTGCGTAGCGTACTAAGACAGGGATTTTATTTAATTCGGCCCTTTTCCTCCTAGGAAGGTAAAAAGCAGTTTCACGCCCGGTCACAGCTCTGCCCCCAATGAATGCAAACCTTCAAAAGTTTGCAGGAAGGCTTTTAGGCGATGTACTAAAAAAGTAGTTTATCCTATTTCCGATTAAGCACATGACTTTTGTGATTGCTTCTGCAATACATAAAGACCGACATACGTTGTTTACAGACGGAAAAATTATTTAAAATCTCAACAAGGAAGCTTCATTGAAGTTTTGACAATAAACAGTGTCCAATTTTTTTTTTTTTTTTTTTTTTTGGGTTGTTTGTTCATATATTAAATGATTTTTTAACTATTTAACTTAATTAATAATTTGTTGGAACTTTAGAAGCTAAAGTATTCGTTAAATAAAAAACTTTTTAATACACGCCATAATTTTCTAAAAATTCGCGATAATTACTTCGAATCAAAATAATAATCCAATCTTTCATCAAGAGAAATAAAAAATAGAGACGAATGCGGCAAGAAAGCAGCAACTTTAATCCGTAAATCCGTCAAGCCTCTCATGGATACCTATGGTCTTCTTTACGCTGAAAATAATTAAACATTAAAAAGAAAATTAAAACCATTTTCTAAGACATATTGAAGAATTTTATTAAAGAGAATTGGTTACTATTTGTAATTTTTAACTATTTTATAATTGAAATTATAATGTTAAATATTTTTATTAATGAATGCATTAAAAATATTCTCACAATTAAATTACAATCAATTTATGCATGTGTAATTTTTTATGCATAATTATGTTAAATTAAAGAAATTCGTCTGTCATTCTGCAGCATAATATTTCCTTAACTAAGTTAAAGTTGAATTAGAAAATGAAAAGTTTTTTTGTATGATTCAATCAATTAAGTAAAAACTGATAACACTGACCAAAAAACAGTTTATTGAATTTTATTGCTTTTCAGGAAATTAGAGTTGTTATATTTTTCTGGTAATGTTATACAAAGTACTTTTGTGAAGTAAAACGTATTATCATATAATGAATAGATTTAAAAATAAATTTAAAATCTATAATTAACGACACCGTTTGCTTTTTTTCGCTTTTCAGTCTCAATACCTTTGAATGCCTTTGTCTTAATACCTCAACATAGTGATTACTTATTTTGTAAATATAAGAGATTCAACATAAAAAGAAAAAAAAAAAAAAAAAACTCCTCCTCTGAGAAAATTGTCCAACAAATATAATATACCTTACAAAAAGAATAGTCTCATTTTTACGAAGATCGAATCCAGCATGAACCACTCGATTTAAGACTTTAACATAAGACACATAAATGCATAGTTACAACAATATATTGAGATAGAAAATAAAATCTCATCCATGATATGAAAAGAATATATATAATATATATATATATATATATATATATATTAGAAATGAATATTATAACAAAAAAACTTATGTTGTAGCTGCAAATAGTTTTAAAAAAATAACGATAAATAAAAATAAAATAAAATTTTCCCACTGGTTTAAGATGAAAAAATACAAAGGAAAGATAGTTCAAAGGAAAAAATTAGGCATAAAAATTAATATTAAACGTATTGTGAATTAAATGATATGTTTACTTCTCAAAGAAAACACATCGTTTTTGCTAATCAGGGCTTTAGAAATTTTATTTGAAACTAGAACATGTTTGAGGAGCAAACATTCAAATCGTGTTTTTCTAAAAATAAAAAAAAAATTGAGTTAGGGATTTTTCTTTAAACTTAACATAAAAATGGTATGTCTACATATTTTCCTAGTATCTAAACAAACGATAATTAGGTTTTAAGTTTAGTTATTTTTTAATTTATTAGTTTTTGTGTTGACTGAAAAATTGTATTCGAAGAAGAAAACATGGTTTGAATGTTTACTCCTCATTTATAATACTAACGGAATTGGAAACTTTTTTAATATTTTTTAATAATTTCGCATATTATTTTAATTTTATTATGTTTAGCGGGTAAAAATATCAAATAAGTAGCAACAGCAGCCTTGAGATTTATTTAACCGATTATGGTGCAATATGTGTTTAAATAAAAAAATTATGTTGTAATATTTGGTTAAATTAAACAGTACTTTTTCTTAGACATTTAGACTCTTAAAACGTTGTGATGTAAAAGGTGAAATATTTTGTTTTCTTTTAATGTCATGTAAACTGATATTAAATGACATAAACTGATATGAGAGACAAACTAGCAATGAACACTAAGAAAAAATTCTGTAACTGACATCTAGAATCTAAATTGTGGCTCTAGAAAAAATAGTTCCATGTCATCTTTATAAATCTTATTCCACTTTGAAAGCGAGTTCTAGAAACCAATATTAGAATTCTAGAGCGTTTGCCGATATTCTCGAGGGCAATGTTATTTAAAAATCTCTGCAAATAAATGCGAATACAAGAGGTGGATTTCAGCAACAATAATCTTGGCTTATTCCCAATTCTTATACCCAATTCTAGAAAATCAAGCGAGAATTTTTTGCAGTACAAAAGATTCAGAATAGTCAGAATATTCAGAATATTGTTCACCATCTAGAAATGTGTAGACTAGAAATTCTCCATCATTTCGTCTATCAGTTTATTGGCGTGCCTAATGCGCATAGCTGGGAAATCTATATTTCTGGTTAAAGGATTTAGAAAATGACCACTTATTCATTCTAGATGAAGGCGGTATATTTTTTTTTTCTTAGTGGATAATAAATTTAGAAATACATTGACACTATCAACTTCATTGAAAAACAGAAAGCAATATTACAATCGGAAAATTAAATAATCAGAAATTTAAGTGCTTTCTATAGAAATATTATGTAAATTGAATCATTCCAAATGGATTTAACCACGGTTCCTATGCCTAGCAGTGAGGACGAATCCAAAGGTTCGGAGGGGTGCCAAATTGACCGGCAAGTTTGGATTTGGTAAACATCTAGTCATTCGGTGTTTTCTTATCGCTTATTTTCTCTCAGCGACAAAGGTTATCATCCCTATTTTAACACTGGACTCGTTAATTTCGCACTTGCGCAGAGGCTCCCATGGTCGCAAGAAATGTGGTTAAAAAATGCTCTTAGAAAACATTACACTGAGAAAAAATTCTGTAACTGACATCTAGAATCTAAATTAGGGCTCGAAGAAAAATATTTCCGTGTCATCCTTATAAATTCTAGTCCCCTTTGAAGGCAAGTTCTAGAAACCCCTATTAGAATTATTTGCAAATAAATGCGAATACAAGAAGCGGGTTTCAGTAACTATAATCTTGGTTTATCACCCAATTCTATAAAATTAAGCGAGAATTTATCACAATACAAAAGATTCAGAATATTGTTTCACCATCTAGAAATGTGTAGACTAGAAATTCTCCATCATTTCGTCTATCAGTTTATTGGCGTGCCTAATGCGCATAGCTCGGAAATCTATATTTCTAGTTAAGGGATTTAGAAAATGGCCACTTATTCATTCTAGATGAAGGCGCTATACTTTTTTTTCTCAGTGTATCTCGGTGTCATTTCCAGTGAAGTTCATCTCATTGAAGAAAATTCCATATGAATTAATCGTGGTGAAGTTAAAGACATATGTGGTCGTTTCATAGAAAATTAAGTTTGCAAAAAAAATTAGATATTGTCCCAACACGTCCTCGTCTTCTGGTTTTCAAAATACTTGAAATCTTGAAAAAACTAATCATTCAACAATTTTAAGATTCGGAAATGACCTTTGAAATTTGTGGCCAGGTAGAAATATGTGGAAAAATGTGTTGGTTTACGTTAGTGGTTGTTTGAGTTCGTATAAGGTAAAATCTACATCCGCTAGTGAAATATTTTATTCAAATATGCCATATATATTGCTTAACACATAACCTTCTTAGAGTAGCAGAAAGTTTAAAGAAATCTATGCTACTGTATATAAAATAACATTTTGTCTAAAGAAAATTTTCTTAAAACACTTGTGGGTATTAAATTTTGCGAAGAGATGTAACATGTAACCTTCCTTTTAAATCACAGACTACTCTGACAAGATCGTGTACTTGGATAAATGCTACTGTATTTCATTCGCAGAATTTTAGTCCCAAAAAAATTTTGTTATCCCTTTAGATAATGTATAATCACCTACTATCTTAACCAAAAAAACATTTACCATAATATCCCACTTCGAAAAAGTTTATCAAATATATAAACCCACTTTTCCTTCCCAAGTTGAGCTATTAGAAATTCGAAATCTCAGAGTCTTCCAATGCAACATTTTATAAATATTTTAAGTGCATATAATTTTGTCTTATTTGTTTTAAAATGCCTATTTTGTGGGATTTTAGTGCATAATGGCATGCACATTTTGAGACTTTTTAAGTGCACATAATCCGCTCTCTAATAATAACAAGTAAAAAATGCAACTGATATACCACAAGATATTCCAATATAATACACCTAAAAACTGGAGTTGAAGGATAAAGAGTATGACAAAAACACGAAAAAATTATTTCGGTTTTAAATAAGTGAGCACGGCTCTTGATCATACAAAAAATTTACGAAATATTGTCGCATAGAAGCATCAATGTTGCTGCCTTTTCAATTTATGTTGTTTCTTAAAAATTCTTCGCTACAAAATATTAATTTAAATAAAATTTTATTGTTAATACTATTACTAATGTGTATGAATTTCTGAAAAAAATAATTCTTCCAATTTTTAAATAAATAATTATTTTGAAAATATTCCTAACATCAGCTCTAGTCATTATTACTACTATTTCGGAATATTTAATGCTACATTCCAATAGAAAAGCCAGAAGGAATTGCAAAAATAGGATTATATATCAGCTAAATAATTCTCCGTGAATAGTAATACACATTGTTTTATGCTTCGGATCACATTTATTCTAAAATTAAATAAACACTCACACTATTTTGAAATAAAAATCATGTAAAGAAGTGGTGATTTTATGAATATTAAAGATTATGACAAATATTATTGATATTAAAGATGTAGCTCATAAACAGGTAAAGAATCGATTATATAAGCTAGAGACAGGGCAAAGCAATGAGATTTAATAGCATATTAAATATAGTAGTTAGTAGATTTCCTGATCCCTTTCCTAAGGGGCAGCGATGAAATTTGAATATGCATCATTTGAAAATAATGTAGTAGATACTTAAACGGTCATCGTTACATTCTACGAGACTTTTAAAATGCTTGTGTTCCAAGCATGTTTCATTTCCGATTGATTTTAAGTACTAACAATTCATAATAGAGATAATCCATAGAGATACAAGCCGCCTACATTTGGGCATTATCTTTGAGAAATAGCACCAGACTTACATGCAATGATATCAGCAGAAATTAAATGTAATCAACACAATCCCAGAACAATTAAATGGATGTAAAGAATAATTACTAATCTGCTGTTGTACGAGATCACAATCCTCATCGTGCAACAATGATGATTGTACATCGCACGAGAGGCAGCAGTATTCCAAAGGCCGTGCCTGTCTACCCCCATACATTATAGAATGGTATATGCCGAGGAACTGAAAACCTACAATGCGTACATACAATGGATCTGTATGTACGCATATCCATTGATCGTAAGCAATTTTTAAAGAAGTCGAGTTCCTGAATGAGATTTACTTACGGCACAATAAACGGACATGATGCTAGTCGACTTTAGGGTGCATATATTGCTTTATCCAGACATCCTAGTCCGCTTGACATCTTTTTTTAACCGACTTCAAAAAAGGAGGAAGGTTCTCAATTGAAACCGTATGTATTTTTCTTGTTTGTTAGCTCATAACTTCTGAATATAGTTAGCTCATAACTTCTGCTCATAACTGCTCCGATTTTGATACTTTTTTATTTGTTGAAAAGGGCTTGGTCTGAAATAGGTCCCATTGTAATATCTTTACAATCTAAAGAAATACAGGGAGCCCCAAAAAATCAGTCCCAACTCGTTTAACTGCTAAACGGCTGCAGCTATAGTGATAAAAATGATATGTAAATATAGCAGAGTGGCCATGCAGTACGAGGTTAAAGCGCTTGCAGCGCCACCTGGTGGAAAATAGCGGAGTTAGTGTTCCTATCTCGAAAACGGTTCTAGAGAAAAAAGTTAATTATAAAGTTGAAGAGTATCACCAATTTAGTACGAAAAGATAGTTTAGACATTGATGCTAAAAATACAATGCTAAAAACGTGCATTTGTTTGTTTGCAATTTCTTACACTATGCCCACTTGAGCTACATTGCACATATTGTAGTAGCGTAGCTGGTGCGACATACGCTATATAGTTCAAAATACGGTTACTTGATACTTTTTGTTTTGTTGTAAAGATCTTGGTCTTAAATAGGTCCCATTGTAATATCTTTACAATCTAAAGAAAATAAAGCGCCATCTGGTGAAACACAGCGGAATTAGCTCTCCTATTTCAAAAACGGTTCAAGATGGCAGAAAAGTTAATTACAAAGTTGTAGAGCATCATCGATTTACAACGAAAAGACAGTTTTTAGACATTATTGCTACAAATAGAGCGCTTAAAACGTGCAGTTGTTTTTTCACAATTTCCTGCACTGTGCACACGTGAACTACGTTGCACACTTTGCAGCGTAGCGTATGGCACGTATACTCTGTGGTGCAAAGTACTGTTACTGTAAGCGGTCACATCGATTAGCGTAAACTCGTTTTCAACCAACTTCAGAAAGGAGGGTGTTCTTAATTCGAGCTATGTGTTGTTGTTGGTGTTTGTAAGCTTATAACTTCGTAAAAGATGCTCTAATTAACCGACTTCAAAAAGAAGGAGGTTCTCAATTCAAAGCGTATGTTTTTTTTTTTTTTTTCTTTTTTTTTTTTTTTTTTTTTTTTTTGTTGTTGTTGTTGTTGTTTATTAGCTCATAACTTCTGAAAGGATGATCCAAATTTGATACTTTTTGTTTAATTGTAAATGTCTTGGTCTGAAATAGGTCTCATTGTAATATCTTTATGATCAAAAGAAAATACAGGGTGCCCAAAAAAGTCAGTCCCGACTCTTTTAACTGCTGAACAGCTACAGCTATAGTCATAAAAATTGTATGTAGGTATTGTAAAGTGGGCATGTGCTACGCGATTCAACCGCCTACAGCGCCACCTGGTGGAAAACAGTGGAGTTAGCAATCCTATCTCGGAAACGGTACAAGACAGGGGAAAAGCGTGAATTATTAAATTGCAGAGCATAATCGATTTAGTACGAAAAGATAGTTACGTATAGTTGCGTATAGTCTTTAGTACGAAAAGATAGACATTAATGCTAAAAATAGAACGATTAACACGTGCATTTGTTTGTTCATAATTTCCTATTTTGTGCACATTTGAACGACATTGCATATGTTGTAGCATAGCGGGTGACATTTATGCTATGTAAAATCAAAGTATGGTTATTGTAAGTGGTCTCATAGATTAACGCATAGACGTTTTAAACCGACTTCATAAAGGAAGAGGTTCTCAATACAAACCATGTTTCTCATTGTTGTTGTTGTTGAAATTTGTTAGCTTATAACTTCGTAAAAGATGATTTAATTTTAATACTTTTTTTGTTGTCGTAATGATCTTGGCCTGAAATAGGTTTCATTATGATTTCAAGAAAAAACAAATTACAGGATACTCACAAAAGTCTGTTCTCACTCTAACTGCTGAACGCATGCAGCTACACTGGAAACAGAAGTATGTGTTGAAACTTCTGTCCGTCAGCTGCAATGCATATTTTACTCTTTGTTTGAACTTTACGCTGCGCAATTTCTAGCGCAGCGGGTGACTTGTATTCACTGTAAAGTTCAATATATATTCCTAACAGAATTTTTGGTTACGAATACAGCGTATCCGTTCTTTACATGTCTAAAGACTTTTTAATTTAACGTATGTTCATTCAATAGATAGTTTTTTGCTCATATCTGATAAAGGCAAGAAAAGTGACACAACTTAAAAATGCAGCATTTGAGAAAAATCAACTTAAAAATAACTAGAGTAAAACTGGCACAACTGTCTCTCGAGTGGATAACTTTCTAGATGGAGATGTAACTTTTTTGTTCACATTGGGTGCATTTCATGTATTTTTCAGTGACATAAACCATTTTTTGAGTCATGTCACTTTTCTTGGAAGTTGTGATTCGTGAAACTGGCGTTGAACGTCTTCTCATGTTCTGCTATATGAATAAGTTTTCACTGAAAAGATAAAAATAAAATCTTTTTGTAAAAAAATAAAACCGACTTAAAAAAGCAACTACTATTCAAACAACTTAAAAAAAAAAAGGTAAAAAGAAAAGAAATTGGTATGAAATGAAACTGTAAATTGCGCCTAAAAGTATAAAATAATTTCCTTCGCCAAACAACCTATAACACTACAATTAATCATAACTTTTGAAGTCGGCGCAATATTAAATAAAAATTGATACCTTTATTCAATACAAAAATCAAATCCTATTCAAAATACACATCTCACATTGTCACCTGTAAAACCTGTAAAACGCAGCCGAAAACTACTTTGATTCAAGAAAACAAATAAGATTTCGTAAGCAGCAAAAGATGGCGAAAATGCTGGTATCTGACGACCTTCGTGAAAGAAAAATCGCAAAATTATCTGGCAAACATATTTAATTTATTTGGGATATCATGATTATTTTGATAAGGTATATTAAGAGAGTAATCAAGAATATGAAACAATACTTCGTACAATATATATTATGAAAATATGCATCTTGCGTATATATTTTTGCATTACGTTTCGATCGCCAAATCCAAAAGCCACCAAGAATGATAGTTATCCAAGTTATACCAAATTTGCAAAGAAAACTCCAACTTCGTAGAAACATAAATACCGCATTGTGAAGAATGTTCACTGTTCTATGTAGATGCTACTAATGGACCAATTATATACAGTGATAAAACAATAAAGGAAACATGAAAATGGATCATTCGAGACAACAGCATTTGTTGATACCAATGTAAAAACAAACCTTTAAAAACTAATTAAATTTTATTTAATTTTGCGCCGGCTTCAAAAGCTATGATTAATTGTAGTGTTATAGGTTGTTTGGCGAAGGAAATTGTTTTATACTTTTAGGCGCAATTTACAGTTTCATTTCATACAAATTTCTTTTCTTTTTTCTTTTTTTTTTTTTTTTTTTAGTTGTTTGAATAGTAGTTGCTTTTTGAAGTCGGTTCTATTTTTTTACAAAAAGATTTTTTTTCTTATTATTATTATTAATATAATTATATATTTAGTTGTATTCAACAACGATTGGTTATCGTTTCAAGAAACACATAAGATTACTCAAGCCCAATAAATATGAATATTCCTCTCAAGCCACCATAATTGAAGTTATTTGTTTTCTTCTTTTCACGTCTATTTTAAGTAAAATATTTTGCAAACAAACTGTGAGTGCAAAACCCTATAGAATCAAAGAACATCATAAAAAGTGTGATGGTGCTACTAGTAATGAACACAAGCAAGTTCCTGCCGCTGCAATACAGTTTATGGAGGAAGAATCAAGTGATAAAGAACAAAATAATTCAACTTCTCTTCCTAAGAAATCAAAACAAGAACATGTCTCTACAAAAGTTGGATCTTCTAGAATTCAAAGTAGTATGAGTAATTTTACTGTGAAAACAAATTCATGAGAAAAAGATGCTTTGGATGAGGCAATTGCGAAATTTTTCTACAGCTGTAACATTCCTTTCTTGGTGAGTGAAAATCCGTCATTTATAAACATGGTAAACTTACTAAGACCATGTTATGAACCCCCCAAATCAAAATAGTTGGCTGAAGGTTTTCTAAACAAAATACACTGCCAGTTGCAATTAGAAATGGAAAATAAAATCAGTGGTAAAAATGTTTCATTGTTAGAAGATGGATGGAGTAACATCCATAACGAACCAGTTGTTGCACATTCTATTCACACTCGTTCGTAATTCATGTTTTATAATTCTGTAAATACAGGAAGCGAGAAAAAAAAAACTGCAGCTTATTGTACTGATGTAGCAAAAACAGCAATAACTGAAGTAGAGAGAAAATACGACTGTAAAGTTACGCTCTTAGTAACAGATAATGAAAACAAAATGGATTTAATGAGAACAATCATACATGAAGAAATGCCCTCCATTATAACTTATGGGTGTTCAGACCATTACCTAAACCTTCTTGGACAGAAAATCACACCAGGTTCTGTCATGAAACATATAGTTTCAGTCCACAAATATTTCAGAAACCATCATAGGCCAGCAGCATTGCTTAAGGAGTATTCGAAAGATGTGAAACCACATATACCTTGTGATGCACGGTGGAATAGCCAGGTAGATTTTTTAAAGTCTTTTGTAAAAAATCGCCAATACTATGTTCAGATTCTTGAAGAACATGAAGATGACATTGATAAAGGAATTGCTCAGGTCATAAATAAACAGATCATCTACAAGCAAGTCAAACACTTGCTGCTACAGACAAATCCCATTACTATTGCCTTTGATTTAGTTAAAAAAAAGAACTGTTCAGTTGCAGATTCTTGTTATATTTGGATTAATCGAAAGAAGGAAGATAATCTTATGGGTGCTTAGGAAAAAGAAGTGACATACAGATTTAAACAGGCAATTACTGATTACCATTTGCTAGTTTATATGCTGCATCCAAAGTATTTGGGATTGAAACTATCATGTGCTCAAGAAGAAGTGCCAGTATTTTACTTGCAAATATTAACCCAGATTTTGTACCTTATATCATAGCTTTGCAAAACAAATCGGCTCCGTTTCCTGAAACGTATTTTTCAGTCAAGTTTTTACAACTATCCGAGGTACTATATGGTGGTCCAGTTTTAAAAAATGTGCAATAAATGAAAGTTTCACAAGAATTGAGAGAATCTTCTCAAATTTCTCATTTTTGCATAACAAATTGAGAATTCGTTTAGGTTTAGAAACCGCATCAAAACTTGTCTTTTATTATAGACTGCTGAATAGTGTAAAAAATGTAAACTTTGATTTTTAATGGTGATAATATTCTAAATAAATTGTACTTTGGTTAACATTTAATTGTTTTTCCAATGCATTATCTATTGCATGTGAGTAATTACTTTTATGTCATTTTCTGAGTTTCTGCCAATTTCTGCCACAAGTGTGGCAGAAAGGGGTTTCTGTCATGCCGGTTTTAACCGGTTTCTACCAGTGGTTTTAACCGCCTCGGCATAAACTTGCCAACCCTGCACAGTGGTCTCTTCCTCGGTCTTTTCTTATCTCTCGGTATCCAAAACAGGACTTTGGTAGTCCATTTATCATCATTTTTTACTTTAGAAAAAGTATTATAAATTACTAACATACTCCCGCCAATAATTGATTAAAATAATTTCTGCCATTAAAAAGCTATAAACAAAAATTATCCATTTCTCTCTATTTTTTGCTGTAATTTTATAGACGTTTTAAGGGAAATGGTTTCCATTCTTTCCTGTTGAAATTTTTAACAGTGTGTCATTTTTTGCTATCACGAAAAATATTATTTTCGCAGAAATTTTAAATTATTAAAAAAAGTTTTCATTTTTAGTTAATCTCTGCCTATAAATTTATTTCTAATAAATATTTAACGGCATACTTCAGCTATTTTTGCCTATTATCTTCCTAAAATGTGTGACTTAATTGCAACATACTGAAGATGGGAACATTGTATATCAAGATTTCTAGAAATTTTTGGTAGTAATTTCTGAAATGTAAGGTAAAGCTAGGAGAGTTTGTGCACATTTTAACAAAATGTTATAAAAAATCTAAATTTTAATTTTTTCCTAAACTGTTGGTGCATAGCTTTGAAGTGATCCTTCTTCTACGCATTTCCATTACTATTTTGTTGTTATACTATGATTTAAAGCAACAGCTGTAATAAAACCAAGAGAACTATTTTGCGCAATCTCTCCTTATACGGTAGGAGAGATTGCGCAAATAGATGGGAGAGATTGCGCTTCATTTTAACTACAATTAAATTGTTAACAATGATATTTGCACTTAAATGACATTGGTATAAGGGTTTTGTAAACAAATATTTTTATATTACATGTAGATATTTCAATTTAATAATTAAAAAAACAGCAAATGAAAAAAAATTTACAAAGGATTAAAAAATTTATTTAAAAAAATAAATTAAAGAAGCAGATAAAAAAAACAAGACTATATAATAAAAAGTAACATTTAGTTACTAGATAATATATTTAACTTAAAATTAATAAAGTTCCTTTTCAGTTTGAATGGTTTCTTGTTTGTTGACCTAATCTGTCGTTGTCTATAATTGTTGAAGTCGTTGTTATAAATGATGCAACTTTCACCTGCCACAAGTAAAATTTTTAAACGAGTCCACGGGAAATCGTTTAAATTAAAAATATTTTGTAATACTATCATTCTATAAAAATTCTAGAAAGGCTTTTGAAAATTTAAGCAAACGTTTTTTAAAACAAGACAAAATAACCACGTTTAATCTTAGACAGTTCAAGCAATGAACATGCACATTTAAGTGGGCACTGAGCTATCCATGTTGTAAAACTACCTGGAGTTTCAGAGCGCCCACTGTACTCCTTCCTGCCGATCACCTATGTGCGAAATCTCTCTTAGATTTACTTAAGATTTCTTTATCTTATTTCAATTAAGTAAAAGAAAACATACATACACAGTATATTTTTTAAGGAATATTGAATATCTTTTTAAAATATTAAATATTAATTTAAAAAAATAATTTATTTTTAGAGTATAAACAGAACGCTTTAACTATTTGTTTTGCATATTGCAGTTTTTAGAAATTAAACTATTAAGAAATAAATTATTTTGTACTTTCTTCATAAAAATAAAATTTTCAAAACGCATTACATGTAATAATAATAATAGTAATTTATAATTTATTTAAAATTCCAATTTTTTCTTTTACATTTGAACCACCAAAAATTGCCTTTTATTTCGCATAACTGTTTATATTGTAAACTGTTGAAAACTTGATTACTTAAAAAATTTTAGTTTTCTTTAAAAATTTTAATAGAAAGAACGTTAAGTTACTTGGATAACAACGTGAAAATATGATAAAAAGTACAAATTTAACAACTAAAAATTTCCACAAAATTGTTAAAAGGCAGAAATTTAATTTTAAACTTTTAATTTCTTTATTTTAACCATTCAATAATTCTGCTTATTTATTCTCTCATCAAATTCTTTTAGAAAATAAGCTTAATGTGATGTCATTGACTTCGCCAGAAGCGATTATTGCATTCCCTAATGCTTTCAAGTAAGCGCCCTTCATTCTGGTTGAAATGTTTTGTATTAAAATGCTTATGCATGAATGAAACCACAGAAAGAATTGTTGACGACAGGAGTTAAAAGCTAATATTTTGCTTAAAAGCAGGAGTATTGATTATGATAATAATTAAATAAGGAATAAAGGAGGAAATTCTTCCATACTATAGTATATTTAAAATTATCAAATTTGCTTTTTCGATTTAAACATAGATATTAGTTTTGTTGCCGATGGTTAAGAAATAATCGATGTAATAATTCAAAATTTCTCAAAAAGTAATCAAATTTTGAAACATAAATATGTATATAGGGTCCTTTTTTAAGATATACTGGTACAGACCAATAATTCTTGCATAATATTCATAAAAATTGACCAAAGAATCATACCTACAACACTACTAGTTTTCATAGATATAATAAGAAGGTTAATCTATCTGGAACGTCAAAAATTTACTATGTTTAAATTATGAAAAACTGTCAAATTAATTTTTGAATACTTTTTTGTGAGCCCTTTTTTTTTTTTTTTTTTTTTTTTTTTTTTTTAAATAGACTTGTGAAAGTATTACCTTTTCAAAAGAGATGGGCGATATATAATGCAACCACATTTTCCGCACCTAGTATTGAGGACGATTCTAAAGGCTAATGTTCCTATTACACGAGCGTCAAAAGTTGCCTGAATCTACTGGCGATACAGTACTACTCCATGGTTTCCCAATGTGTTGCTCGAAACAAGCAACTTTTTTCTGTTGCAGCAATTTTATCGCCCGAAAGCAAGCGATGTCGCTTCTAGTAGCCAGTGAAGGGGTCTCAAAATGACGTCACGGTTTGATTGACATTTACGTCTCTTCTCCTCCTTCCTCTTCATTTGTAGAGACTATAGCAACCATAGCATTACGTCGTGAAGGAGGGAGGCGCGATGACCCTTTGTTGCGGCAATTTTTGTCGCTTCAAGGAATAGAGTATTTTCAGTCACGTGACCAAACCCTCGGCAACGGCCTTAGTAAGGCTATCAAAGGGCAAACATTAGTCTTTTAATACGGCGAAATATATCGAAACTCTTAATGATTAAACAAAAACAGATATACTCAGAAAATAAACTAATTGATAATGTAGATCCATATTCATTAGTAACTGTTAACAGCGATCAACTGTTTCCTCCAGTCAATTTGTGATCTGTTGGAAAATATTTTGTCTATACGACATCTGCTTACACTATTAGTGATTTCAATGCATATAAAAGTTTACAAGCATACAACCAATTCCAGTGCGGTTGATTGAAAGAAGTTTTTGGTATAGAGATAAAAGAAAAGTATCTACACGTACTATTGTGTGCCCCACAGTTACGATTTGAGCAGGGTACCAAATTGACCGACAGGTTGCGATTTGGTAAACATCCAGTCATTCAGCGTTCCCTTATCGCTTATTTTCTCTCAATCTCAAAGAATATCACCCTAATTTTAACACTGGATTCGCTGAGTCAATGCATGCACAAAAGCACAACTATATTTGCAAGAAACGTGGTTGAGGAACATGCAGGTATATTATGACCATGAACAGCCGCTGTTAAAAAGCAACCTCTTAAAAACATTGGTAATTATAACAATATAGTTCATAAATATTGCAATATGTACTTCAGATTAAATCTGTGTAGATGTATTCTATTTCACACAGTACAAAAAAATTACACTCGCTATAAATATAGAATTTCTACAAAGTTAATCTACAGGTGTTGAACAAAATAATAGAAACACTTTCATTTTTTTACGTTTTGTTGAGTATCTCAAAAAATTCTTAATGTGCTGTTCTTGAATTTTGGAAATAAGGAAAACACGTCTTTCCTCATATTTTCCAGCAAAGATTTTGTCACGAACGTCTTTAGGAGGAGAACACCAAATTCAATAAAATAAAAAAAATATTTGTGATTACCCTGTATCTGGAAATGCATCCATTCATCTGCAAAATTTAGATGTGATTAGAAATGTTATATTTTATACGTGTATAGAGTTTTGTGAGGCTAGCTTTAATATTTAAGGAGTTATACTAAATATTTTATTAAAAATTGCAAAAATATTTTGGCAGTTTTTACTTTATAACTAACTCTAAAGTTTTTTTTTTTTTTTTTTGTTCGAAATTTCATGAAACTTTCAGAAAACATGACAATGTATGTTTAAATCATTGTACTTTAGTTTAAAACAGATATATTTAATATTCAAAGAGATATTCACAGTTGTATTAAATAATTTATTACGCGCATGCGCGGACTGTAGTAAAAAAAAACGTTGATATAGTATAATGCTCAATTGCATAGAGTACCTTATAAAAAAAATCCAGTTGAATATGAAAATTCATAGAGATATCGGTGATGAAATGAGCTGTTTTTTAGCTGTCTTCTAAAAAGGTCTTTACGATAAGGGGTCATTCCCAAATGAAAATTTGTATCAGAAAAAACGTTTCATTTTTCTTTTCAAACTTTTAATTTTTCTTTTTTTATATAGGTATGTAGTACATACCTATGAAAAAAGGGAAATGAATCAGAAATATCGTATGAAGTTTCATTGTGTAACATAGTGTGGAGGGGGGGGGGGGGTGTTCTGTTACAAATTTGGGGGTTGGGGGAATTTGTTGTCCGCCTTCTAAAGGTTTTCGTGACAAAACCTTTGCTGGAAAATATACGGAAAGACATGTTTTCATTATTCCCAAAATTCAAGAACAACACACTGAGTACTTTTCGAGATATTCAACAAAACGTAAAAAAATGAAAGTGTTTCCATTATTTTGTCCAACACGTGTATATCTATACTCTGCAAATAAGTCATTGAAAATAAATTCGTCTTGTTATTTGTTTATATTAATTTTTTTTTAGTAAAAATAAATAAATAATTAAAATAAAAAATCAAGTGTATTAAAAAAAAAAAAATCTTGACTATATATTCAATACAAATTACAAAAATGAGCATAAAAGGGTAAAGAATATTTGCAAACTTCAAAAACCTGAGGGATTCAATTTTAGCATTACAAGTTTTAAATATTTACTCGACTCCAAATACAATAATTCCAATAAGCAATATGTTCCTTTTACCCTAATTATGTGATGTACAAAATTTCAACATTGTATAAATATAATTCTAAAAGTTTTTAAAGGCAGTTGTTGTCAACAGTCGCAAATTCAAATGTAAGAGTGATTATTTATTTATGGTAATTTGTGCATGACCCCTAGATTATTTTAAAGTGACAGATCTTTGTCATTTAGAGAAATTATGTTAAAATACTGAAAAATGATTTAAGTTTCTCTCTCTCTCTCTTGTTATATTTTTAGGGCTATCTATGATACAATGATGAAATTCTGTACTTTATTTAGAGTAAGACGTTTTACTCATTGGAACTTATTTTAATGGTTTATACTAAAATTTATTTATTATTATTATTATTTTTTTTTTAATAGTTTGTTTGAACAACTGAAAATTTTAATTTTGTTGTTCTTGCAAAAAAATTTTAAACTTTTAATTTATTTTACAAAATGCTGTATTTTTTACGCAACTTTGCAATTTATACTATACGTCATTAACATTTAAGGAATAAAAGCGATGTCAAAGTTTTCCGAACACACTGCATATATATTATTCGATAATATTTTAGACTTAAAAATTTGAAAATCTTAACAAGTTACACAAAAGTTGTTTTAAAAACCACTGTTCACTGCCGATAGTTGTTTTTTTCGCCTAACGTTTTTAATAGAGTTTTTCTTTCTGCGCTTTCAGTCCTCCTTGTGTTTCACAAGGGTAAAGCACTTTTTACATAATGGTAAGAAAATATTTTACTCAGCTTAGAATGTACAATTTTATAGTTAAAAACCAGGTATACTATTTGGAAAAATACAAATTGCAATGTTTTAATTATAACAAATAGCATTTAAATAGGTCGAGTTGAGCGGTTTTTCACTTCCCATTAGTGCTACACAATGGGCAATTAGCGACGATCTGGGACTCATCCTTAAGGGTGGTTGAGAGGCCATCACAATTTTGGTCCTCCACGGAGGGGATAATTTCCCCACTTTGATGACACCCAGAGATACAATTTGGATGGAAATATAGAGGACATTGCAATCACAACGAATTTTACATGCACCAGCCGCCATTAGTGTACACGACGGCCTTTAACACACTCGAGTATCGAACCCGCAATCTTCCAAGCACGTGTTCAGTACTCTACGGACCAGACTACCGTGGCCACGCATTTAAATGGTTTCGCAGGGTAAGTTTTCTACTCCTTTCATAACAAATGTGAATTGCCATCCAGAAAACAGAATGTATTATTATTAACAGACTTTTCTGTCATCGGATAATGTTTAATGTTGTGGTGAAAAATACTTTTTTTTTATTCTTTTTATAATTATGGATTATAATAATATGGACATTGACCATTTTTAACTGGACATGTTAATTACCATTAATCATTAGACGGACTAAATTTTGCATTATCAGAAAACACGGATCGAAGTTCTTTGGAAAAATAGAGACTATTTTTAAAATGTCTTTCTAAATGTAATTTTAATTATACTGTTTGTAATACTGGAATTGTGATGTAAATTACCTTAATTTATTTAAACTTATAAGCATCAAACAGTTTCTTTTACAGATAACTTAATATCACATGTTTCAAAACGAAAAATACTTATTTTTACAGTTAGTGTAAACTACATATGCCTCAAGATATAATTTTCTGATAGGAATTGAAGTTTAAGTAAATATTTTAAGATATATTAATATTTTAGTTAAATAAAGAAACTTTTATTGTTATATATTATTACTTTGGAGAAAAATATTTGAAATTTAAACGAATAAACCTTATTAAATATAATCGTAGCTGAATGCAAATTCACGAGTTAATATTTTTAAGGTATCGGGTATAAAATGTTGAAAACTACTAGTTATGAATTCTTCAAATATTTCTTTAGATATTTTTTAAAAAAGATGTAATAGTATATATGTTTTATTTCTTTCTCTTTATATTTTATTGGGATATTTTTTCATATAGTATTGTAATTTAGGTTTCCTTTTAATGTGTAATTTTATGTAAAATTAATTTTTTATGTGTTTTTTTACTGAAATAGAAACATCAGTGGTATAACATTCTTACAGGGTAATATTAAAGTATATTACTGTAGTTGTATGTATATATATATATATATAAAATTTATTAATAAATAAATAATAATAATAAGTACTTTAATGATAGCAAAATATTTTCCTTACAAGCATAACCAGTTATTGTCCGTAAGTCTAGAAAGAACGTATTTTACCATGTTTTTATTAACTTCGATTCTTGTTTGTGTGTTTGTTTGTTTGTTTGCGTGTTTGTCAGGGACAAACCTTGCAATCGATTTTTAACTAACTTCTCGACTAGCTGGATATTTGAAATTTTCAGGACAGCTCACAACACGGTGACAATACATTTTTCTAATAGTTTTAGTCAACTATTGCAGGTCCCGCTGACTTCGGCAGCGCTTATATGATTCGACAGAAAATTTATTTAACTAACTTCCCGACTAGCTAGACATTTGAAACTTTCAGAATAGTTCAGAACACGGTGAAAATACATTTTTTTAATACCTTTAGTCAACTGTTTCGGGTTCCCGCTGCCTTTGGCAGCGTTATCAGTACAAAGCTTGCAATCGATTTTTCACTAACTTTCCGACTACCTAGACTTTTGAAACTTTCAGGATAGCTCAAAACACGGTGACAATACATTTTTTTTAATACTTTTAGTCAACTGTTTCAGGTCCCCACTGCCTTCTGCAGCGTTTATATGATTCAACAGAAAATTTATTTAACTAACTTCTCGACTAGATAGACAATTGAAACTTTCAGAATTGCTCAGAACACGGTGAAAATGCATTTTTTAAATATTTTTAACCAACTGCTCCGGGTTCCTGCTGCCTTCGGCAGCGTTACCAGTACAAAGCTTGTAATCGATTTTTCACTAACTTCTCGACTAGCTAGACATTTGAAACTTTCAGGATAGCTCAGAATACAGTGACAATACATTTTTTTATACTTTTAGTCAACTGTTTCAGGTCCCTACTGCCTTCGTCAGCGTTTATATGATTCAACAGAAAATTTATTTAACTAACTTCCCGACTAGCTAGACATTTGAAACTTTCAGAATAGTTCAGAATACGGTAAAAATGCATTTTTAAAATATTTTTAACCAAATGTTTCGGGTTCTTGCTGCCTTCGGCAGCGTTACCAGTACAAAGCTTGCAATCGATTTTTCACTAATTTTTATAATAGCTCAAAACACGAGAGCAATGAATTTTTTTTTTTTTTTTACTTTTATCCAATTCCTCCGGGTTCCCGCTGCCTTCAGTAGCGTTTATATGATTCAACAGAAAATTTAAAAACATGGTATATAAAAAGATCTTTTTATCTTGTAATTATTTTTACTGTGATTAAATTTAAAGCAAGGTAAAATAAAACTAAAGTAAATCTGAATTAACACTAAGCGTTATTCATTTCCAAAATAATTCATTATTATTATTCATATTATTACTTTAATTCACGAAATTTTTTTTATTTTGTAATTACTGACACATTAAGTTAGAACTTTAGTTCTAAATACACACAGTTTTCCTTATTTAAACACAGCCAAAATTGAATATTATGCTATTTTTATATACTCTTTAGTTTTAGTTGCATGATTGTATAAATTTTAAAATATGTATTGCCAAAGCAAGGACTAAGTAATAAAAATAAAATTGCTATAATTGGTTACACCAAGCAAAAAAATAATATCTCATATATAAAAGCATGTAAGGGTACATGTAGAATATGTTTGCCTATAATTCGTGTTCTGCCGATTATCTCTTTACAGTCTTGTTCTATATAACTGTAGTTTGATTTTCTACATGAATGTACATAGTTGAAAATTCTGCGTTGATCAGGCTCGGCTGTTCTGATTATATTGAGTTCATTATTTTCATAAGGAATATGACTGTGACAATGGAATATTTTGAATTAATTTTCAATTCTTCTGAAAATAAACAGTGTTAAAGATAATTCAGTGTAGGTTCAATATTAATTAGACATTGAAACTGCAATAAAGGAGCGCATTCAGGAAGCAGAGAAATAAATGTATCTATAAAAATAAAAAGTATGTTAAAAAAGAAAAAAAAAAGATTGTAATTTCTACAAAATGTTCTTCTCCATTATGTTCGATTTCATAAATTAATTTTGCAGTGTTTTATGATTTATTCACAGACTTTTCACGTACAATTAATTTTAAAGAATATTATTATATAAATATTTTTTAATTTTTCTGTAAATAATGTACACATCACTTAGCAAGTTTCTTCAATTGACTCTGGACTACCACTGGTAACTTTTTTGAATACCAATATTTTATGAAATAAGTATTCAAAATAAATTTTACATTTTTTTTTTTTTTTTTTGCCTTTGTTCTATGTGCTGCACTCCGATAATTTATGGATATATTAATAGAGACAGATATTCACAAAGCACTCATTTTTGTACAATTTCTTTTTAGAATGTTTCTGTGAGATTATATTTATTGCTTGTCATGGTCATTTACAAGAAGATTTATCATGGTTCGATGCAAATTGTTTTGGCAAGAATTCTTTTTACATATTACCGTAATTTTCGGTGTATAATCCGCATTCCTCCACCCAAAAATTTATTTAACAGAAAAATCTATATATTTTCGAAGAAACATCTCGTACAAATATAATGTTATCTGTCAATTTAAATTTCTGGTGCCAAACGGGTTTATGTGACCAGCGAATTATATGCCGAAAATTACGGTACATGCAATGTAAGAGGATTTTTTTTTTAAGCAAATTAAACTGGGACTTACAGTTTAAAGTGTTTTTAAAATACCTATGAACATCCATATCTGTTCCAGAATTCGAATCCAACACCTGCCAGTTAACCAGAGAACTATCCATTCAGCTACCAGATGATCTACATGCAATACAATATAAAAGAAATATAAGCTAAAATTTTATAAAAAGAATTTAAGCTAAAATTAAAAAAAAAAAAAGAGTTTAAAGAGTTTATTTCCTTGGCAATAATTCAAAAAGAAATTACTTATTATGTATTTAACAAATGATCTTATGTAATTTTGATGTTACTATATTTATTACTGCAACACTGACTAAATGAAAATATTGCAGTGATCTCAAATTGATTTAATATTTTTCTGATAAATTTGAATGCTAATATATGATTTTTTTTTTTTTTTTTTTTTTTTTTGTAGATAGTGGAACTATATTCAATTTAATTTTACCAAAGAATAACTTGTGAATTTTTGTTCATACATTTTTATTTTTAATTTAATACTTTCAATGAAAACAAAAAGTGCTGAATGCTAAATTTCGAAAAATATTTCTATTCATTTTGATTAATCAATGATTTCAAATTCTTTCTTTTACAAAAAATTTTGTAATATAAGAAGTAAATAAGAATATTGTTCTAAATATCATCGTTACAATCAAATTATCATAAAAAATTTAATTAAAAGCAGAATTTTTTTTAATAGATTTTTTTTTTTTTTTTTGTAAATTTAAATACAAATTATTATAATTATATATATATATATATATATATCATTTTTCTATTTTCTAAAAAAATACTTGTGTGAACGACTTTGAATTTCAAACACGCAAAGAACATTTATAAACTAATACTTTTCGATAAAGATTTAGTCACGAATGCAATTAAGAGACAAATCACAAACTGAAGAAAAACATTTAAACACTTTAAATTACCCTGTATCATAAAAGTCTATAAATGACTTGTGTCCTTTTTTTTTTTTTTTTTTTTTTTTTTTTACAACAATAATAGATTTTAACAAAATTTTACAAAATTTCGAGAAAAATTCGCCGAACATTAGAAAAACATTATTCTAAAGCATAAAATGCATAGATTTTATGTCCGATGAATTATGAGTATTTTCAGTAAATAATTTTTTACTGCACATGCGCTAACACAACACTTTTTCTATTACATAGCTTGAAAACTAAATACATACGGTAAGTTATGTCAAAAGTTCATTTCTCATTTGAATCGAATAAAAATTAAGCAAATTATCTCAAAAGAATGAACTAGATTTTATATATATATTGCGGAGTTGAAATTTCATAAGGGGTTTTTCATAAGGTTTTTTTCCCATGTCACATGCCTAATTTAAAAATCCGATTAATTCAGCTCATTACAAAAACGTATTTTACTAAAAACTCCTTACAAACTCACAAATCTTAGTAAATAATGTTACAGTTACAGGCCCATAAGAGAAATTCTACATATCACATATTTTCTTTAAAGATCCAATTATTTCACCCACATTTTAAAAATTCATTTTTATGTCTAACCCTATATGACCTCGTAACTTTAAGAAAAACCTAAAATTCAGCTCATTCTTTTTACGATAACTTTATTTATTTATTTTCGATTCAAATGAACTTTTGTCATAAATTACTCTATTTATCTAACTTTCAGACTATGTAATAAAAAAAAAAAAAAAAAAAAAAAAAAAAAAAGTTATATTTCGCGCATACCCAGTAAAAAATCATTTAGTAAAAATACTCATATCACAGCGAAAGTTAAATGCATGCATTTTATGTTTCAAAATTATGTTTCTTTAACGTTTTGTCAATTTTCTTGCAAGTTTTCCAAAATTTTGCTGAAATTCATTCTTGTTATAAGCAAAAATGCTGCCAAAAATATTAATAATTTTATATAAAAAAAATTATATCTGTCTTAATATTCCTTGTATTTCACAAAAAAAACATATAAGTAATACAGGGTGTCTATAAAATGTTGGACACATTTTGATGTTTAATGATTCATAAAATAATGAAGATAAATTTAAATTGATAACACTAATGGTTAGATAGACATGAAAAGTTTTATGGTCCTTGTCAATGGACTACTACATGTGTGCCATTTGTCGCACGGAGAATATCAAGACGGTAGTCAGTTTCGCGCCAGGTACGAGCAAGCATGTCGACATCCACATGCGGCTATAATCCTGGCCTTTAAGTCATATCATTCGACAATTTCCTCCTGTAAACGTTGTCCTTTATGAATCCCGAAAAGAAAAATTCCAGTAGCTTTATATCAGGTGATCTGGATGGCCAAGGAATGGTATAGACTTATGTGCGACTGTGTCATTGTCCCCCCTTTTCTTTTTCGTCTGAAAAGACACTCACATCTGTTATTTATTTAGACATGTTAGAAAATTTCGTATTTCCACAACTCGAAGGGCTTCAGCCACATGCCTTTTTGCAACAAGATGATGCACCACCTCATTAGGGTACCATCGTTCGTAGTTCTTTGAATGATCATTTCCCAGAAAGATGGTTTGGGCGAGGTGGCCCATTTTAAAAAAGTAATTTTTTAAATGTCGTTAAAAAGTTTGTAAAACTGTTCGAAATGTAAGTGTCAATTTAAATGTTATTGTACTTGCAATTGGAGTTCATTTTATTCTAGCGTGAAAAAATTAAGAACGAAACAGATTTTTCCAATATAACGTCGCACAAAAGTTTTCCATTTCGAACAAAATCATCTTATAAGATTTCCAAGATGTGAAAATGTGGGCAAAACTATCCAAATGAACAAAAGTATTCAAACAAGGAAGTAGCTTGATAACGTACCTCAGAGCACAATTCGACAGAAGAGAGAACGTCTATGGGATTGGCAACTGGATAGAAAAATGTAATCTTTTGTGGGGTACCGTGATCGCCCTTCACTATGGCCTATTCATTTTGTAGCGCCGATCGCAGCTATAGATTTGTTACTGGCGGTTAATCGTCTCTCGAAAAAATCCCATATATATTTTATGGGATTTAGCTGCAAGAACTTTTCTGGTCAATCCATGCATCGTATAGCTTCACTCTTCAAGAGCTTATCAACTGCCACTGATCGAAGAAAACCAGCAGTATTGTCCGTGAAAAGAATGCAAGGACCTACAGCCCCTCTGAATAGGCTCGCATAAAGTATGATATTTTCATTACAATATCTGACATCAGTAACTGTACTAATTTGAAAAGTGTATAACTCAGTACGATTACCAAGTACAATACCTTCTCAAACAAAAAGTCCTAAGAGTATGCAATCTTAAAAAAGTAATACATTAAAACAGGTAAGTAAAGCTTTATAAGAAATTATTATTACTATTATTATTATTTTATGACATTGAATTGAACTGGTTTTTGTTTTAACGGAGTCTTTAACACCACCACTCGCCAAAATTGCACGTGAAGAAGCTTTGGAAACACCCGACACGCAACCACTACTGGTAAATAGCCCTAGAAACAAGTACCACAACTGAGACACCAATAATATTGCATAAAAAAATAGCATAAATGTATGGAAGCCGGGAAAAGGTAGATATACGGGCTGGGCCCAACAACTTCTGGCCAGACCTGGTCATAGCCCAATACCTGGGACAGGGAGGGGGGGGGGGTGAATTTGAATAATTTATTTCATCACAGAATTAGTTTTTATTAAGTCGTGTCATAAAAGAAAACAGACTGTTTAAGCAGTGAGACAATTATTATCTGATATTATTATTATTTAGTTACTTTTTAATTTAAAAAAAATATATGACATTTTTCGTGTAAACTATTTAAGATATCACTTTTGCGCATAATTTAACTCAAGATATGTAAAAGAAAATACATAGTATCTTTGCATCTAGTACAAACTAAATATTTTTAATGCCATTCCAAAGTTTGAGATATAAAATAAGTTTTTTGTTTAAGAATATAATTTGTGAAAGTATATCTTTTATTTATCACAAAGAACACTTTTTATTTCAAGAATCATAAATTTGAAAAGTTATTCTTGAAAATCAAATTATCACTAACTAATAACTATATAAATTAATTCTGCCATAGATGTATCTAAAATCAGAAATTAAAATTTAGAATAAAATAGATATTAATGTACTTTAAATGTATTTTAAATTTAATTGTTAAATATTTTGATAGACTACAAAATTAAATATTATGAGTGTATAATCTATTCATTATTCTCTCTTTTTTTATTGGTGAATTTTGAATTCATTTTCTTAGACTCTCGTTTTTAAACATGCAAAACATTATTTTGAAATATTTATTTATTAAATTTAATCTAAAAAGTATTAATTGAAAATTGACGCATTCTTTATCTAATATTGCATCTTTTATACGTGAACTGAGGAATAAAATTTCAAAAAATTTATGTTACACCTTCGCTAATCTATCTGTAATCAAATATTATAAACATGCACTTCATTACTCAGGCAAAACTGTTATGTATAGTATAATATTATCGTATACTACATTTATGAAGGTCACTATTACAAGGGTGTAATAGCCACACAAACTGATTTAAGCAAGAAAAAAAATAACAATCTGTAATTGATAAAGTATAGGAGATTTGGAGAAGAAATTTTGCTGGTTAATGAAGAATATATATACCAGTCGTCGAAATTCGATACTTTTATCTTTACTTGCAACAAATAAAAATATCCATATTATTTCCGGTAGACTTAGAAATACGGATTTTGGACACATTTAGCATTTTGTAAATAAATAAAATAAAAATAAATAAAATAAATTTCAACTGATATTTACTTAAAAGCAAAAGGGTCATTCCATTAAATATCACACCTGTCACAAAATTTTAAAAATTGGGAAAATTAAGCAGTAGCATTGATTTGCTATTGATTTAGTATAATATAATTCTAAACCATTAGAAAAACAATTATACTATTTTTTAAGATTTTGTGATGGCTTTTTCACATTTCATGAACGGCCTCCATAAGAAAATAATCATATTTTATCGTAAATAATAATAATAATGATAGTAATAATAACCGATCAAGCATTTAGAATCATATCAAATAGACATGATGTGACAAAATAGAAGCGACATTTTAACCCTAACGCAATGGCTAGTCATTAAAGGGAAAAAATAGGTTAGAAAAATTATATAATTTTAAACTTAAAATGAGTAGGTTACATACATATAGATAACCTACTCATTTTAAGTTTAAAATTATATAATTTAAAAAAATAGGTTAGAAAAATTCTATAATTTTAAACTTAAAATGAGTATGTTATATATAGTATATAACCTACTCATTTTAAGTTTAAAATTATATAATTTTTCTAACCTATTTTTCCCCCCTTAATGACTAGCCATTGTGTTAGGGTTAAAATGTCGCTTCTATTTTGTCACAACATGTCTGTTTGATATGATTTTAAATGCTTGATTGTTTATTACTATTTTTTTTCTTCTTTTTTTTAACGATAAAATATTATTATTTTCTTATGTATATATATATATAATAAAATTCAATTTAGAATTTATCTTCCCAGGTGTACCTTTGAAATACAAGATCTATAGTTCAAAATTATCATAATTTCAGTTCTAAAACATTTATTTGTTTTTGTTATTTAGAAATTGGTTTAGTTATTATTTAGACTCTTTTTAAAAGAAACCCTTTTTATCTAAATCTTCTTATCTAATAAACATAAATAATTTCATTATTAGTCATTCTACACTATTTTATATATGTTTTTCTTTGTTTTGAATTGTTTTTGCAATTTAATGATGCAAATACAATAAATTCCTTTGTCCAATCTGATTTTATTATAAAAAATATATATCTTCTTTTTTGATTGAAGAAAAATTAACTCTATCACTATTAAAATTCATTTTATAAAACCCTGAGTGTTATGTAAAACGACATGTTCATTTACTTAACTTAAATGGAAATCGATAAATCTATTACTGTTACATGAAATTCCTCCAAGGAAAAAGAAAAACATTCTGACTTTTTATAACAGTTTAATGAAATGGATAAAAGACTATAAGCTAATTATCACATTTAAAACACTCTTGAATTAAAAAAAAAAAAAAAAAAAAAAAAAAAATTATAACTTTAAGAGTTTTATTTCAAAGCAGCAATTTGCAGCGATAGAAGTTAAAGTAATTTTTTAAAGGCATTTTAAGTGTGTGCTCTAAGTTAAAACTTGCTTTTACTTTAAAAGCTTAAAAGAATAAGGAAAAGGGAAAGAATGGTGAAAAAAAAAAGACAAAAATTGAAGTTTTTCAAATTTTTAAACTCGTTTTAAAATGCTATACATAAAATCAAATAACTGATACAAGTAAGCAAAATTTTATTTAAAAAAATTTATGGTGAAAAAGTTTTTTTAAAGAAAGGAAAATTTTAGTATCATATTTTTCCAATAGAGAACACTAAAAGAAAGCTAAAAAGAAAAAAACTTATTCTGTTTGTTGTTCTGCGGTCATTTTACGAAATAAGCAAGAGGTTAATGACGCAGAAGTTACCAGATTCAAAAATTCGAATAGCCAGCTTCATGAGGCGACTGATAAGCTAAATAATATGCATTCCCTAAAAATTATGGCAGATTTAATTAGCAAGCGGCCGCGAGCATGTATCAGAAAGGCATGACCAATTGAAACAGGGAGTGAGTTTCACGTATCCTCATATGTGAAATTTGCTTTAATAGGAAATATGTAATCTTGAACGAATGATATAAGAGACGGTGGAATAATGCATATTAGCCTGCAGAGTATACGCATAGGTTCCAAGTCTCCCGTTTTTTAATGGAGACTTAATACAAGAATTTTTTTTATAATTTTTATCAACATATTTAATCGTCCAAAATATATGTGATGTACTCCTTTTAAAAATTACTAGGGATATATATATGTGTGTTTTTATACTAGTGGTAAATTTGGTTAAAAAATTAGAAAGGTTGGCACCTATGTATATGAAGCTAACCGTTGCCTACTCAAGATGGCTGCCGCAGCGCTACCACAGGAATCAATAGCAGCGCTACTGCAGGAGTCATATTGAGTATACCAGAATATTAGATCGTGCCGTGTTATTCAGTGTCTTCTGTGATCAAAATTTTGGCTTCATATTTTTTAGGACATTTCATCTTCTCTTATATCATTGCTCCAAGTATGAGATAATCATTATTTTTTCTGATTTTTCGAGTCATTCTACCTTTTTCTTATTGCTTGTAATGACATAGTAAATTCTACTTTTATATTTGGTTTTAGAACTTTCGTTCCTACACTTATCAAAATATCACATTAAAAGAGTATTTAAAATTTTCAATCAGGTTCTATAACAGCAACTTGTAAGGCTCATATCTTAACAAAAATGCATTTCGGTAATATATTGTAAACAAAGCATAAAGATTTTCTAAACTAGTATACCGATATTGCTTAATAAATTCTTATTCGAAAATGATTACAATGGGGAAGTTTTTGTTAAATTTGACCGATTTTAGATATATAAGGAAGGTTTGAGAAATTCTTGGTTAAAATTTTTTGTGAAAATTCGATTTTTAAATTTGACAATATTTCAGCCCATGTAAACTACTGTGAATTCGATTGGAATGCAAACTGGAAGTCTTCTGTACATTATAATATGTTCCAATGCAGACAATAATGGATTTGCATACAATCCATAGTTTTGTTTGAGGAAAATTCACCGAACATGTATTCTGGCAGACTCTGATTTCAGAGATTTAATACCAAAAAAAAAAAAAAAAAAAGTAATTACTCTTGATCCAGAGCACCAATATGGTTTATTGTAGGTTCATTTGAAAACTCGAGGCGAGTTTTTATAAATTTGACCAATTATATGAGAGCAGTGATTTGGGAATTGCCAGATCTACAATTAACCGAGAATTTGATTTTGAATTTTGACAATGTTTAAGCGCTTGTAATTTAATATTAATTTCATATATTCTAATGTAAATAATGTCGCTCTAACGGGTTTCTCTATTCTTTGAAAATATGCGCTTACTTTGCTTGTAGTTCGATAAGAAACTTAAAAAATGTAGAGTTTTGAGAAAAAGGAAAATTAATATTTTTTTATCTGCCATATCTGGGAAACCGTTATAGATAACACATTGTTATAAGGACGTTTTCTGCTCCATATAGACTCTTCTATCACCTCCCTTCGTGTGAAAAATTAGGTTTGATTCACTCTGTAAATGGAATGTCAGTAGGTAGTTTATGTCAAGGATTCACAATAAAACTACTTTTTACATTAGTGATGCTTATGGGCATAGATGTCAACTATTTTAATTTATTCCGGAATGTTGTTATTACCCTCCCTTTCTTCACACTGTATTCTTTATAGAGTAATGTTCTACAATACATAATTCCGATTAAATATGAAGAAAATTACTCTATAAAGAATACGGTGCGAAAAAAAAGGTCGGGTACTAACAACATTCCGGAATAAATTTAAAAAGTTAGCAGCTATGCTTATGAGCAAAAGCCATATTCAACTAAGGTTTAACATAATATAATTGCATCCAATTTAAAGAAAAAAAAGCAAAATGTCAGGATACATCTCAATGTTTTCCGAAAGAAAAGGTTATATAATGATTTCAATAGATACTTTGCACTAGTAAAAACTTATATATTTTCTTGATTTCCATTATAATAATGAAATTTATATTTGAAACATGATATTTATGAAAAGTAATGATTTCTAATATATTTTAATTTCTTTAAATATATCAACTTTTACTATGACGCATTTTCTTCCACATATTTGCTAACACTCACGCATGCCCCGAAAAAAAAATAAACTATTGTAGGGAATTTCTTTACCAGCAACCTCTTCATTCATAACCTTCAGAAAGTCAATATTTGTTTCGCAATTTCCAAAATATTTTGAATCTAAAAATACTAAGGTATTCTTAGAAGTTTTTTGCTGTTTGGGAATGTAAGTTATTTTTTGCAAGCAACAAAATGTATTTTTCAAGTAAATATAAACTAAAATTTAAGTTACAAACCACTTTACTGTTTGCAAAAAATATTCATATGATAAACACTTTTATTATGTATACAGAAGATTTTCTAAGACAAAATATCTAAGAGAGAAAATATTAAGAAACATGCAGTATGAAAGGTAATGCAATTTTTCACAATATGCTTATTATTTCATTACACTTTTCAAATTTTACCCAAGATTTTTCTTATATCGTTTAAATAGAAGTCAGCCTAATACTAGTGGTAATATGTGATCAATAGTTTTATACTACTTTTTTATAAGTTAAAAAGAATTTGAGTAAGCTTTAGGAGCTTCGTTTCAAAAACTTGTAAACTACATTTTGTAACCTTCTATAAAAAAGCTGTTTCGGTAAATTGCAATGTATTTTAATGTCATAATCCCCGGACCTAAGAATTAGCCTCCACTTATACGCACACACATTGTGTGTACATGTAATTATATAGATATATATAATTGCATATGTGTTCACCTTTTTCGTTTAATTTGAAATTTTCATATGTCTCTTCATTCATTTATTGGTAATTATTTTTGTTTGGCTCTAATTGTTGATTTTACTGAGTTGTCGGGCAAATTAACAGCGATATTTTGGATTTTTTTTAATCCACAGCTATTATCAAAAACGTCTTAGTATTTTTACCCCTCTTCGAATAATTTACCCTGATAAGGATATTGTAAGATTGTAAGAGGGAATGTATTTCGAAATAATTCTCCTATCGTCTTAGTTTTAGGTTGATTTCTTTAGAAATCGACCTATTGCAATCACTTCGTTTATCTCTCTCTCTCTCTCTCTATATATATATATATATAATGAAAATTTTGTCATCACGATAACTCCCAAAATAATACTCCAAATCGAACCAAATTTGGACAGTGAACTGATCTTATAAATATCTTGGATGAGTTCGTTAACCAAGTTGCTCCGACTTTTTGTTTTCAAGTGGCAGCCACTTGAATATTTCTAACCCACATTGTAAAAAGCGTATTTAAAGCAAGATTTGCTTGAATTTTTATGTAAATCTAGACTACATAAGGGTCTAAATGAACTTAATAAAGTGGCGGATATCTTAAGTTAAGTGGGGCCACTTGAAATCAGGCTACCACTTGAAAATTTAAAATCATGATAACTTCTGAAATAATACTCCAAATCGAACCAAATTTGGACAGCGTCTTAACTAGTGTTATGAATATCTTGGATGAGTTTCTTAACCAAGTTGCTCCACCATTTAGTTTTCAAGTGGAGACCACTTGAAATTTTCAAATTCAAATTGTAAAAAGCGTATTCCGAATTCGTTTGAATTTTGATGTATACATAGACTATATAAGTGTCTCAATGAAGTTTATTAAAGAACGTATCCGCCATTTTTAATAAAGTGGCAGATATCTTAAGTTAAGCAGGGCCGCTTGAAATCAGGCTACCACTTGAAAATTTAAAATCCCGATAACTTCCGAAATAATATTCGAAATCGAACCAAATTTGGACAGTGTCTTAACTTGTGTTATTATGAATATCTTGGATGAGTTTCTTGGCCGTTACCAAGTTGCTCCGACTTTTTGTTTTCAAGTGGCAGCCACTTGAATATTTCTAACCCACATTGTAAAAAGCGTATTTATAGCAAGATTTGCTTGAAATTTTTTGTAAATCTAGACTACATAAGGGTCTCAATGAACTTTATTAATGAAATTTATCTGCCATTTTTAATAAAGTGGCGGATATCTGAATTGGGGCCACTTGAAATCAGGCTACCACTTGAAAATTTTAAATCGTGATAACTTCCGAAATAATACTCCAAATGGAACGAAATTTGGACAGCGTCTTAACTTGTGCTATGGATACCTTAGATGGGTTTCTTAATCAAGTTGCTCCACCATTTTGTTTTCTAATGGAGACCACTTGATATTTTCAAATTCAAATTGTAAAAAGCGTATTCTGAATTTGTTTAAATTTTGATATATACATAGACTATATAAGTGTCTCAATGAAGTTTATTAATGAACGTATCCACCATTTTTAATATAAAGTGGCGGATATGTTAAGTTAAGCGTGGCCACTTGAAATCAGGCTACCACTTGAAAATTTAAAATCACGATAACTTCCGAAATAATACTCCAAATCGAAACAAATTTGGACAGTGTCTTAACTTGTATTATGAATAACTTGGCTGAGTTTCTTAACCAAGTTGCTCCACCATTTTGTTTTCAAGTGGAGACCGCTTGGAAATTTCAATTTCAAATTGTAAAAAGCGTATTCCGAATTTGTTTGAAATTTTGATGTATATATAGACTATATAAGTGTCTCAATGAAATTTATTAATGAACTATGGATTTTCTCGCCAAAAATCGCCAAAAAAGTCGCCAAGTGGAAGAGTCGCCAAATCCATTACCTGCCATATTGGAGCTTTTTAATGCGTTTTTAAGGGGAAATTAGGCTATTTTATCGTTAAAACAAACTAGAAATGCAAAAAATTAACATTTAATCAACTTACTAAGCCACTTTGAAAAAATTTCTACCAAAAAAAAATTGAATTATTTTCAAATTTGCAACAATATCTTAGATTAATTAGTTCACTGAGCACCTTTCTCTTCCATTTTGATCCAAGTGGCAGCCACTTAATTTTTCAACACGATGACTTCTGAGATTCTGAATTAATTCCAACTATATTTGTACAGTAGTCTTATCTCACAAATGCATTTGATATATTTGTCAACTTGGCCCATCATCTTGTTTCCAAGCGCCGTCCACTTGAAAAGTTTAAATTCACATAAAAAGGTATTTATGAACCAATTTGCTTAAAACTCCATATGTAGATAGCCTAGATCAATATTTCTACTAATTCGTTTAAATTTGTAGCCGCCATTTTGAAACAAAATGACGGCTGCTTGATAAGAAAAAAGAAATCTACCTACCCTTCCGAATAAGCCGGAAGGACTTTTTTTTTTTTTTTTTTATAATTAATTTTTATTTGTTACGTTATTTATTTCTGTTTGATTTGATTGATTTTGCCCTTGTTACACATAGTTTTTAGATCAATGTAATATAATATATATATACATATATATATACACTTATATATGAAATCGAAGTATAAAAATGTTGCAAGATGAAAAAAAAAAGGTTTTAAACTTTAGATGAAAGTTTTAGACATTTGTACAAGAGTTCTTAAACGTTGTTCATGTACTTTTATCTAAATAAAGTAAGTACACTAAGCGACAAAAAAAAAAAAAAAAAAAAAAAAAAAAAAAAAAAAGCCGCACTTGGATTTTTTCCTTTTCGCCTTCTACAACCGCCAATTGTATCGTTTAAAAAGCAAATTTTCGAACAGATTTTATTATGTTGTCCTCCACATACACATTAGCTTTGAGCCCAGTGTTAAAAACAAAATGTAACTGTCAGGAAAATTGTAATTTTAGAAATTATTTAAAAAATGGTAAGAATAAGGCAGTTAACGATGGCACAAAAAGTTTTAGTTTTTGAATGAAAATCAAAAAATATTTTAATACGTGAGATGGCAAAATAATTAAATGTTAACGAAATATTGGTAAAAGGGTTTTTTGTAAGATAAAAAAAAAAAATTGGCACTTTAAACTGGAAATTTGGTTTTAGGCGGCCATGTTGCTCATCCAAGCGAGATGACCGTAGTTAAAAAGCCATTGCTTATAAAATCGGTTTGTATTACATTTAGAACATAAAACAGATTCAGAAAAAAATTTTAGCAGCATAATTTCTTTAACTACAGTACACCAACTATTAAACAAAGCAGATTTAAATGACAGAAATTTTGAAAAAATCCCATTCTTAGTGAAGAGAATTAGGAAAGCAAGACCTCCGATGGCTGAAAAAATTAAAAAATGATTAGTTAATTATTGGGCTGAACTGGTTCTTTTTCATGAGTCAAGTTTAACTTATTTCAAGCTAAAGAAAACAAGCAGATCTGACAACGAAAATATGACCGACTTAATGAAAATCGCACTTTTAAAACAGTGACACATTCTCCGTACATTATGCTACGGGAATGCATAACTTTTAAAACAGTCGGGTAAATTTTTATGCTCAAGGGATCAATTAACTCGAAATAAAATATAATCTTCATAAAAGTGGTGCCTGTCCGACAATTTTGGGGGTATCTTGGACATTTCCGGAAACAGCGTTTCAAGATGATAATGCACCTTACTACACGGCGTCTGTGGTAAGTTTATTCACTTCAAATTGTCAAAATTTCCTATCCATTCCCATGAGAACCTATAATTCTGTAAGTAATCCTATCTTTTTTCACTTTAAGTTAAATCCCACAAAAGATATAGTAGAATTTCTTCTTTACCAGACATGGAAATAGTCCTAATCGCGATCCGCTCGAAAATGTTTCGTCTATAAAAAAGGCGGGGGAGAGGGGAGAGAATTCGAAATTTGCAGCCTACAACTCTGTCAGAACTAGAAAAAATTATTTGTGATACTTGGCAACATTGAAATTTCTGAGATTTAATTAAGACATTGTATAAAACTATGCCATTGTTCATTAAAGCAGTAGTTCCATATAAAGGTGAAATTAACCCAATGCAGAATACATATTTTTAATAAAAAATTGCTTAGATCTAACAAATAAATAGTTTTATTTCATATATCAAAATATAACTTGCTTATTTCATACAATAAATCATGATAGAATACAAAGTGTATGGTGATTGCATTACGTTCAAAAAGAAAGTTTTATGCAGATTTTTAAAAAGTACTTCGTAGAGTGCAATAAAGCGAATTATTAAATCGAAAATGTACATAGGTATCATTTCATCCCATTGGTATTATGCAAACAAGACAGTTTTATTTGTTTCAAACATTAATTTTAAAGTTATTACAAACAAAAAAGGTATAAGTCATTTTTTCTGCAGTGCGGCTTTTTTTTTTGTTGTTGTTGTTGTTGTTGTTGCTTAATGTATTTGTAATATTAGAATCCATAAATTAATTAGCTAATAATCTTTATCATTCTTGTAGTCTTTATTGACGTTAAACGAGGACAATAAAATTATAAAAGCACTAGGTTTACAATAATTGAGATTCAAAGTTTAGGACAATGGTATTAATTCTGCAACGAACCATGTTCTCTAAAAAACAAGTGTTAACTGCAATTTCGCTTTCGAAAGAATTTCCAAATAACTTTGCATAATTGGTGGAACCAATTACATAAAGCTGCGCTTTGCATCACAGACGTTTGCACTTGTGAGATTTTGGTTCCAACTAAGAGAAATAAATTTCTCGGTAGTTGCGTGTTATTATTATCATTATTTTTATTATTATTATTATTATTATTTTATTTATTTTATTTTATTTATTTTATTTTATTTATTTTATTTTATTTTTTCATCGAGAATTTTTGCTTATCAAAACTTGCCGTCAGAAATACCTTTTAATATCAATTAAAAATTATCACTAATTTTCTATTTACTTTTGTTAGCTGCATTGCTTTTTGTCTCTCACGGATTGAATATTCTCTAATTAGATGATAACAGCTTGCTGAATTGCAGCAAAAGCTTTGTATTTAATCTCATTCCAGTCTTATTTTATTGTTAGTATTATTATCCAATGTCCGTGATACAAGCTTAATCCCTGTGGAGTGGGGTTGGTTTAGGTGTTAAGACAGATTTTCTAAGCTAGTGACTTTGACCTGAGTAGATTGTCCTCCGCGAGGGACTTACTAAGGAATGATAGCCCCTATTTACACAATTTTTGGAGAAAATCTCCAAAAACTCTGAATAGCTAGGCTGATTATCATGATCTAGATTCAAACCCAGTACCTCTCATCTACCAGCTTTAAGCACTGAAATTTTCGGCTACTAATGGGGCCTTCAAAACTGGAGTAGAATACGATCATGTGTATTTTAATGATTATGCAGTGGGGAAAGAAAAGAACTTCTGTGCCAAACTTTAATTTATATTCATTCAAACTCAATTTTTTGACAGAAAGCTCAACAGAACTTAGAATATTGTAAAAATATCGGAACCTAAATAGAAAATATAGGAGAAAGAAGTATATAAAAACATTAATACAAGAGATTTATCCTGAATATCAAAAAATGCATAACGGTGTTCATTATTTGTGGCGTACTAGTCTCATGAACTTCCATTGACTAGATAAATCATATGTGCTAATTTTATTTAAAGCAACAATATATTTTGCAAAATTACGTAACTGTATTGTAAGAAAATCTACAACCGTTTTATGTTAGGCTAATAAGAAAAAGCTACCGTTTTCTGTCGGTACAAGTGGAAAAACATTTTTTAATAAAAATATTTCGTATCTAGTTTACACCCTTATAATTAAATGAAAATATCGATAAAATATCGCTTTTACATTTAAATTTATACGCTAAATTTATTTTTTTAAACTTCTCCAATAATTTTCACGTATATTTATACGAACAGGAAAGGGAGGAATTTTGCAGATGAATTTTTATCTTCTAAAACTTCAATTAAGTAGTGGAAATGAGGATTTGGTTTACTCTTAAACAATTTGCATGTCTAAAATTGCGATATTGTATATTCTACTTGGGAACACATACTTGGTTGACAGTCTGTTAATCCTCTGGAATATTCTGTAAAATAAAGTTTTAAGCCTCTGCAAGAACTGTCATTCCTTCACGGAGAATATACAAGCCTCGAATATGTAACAATATATACACTCATGTTTATGAAAATTGCAATACCATGAAGGAATAATACGACTGAGCTGAAATTTTCAGCAAATGCAAATTATAGTGTGTTAAGCAAATAATCATTCTTATTTCAGAGTCACCAAGCATGCGTGGGCTGAACAGCACCCTCTTAACTGTTGCTGAATTCGTATAAATAGAGAGCTGTAGCAGAACGTTGAAAACAGTTTATGGTCATCTGCTAATAGTAAGCGTTAGGTGAGACGTAACAATGCCTCTTCGACGAAAGAGTTAGACATTTCAACAACTTACAGAGTTTGAACGGAGAAGAATCATTGGCTTTTGTGATGAAGGATTTTCCTGTCGTGCAACAGCAGCTCGTGTGCAGCATAACAGCAGCACAGTGATGCAAGTTTGGAAGCAGTGAGAGAACCAGACAAGTCCGAAATCAGGGTTGGACCTCGAAACATGACGTTAGCGTGTGATGACACCTGGTCCGCATGGCGGACCGTACAGCATCATCTAGACAGTTGGCAGCACTTTGGTGTACTGCTACAGGTGTATCAATGTCTGCTTCATCAATTCGTTGACGAATTCATGATTTAAAAAATTGCACTGTGGTCTGCGTGCAAGAACTCCTTTATACAGAATCCCCCTCACGCAAAATCATCGACGCCTGCAGCTGCAATGGGCTCATGAGCATAGAGACTTCCGTGCAGAAGGGCAACAAAGGAATCTTTCTGACGAATTCCACTTTAATTTGGGGTACCATGGTAAACTTACGTGTTAGACGCTATACCAGTGAATGCTACCATCCGGAGTGAATTATCGAACGTCATAGTGAACGGAGATCTGATGTAATGGTCTGGGGTGTGATTGCATATCATGGACGATCTCAGATGCTACGAACTATGAATAATCTTAACAGCAACAGGTACATCAGTGAAGTGCTTGAATTCTAAGTTGTCCCTTTCCTTCAAGGAATACCTGGAGCTTTCTTTTAACGGGATAATGCCTACCTACACGTTGAAAGGAATGTTCAAGATTTCTTTTTAGCAGAAAACATACAGTTTCTTCCTTGGCCTATTCTGCAGTTGAACTTTGGATATGCATACCAACAATATGGAATGCTCTTCCCAGGAAAATATTCAAAATCTGTTTAATTCTATGCCACGTCGTATAACAGCAACTATTGCAACGCGTGTTGGCTACACAAAATGCAGATTTCGGACACTTAATGTTGTTTTTTTTTGCTTTGAAAATTTGATTATTTATTCTTACCAATACCATTCGTTTGTGTATTAAATTTCCTTAATTTCTAACAATTCCTTCATGGCATTGCAATTTTCGCAAACATGAGTATATATAGAATAATGCCTTCGGTTCAGAAATGATAGTAGCAAATAGTCCAGGCGCTAGAGGATGCAAAATGTGAGGGTCGAATTCCATCAACGTATTTTAAATGAGAATAGCTGACAGATTAACAATGTGGGTCTTCGCCGGTGCATTTCTTAGTTCAAATTTCTTGACCCCCCCCCCCTCCTCTTATTTTTAAAGAAATGGATAGAGTACATGCTAAGAAGTCATTTTAATGATGATTTCCACCATAATTTATAGTTTATTCTAATGATGAAAGTAATGTTAGGTTGTTCAGTAATATAAAAACAAAAATAAAAATAATAAAAAACATTTCTTATTAATAAAGGGATAGAGAAAACAGTGAATTTAAGTATAAATAAATGCAAGCAAGACAAACAATTACTCATTTTTATTTAGACAATCATTGTTGATACATTTACAGAATGAAATACAAAATGGTCCTGACTTTTTGCAACTGTCGGTAATTTGACGTACATTTACAAAGTCAAATTAATGAATATGGCAAAGAACTCAAAATTCAACTTGTTCGATATATTTGCACTAATGCTCCAATATATGCATAAATAAAAGACGATTGCGAGATGTACATTTGTGGAAGATTTGATGATCCAACAAAATGTTGCACAGTACAAGGATCTTTACTTTATGAGGTACTTGAATTAAATCAAATCACTGAGAAGCTGATACGAGGATGTTTTTTCACATTTCAAGCAATAAGAATTCAATCAGCTGTATGCGTTGCTGCGCCCTCCTAATATCTGTATTTTTTTTTTTTTCACATCCTTTACCGAACTTTTTAGACACAGCTAGTGGGACACACCCGCTTCGGATAAATGAATTGAAGTTTACATACAGTAGTTTAATTAGGCTTGAACACCAAATTCTAATTATTTGTATATCACATGATGTTCTATTGCATATGATATTCCCGAGGCAACTGGAGGGCGAAATTCACCGTATTTATAAACTGATATTTTCTGTTATCTGAACAAAAGCTAAGAAATCCGTTCTGACTCTGCAAAATGAAGTCAGTATAGGCTACTATTATGAAACATAATATAGGCCGACGAGGGAAAATATAGGGCCGATGAGTAAGCCATCCCTATACACATATAGGCCAAAATACAGGTTGTATTAATTATATGAGAATGTAGGTCGACGAGCGCGACCTTGGTTCAAACCCGGCACTTCCCTTCTATCAGCATCCAGGGTAGAACTTCTCGGCCATTGGTGGTGCTGGGAAGAACAGAGGCACTTGAAATAGCCCAAAATACCTTCGTGAAAGATTCCAGTACAAACGAATTATATTAGGTTCTTATATTTTAACATTCTTCTAAGTAAAAACATATTATTATTTCCGATGTCAACATTTTATATAATTTAAAAATTACATTATAGTTTAGCTTCAATGTCCCGTAGACTTTAGATATCTCTCTCTAATTTTCGATTTCAATGTTTGATGTTCCTAAAATCAACAAGTTGCCAAGAAAGTAAAAGCATCAATTTTTTAAATGTAATGTATGTACTTTCTACATCCATTCATAGCAAGTAGTTTTATCTCTATATTTGAAGCTTAAATAGTACCTTTTAAACTAACAAACGTAAAAACTTCTACAACAATGTAAAAGTGTTATTTTTCTTAAACTTGTTTATATACACTCTGCATTATTTCGATCCGAAATAGTTGTTGCAAGTTTTTATAATTAATAGCGTTTGTTTACAAAGTATTCTTCATGAATGGTTCAATATATGATTTTTCCCCTATATTCATATGTATTTTACATTTCAATAATATTAAGGTTTTAAAAATGTAATTAAACATCTCTGTTAATTGCAGATTTCACCTTCGCCAAATGGTTTTTAATAATTCGGTTTAACTTCAATGAAATTATTTTTTGTAAAATTTATATACACCCATACACACATTAAAAACAAATATTTTACTGATTTTATTAAAGACGCGTTTGTTTAATAAATTGACATTATTCAGTTGTTTGCCAATTAAATTTAAGTATGTAAAATGCTAATATAGTTTAACGAAAGAAAATCTTTCAACAATATTCTTCTTGAACTTTTTTCTAAAATTTTCTTAGTAATAATTTATACTTCCTTCATTTTTTAAACTATATTACTATAACAAATATTTAATAATGTTTCCTTATTAAGGACATCTACAGTGCATCATGCGTTTATTTTCTTGTAGAGACTCATCTACGCTTTGTCAGTGGAATTAATTATGAGAAAATTTTAAACAAATTAAACTGCTTCTTCTAAGAACTGTAAACATATTTTTTCAAAGCTTATACTTAATAAAGTTTATTGATATTTAATCATATTTATTGTATGAAACTTTTAACTACATAAAGGAAAAGTATTTTTCGGCTTATTAAAATAGTACATTAATTAATTTTCATCTAGCATATTTATTGCTAATAAAAAGAAAATGTATAATCTGTTTTGTAAGTTTCTTATATTATTTGTAAATTCCTTATGTCATTCTCGAGTAATTAAAATGTTACTCATATATTTGAAAGATAACGGAGATTTCATTTATTTATCTCTTTTATAAAATTTTCATTTCAAATTTCAATTATGTGACTTAAATGTACTATTAGAAAAATAATTTATAATTCAACAGAATGTGAAAAATTGTAGTTTGAAAGGTATTCTTAATTTAGATTTGAAAATAATGCGTCATGTACAAAATTCTTAATAACATCGAAATAAAACTACGCTCTTAAAAAAATAATTAAATAAATAAATAAATAAAAATATGGAACACATTAAAAAAAAAAAAAAGTTACACGAATATTTCAACTAATAATTAACGTAATACACCTGGACTATTCGGTGATCTTTCTCAAACGAATGTGGGGTTAATTCAAGTGCCATTTACGTTCATTCCAGAAAACGCCGGGTTTCGCACTACAAATTGAATCAGGGCTCTTTAGGGACAGCATCCATATTGCAAAAAACAAAAGAGGAAAGTTTCGTATGAAAAACCCTATGTTCAAGACATTATTAACTAGTAAAAGGTTATACAGTATATTTCCTTTTATAAGCCGAGAATTTTTGAAAAATTTTCTAAAGCTAAATAATTTTTAATGAAATGATTAATTTGTTTTATGAAATTAAGTTGTTTTCTTTCCGAAATTGTTGAGACACTTTTTTTTCCATTTGATTTAAGCAGAATATGCGCATGGCTAACGTAAAAAAGAACACTTAAAAAAAAAAAAAAATACTTAAATTTAGCACATAAAAATAACAATGAAGAATAAAAAGCCCTTTGATCTTTTAACTTAATTTTTCACAGTTTTGAAAGCAACTTATATACAAAGACTGGCTTGAAATATTTTTTCAATCTAAAAATAAAAAGAAGAGAAAAAATAAAAGGAAAAATGACGGTCTGCTACAGAAACATTTTAAAAATTCAGGAAATAATAGTGTTTTTTTTTTTTTTTTTTTTCTTTTTCTTCTCATTAAGATTCTAAAAAAGGGCAGTTTTTTGAAACACTCCAGTTTTTGTGATTCTAGATAAGTGGTCCCCCACTGTATAAAAAGAGAAATATTGAAACTTTTTCTAAAGCTAAATTAGGAAGGTCGGCTTATATACAGATTTTGATTTTTGCGTAAATTTTTGTTGGAAAAATGCTTTCTCATCTTATACACCGATCGCCTTATTATTCGACTTATATAAACATAAGGTAAATGCAGAAATCACAAATTCACAAAAGCTTAATTTTTTTCACCGTTCCCTTTATAAACTGCAATTTTTAATGATTTCTTTTTTTTTTTTTTTTTTTTTTTCTTTTCTGTTTTGAGGAAAGGTAATTTAAGATATCATCACAACCTCATTACTGGAATCCAAGACTAAGCGTAACGGGAAACTTGAATTTAGACTGATAGAAAGTCATGTAGCAGACTCCGTTGAAATCGCAAGATATATCAAATCAGGGTTGTGAAATTTATTGCAAGAAACCAAATGTATGCCTAAGCAATGCCAATTACCTGTTACCACAAATAATGATTACCGGTATTTAGAGGAGTCTCGTGTACCTAGGGCCATCATGTACCTAGGGCCACCCCTCTTTACTTAAATAATATTTAGTTTTAAGTTTTAATACTCAGTTGGACGAGTAATAACACCAGTTGCCACTTTTACAACTACTTTGGAACCTTTGAGGAGAAAGTTTTGACAAGTTACATGCACAAAAAGGATTTACATGGTTTGACGTAAAATTTTGCAGCTCATCTCTTTTGCTATTTTACAAAGGTAAGTCAAATATTTTTCTTTCATTTCTAGTGTATAATTTTGCATGTTATATTGAGTAATAAATGAGATATTTAATTAGACCTCTCTTCATGTGGATTTTTTAGTGAAAAACATTTTGAATGAAATTACCAAAACTTGTACCTAGGCCCGCATAGCTGCCTTGTACTTAGGGCCATGGATGGCACTAGGTACAGTTGCAATCATAGTCTTCATGTTGTTAAAATTTAATTGAAAAACTTTTATAATTAAATGAAGTACTTGTTTTATGAAGAATATTGCTTCAACCCTCCTCCAATCATATGCTTCAACCGTTGGACAGAGGTGTTTTTGGATATGAGATTTAAAAACACAGCAATAAATGAATTTTGCATACTTATTTTAGTCATATGAAAGCAAAAGGCAGAAGAAATCAGTTAAAAATAAGCAGAGGCAAAGCAAAGAAAATTTCATTTTCTTTTTAAAAACGAAAGAAAAAAACGGCAATATCACAAAAAGTGCATATTTTTGTATTTAAATTAATGCTATTCTAAAACCAATGGCTGGAATTACTTATAGTTATAGACATTAATGATAAAGGATTAAAAATTCCTTCCTGAGCATTGCTTGAACCTTCAGAAAGATTAGAAAGCTTATTTTCCGAGTTTAAATTTAAAAGTGTCCACTACTGGTACAGCGTCCACTGCTGGTGTTTTTACCTTATAAGGTGTTGTTTTGCATTTATTTAATTAGAGATCAGACGGCTCCTGTATGACTAAATTTTTATTTACAAGGAAACATTCAAAAGGTGTTGTCTTCAAAAAATATTGAAAGCAAATATATGTGATTGTACTCTGCATAAAACACCAGAAAGTGAAAAAATTATCGGCTGAAATGAATTACAGCGACCACAAAAAATTATCAAAATTAAGCATTTTTGGCGTTTTAGCGCTGTTAGGTGATAAGTTCGCTGGCACCGAGATTGCTATGTACGAACAAGGCCGTGTTTTGCTTCTCCGCCAAGTACTCAAAATCAATCGCCTAACAGTGTGAAATATTTGATCATTTTTTGTGGTTGCTGTAATTCATTTCAGCCGATAATTGTGTCACTTTCTGGTGTTTTATGAAGAGTAGAATCACATATATTTTTTTTCAATTATTTTTTAAGACGACACCTTTTGAATGTTTCCTTGTTAGTAGAAAGTATTGGATTCGTAAGATTTTTCAAACTCTAGTTTTCGACGGATTTATACGTTTTGAAATGTCCTGCACGTAATTTGATTGTTTTTAGAAAATCTCTGTCGGTATGTGTGTAGGTATCACTAATTTTGTGGGCACTGTATCTCATGAACTAATAAACGAAATTTAACCCTCTCAGCGTTTGAACCGGAATTTTGTAACACGAACAAACTCCCTCGAAACGGTTTGAGACTGATTCTTGTAATGTAAGAAATCTCTCTCTAAATCGTGCGAACCTGATTCTTGTAACTCTAAATAACTACTCCAAAATCGTTAGAGACGGAAACTTGTAACTGACCCTTCCCCCTTTTACCAACACGGATTGACAAGGGGCGGACAATGACGATAAGGTAAGCTGACAGTTGATATGCTTCTTTGTTGAAAGAGAGGGTTGATAACAAAAGAATAGAATAGTGAAAAATGTTCAAGAAGAGCTGTTGATAATTTGTAAAATCAGTTAAAATACTGCTTGACAAAACAGAACTTCGCATAAAAATTTTTTATTTTTTCAATTTAAATTATATCTTTTAGATGACGATTTTTTTTCATACGAATCTTAAAATTAATAATAAAAGACATTATTGTTAGAATAAAATAATGACAATTATTTGTTAAATCAGCAGCTTTATTATTATTGTTATTATTGTTATTATTTATGAACTAACCGAATATTCTGCATAAAACAGTGTTTTAATTAAATAATAATGTAAAGCATTTTAATATCCTGAAACAGGTTTTTCTCTTTTTATGTTCAGTACCTGAATTACAGTTTACTTGGTTTCATTGTAAATATTATTCATAGTGTAATACAATGATTCGTTTTCGGAAGTGTATTATATATATATAGGTAACTATTTTAACGAATTTATGAGTTTACAGATAAGAAAAACAAAAAAAGAGAAATGCAAGCCAATGCGCATAATTGCTACAAAAGGAAATGCAAAACTTAAATATAGGAATAAATTATCAATGAATAAAATGAAATACCCACCCCCCCAATATATATATATATATTAAATTATTCAAATTATATATAGATATATACATATTTGTTTCGGGGGAGTGCTGGCTACCAGTGAAATCTAATTTTCATGGAGATAAGACAAATTCAAATCGAACTATCATCGGAAACCCCTAAATCTAGCAATTTCCTAGAAAATATTCTTCTAGGTTTTGCGTTTGCTAATATTTAAATCTTTTACCTAATAATCAGATATATTTTTCATCTCAAAAAAATCTCTAACACTATCTATATATTATATATATATATATATTTATTTAAATTGTTCTAGCGATTTCCAACAAAACCAAATTTCTGTCATATTTTTTCCGGATTTAGTGCGAATTACCAGTGAACGATAATTTTCCTGAAGATCAAAATATTTAATATCAAAATATCGTCGAAAAAACACATAAACTCTATCTTTTTTTTTTTTTTTTTTTTTTCTAATCCTTCAAGTATTTTCGAAGAAAACGCAGTCTTAGCTACTTTTTTTTCCCCCTGACAAAACGCGGGTTTCCCGTGAACGCTAATTTTACTGAAGAAGAGCACAATTCAGATTAAATTGTAAACTCAAAATATCCCTAAATCTGAATTTTTATCAAAATCATTCAAGTAGTTTCTAAGAAAATCATGTTTCTGCCATATTTTCTCACGGACGAAGTGAAGGTTAGCAATGAAAAGTAATCTTCGATAAAAAGAGGATATGTCAGATGTGTTTCTAATCTAGAAAAACTTATTTTAGTCACATTTTTCATATAAAGACATGCAGGAACTCTTTCATTCCCTAGCAACGGTTACTAAATTTATTTCTTAAAATTACTTTAGTACAGCTTTAGCACAGGAGCCCCTTGGCAGTTTTTATATTTTTGTTTTCATTTTGACGATAAACTAAAATGAGTATCGCAATTACGTAAGTAAACATCTTGGTGAGAAGCGACCGAGATATTTTGGTGATAAATTTCAAATTTTGCCAAGAGGTTCAAGCTGCTCCATTGCTTTAGCAGAATTTTTTCAATTTTATTTAATTATTTTTTAACTTAATGCCAGAGGAGGGGGGAGGGGGAATAATTGGTCTAAATAGACAAAATATCTCCAGATAAAATATTATCCGTTTTTCATTCTGTTTATTAAACGAAAGAAAATGGCCAAAATAGTTTTTTTCAATATCGTTAACATCTCTATAAATTGAAATTAAAATATCCAGTAATTTTTAATTTTAATCTACATGCGCACTTTTTATTTTCTAAATTAAATATTATCTAATTCTTAATATACATATCAAGGTGTAACAAAATAAAAGGCGACAGCACAAAATCGGTGTCTGAAACAAATAGTCCTATCGTACTAAAAATAAAATAAAATAAAATAAAATACAAAAATAAATTTTGCTTCAGGTATTCGCTACATTCGACAGTGTTCCTCGCCGGTACTGCGTTGCCAAGGTCCCCACTACCGTCAGTATCTTATCCGGACATCTCAATTTGGTTTTTTATGGAACAACAAGTAGCTCTGCTTTTATTCAAGAAGTGTAATTTTACAGATAACTATATACCAGCTTCTATTAAACATTTTAGTTTTGGCACTATGTATTAGTGAGACATGATTACACGTTTTTTCTAGATTTTGCTTTCTGATAATAAAATTGCATGTGCAAAAAATTACAATTATACTGCTATTAATTGTATTATAAATGTATAAATAAAAATAAATTTTAATTACATTTATAATTAAAATAATAAGTTTAATTATTTTCACTATATAACAATATTATTTCTATAAATACAATTAAATAATTAAAAATAATTAAATTGAATAGTAAACATTGCTAAATGTGAATATGAATTAACCAAATTTGGTATTTAGTTGGACACTCAACAAAACTGGTGCTGACTACATTTGGGGATCAATCGCTCAAAAGGTGGCACCGTCATCCCATTTTTTTTTCTAAATATTTAGTATGGCAGTGTAGGACAAAATTGCGTATAAATGTGCATAATGAGAGTTATTTTTAACGCATGATTATAAAATTAATATTAATTATTGAAAATAGTAGAAGTAAGCTAGAAAAAACTGTGTGCATGTCAGGGTTGCCAAATTTGGCCTTTTTTTTTATTCAATAGTCACCAATAATTTTTATTTGTAACGTTTGACTAATCACTTCGAAGACTGATAGTGTATTATGTGTATGAAATGTCACTTCTCAAAATTATTGGTGACTATTGAATAAAAAAAAGGCCAAATTTGGCAACCCTGGTGCATGTAGGAGCACTGGTTGTCTCCCCCCCCCCTCCCCTGGGTGGCAGTAACCCCAGGGAATGTAAGTTTTCGATATGGGTACCTTTCAAAAGAACTTGTGAATAACTTTCAAATGAATAGTTGAACCATAAATCTGTAACAAATTAAAACAAAGTTGCCGATTATTTTCATTTTTAATGAACAAAAAATTGCATTTCTTATGTCGGGAAAAAAATGACTTTCTTTCGGCATTTAGTGTTATACTTATCTGGGATGAAAATCGTCTGCTTTCATCATAGGAAATATCTTTAATAAATAACAATTTAATAAATAATTTGTGCTGCGTGAATTTGTATAAGATTATATAGAAGAAAGTCTTGTGGTAGCCACAATATACTAGTTTAATGGGGCTTTATTCTCGTCAAATTTCAGTTCTCTTCAAAAGAGAATTTTTTAACCTCTTGATATGTAACTCCTAGACATTGTGTCTCTATCTGTTATGAACCAAAGTTCTGTATTTTATTATTATACTTAAAATTGTAATATTGGTTCGTGAATCTGGCAACAAGTTAATTCCTTAGTTTAAGTTTTTTTTCTCGTACTATACAAAAACTTAAGTAAAACTTTTGTTCTGTTTTTGTTCTGGTTCTACTTTACGAATGATTAAGTTCTTCTTTCTTTACGTATCAATATTTCACCGCATCTGTAAATAAACATAGTTTTAATTAGTACGACTGAGTATTCTTTGAATGTTGATAAGTAACATTTTGGCGTCCGCGATAATTGACCGGAATACATTTGTTTTTGTATGCTGAGATAAGTAACTAGTACTTTCTTTGCATTTACGGAATTGAAATTCATAAAGAATCAAAAGAATAACGATGGTGCGAATACGAGCAAAACAAAGAAAGATGGTGAGAAGAGCAATGTTTTGGATAATTTGAAACGAGAAAGGACAAATTTACGACGTCAATTTACGACTGCTTGTAAACAATTCGATGAGTTAATAGCTGATACGATGATAAAAAGTAAGCAAATTTCTGTGATATTTAATAAAATTTTGGATAAGTCAGAACGTTTATTTAAGCTTGACTCTGAATTGAGTGAGCTTTTAGAATTAAGTGATGATGAATACGATCAGACTGAATCATATAGAGATCGTTTCATATAAGTAAAAACTATATATGGAAAATATGAAAAATTATCTCACGATGAAGTTTCTAGTACAAGTTTGACTTCTGGCCTTAATTTAAAACTTCCTAAGCTAAATTTAAAAGAATACGATTTGGTTCCTAGAACATGGGTTGCTTTTTGGGGACAATTTTCTCACATCCATGTTGATGATAGCATACGAGAAGAAGATAAATTTCAATATTTACTTTCTTCATTGAAGTCAAAAACCAAAGCCAAGGATATTGTAGAAAGTTATCCACCTTCCAAGGATAAATATATTAAAGCTATTGAGCATCTTAAGTCGAGATTTGGAAGAACAGATCTTCTGATAGAAGTTTATGTGCGTGATCTTTTAGCTTTAGTAAGCAATATATCATCCGTCAAATTGTCGGAATATGATAAATTAGGATCATATTTAAGAGGATTAGAAACACTTGGTATCACTACTCAAAATTATGCTGCTATGCTTTATCATCTTGTTTTCTTGCTGAAGTTTTGAAAGCCTGGGACAGATATAGGCTTAACGGGGACATTAATGTTGAAGATTCTTTAACTCTGACTACAGAAAAATTATTAGAAGATTTAATGCCATATTTGCAACATGAAGTTGAGGGTGAAGAGCATTGAGTTTTAGCAGAAAGTCCCTTTGGTAATACGATGAAAAATAAGAAAGAGTATAATTCGCCAATTTCAAAAAACGAGCCAACAGCACCTGCTTTAATAAACTCCTCACCATCTAGTAATAAACTTATTTGTATTTTCTGTGATCGAAATCACTCCAGTCAAGATTGCAATACAGCCGCAGCTTTAAGCAATGAAAAGAGAAAATCAATAGTTATGAAGAAAAAATGTTGTTTAGTTTGTCTGAAACCTAAACATTTAGCGAAAAACTGTCGAAGTAATTTAAGATGCATTGTATGTAATCGACGTCATTATCTACTACTTTGTCCAGATTTGAAAACGAAACCAATTGAAATTCCAAACAGTCAAAATAGAATAGATACACTATTTGCTTTAGAACCATCGTTGCATGAAATTTATTTGAAAACTTTAATGGTACGCTTATGTCACAAGAATAGGTGTCTGAATGTTAGAGCACTCCTCGATGATGGATCTCATAGATCATACATAGAAAAGAGTTTCGTGCAAGAACTCAAGTTAACTCCAGTAGGAACAGAAAACTTACGTCAAGGATTATTTAGTGGTAGTACTATACCACTGAAAGAACATGGACGTTTTAATGTGGTTATAGAAATTGTTGATGGAAAATATTCAACCAAACTTTCATTTTTAGATCAACCTAAAATTTGTTCCAATTTGCCCAGAATAAAAGATAAAAATTTAATATCACAACTTTCATCAAACGGAATTCGGTTATCTGATGTTGACAATGATTTACCTCCAACTAGGTCACTCATCTGCGCAGACATTATTGGTTCACTTCTAACTGGAAGAATTAAAGTACTGAAAGGAGGATTATCAGTAGTCGAAACTAAACTAGGTTGGACTGTACTAGGACTTGGCCGAAAGCGTGAAGTATTGAATACAGTATCTTTATGTTTACAAAATGTTGAATTAGAAAAATTATGGGATTTAGAAACATTGGGCATAAATGATCCAATTCAAGAAAAAGCTAGGAAAATTTTAGACGAGGAAACACTTCTTCATTTTACTGAGAGTGTTAAGATCAATGATGAAAATAGATATGAAATCTCACGACCCTGGTTGCCACGACATCCTCCGTTACTCAATAACTATGATAAAGCTGTATTAAGACTTATGCAAACAACTAAACGTTTGCTTAAAGAAAATTACTTTGAATAGTACAATGATATATTCCTACGTTGGGAGAGTGGAGGAATAATAGAAGAAGTGGAACCATCTCAAGTTACTGAAGCTTTATATTACTTACTGCATAGACCAGTGATTAAATTATTAAGTGCTACCACGAAAATTCATCCAGTGTTTGACGCTTTATCAAAGACTTCTGGTGGTGCATCATTAAATGACTGTCTAAGTACTGTACCAAGTCTAATTCAACAAATTCCTCTACTTCTTAACAAGTTCAGAATAGATACTTTAGGCGTCACAGCAGATATAAAACAAGTATTTCTGCAAATTAGTGTTCGTTCAGAAGACAGAAATGTGTTAAGATTTCTCTGGTGGAAAGATAAAGATCAATCAGCAATCAAAGAATACCGGCATACCCGTGTTGTATTTGAAGTTACTTCAAGTCCATTTTTATTAAATACTACTATTGAATATCATTTGCAACATAAAAAGTTTCGAACCATATAATTACAATCAGCAAGGGAAGTACTTTAGAAAGGATTTTATGTCGACAATTTAATCACAAGTGTCCAAAATGAAGATTAATATATGAAATTGCAATTTCAATCTAAAGAAGTAATGAAAATTGGTGGTTTTTGATTTACACTGCTGGTCATGCACAGGAGATGAGAATCAGGAAGATCATTCAGTTCTTGGCTTAAAGTCTGACGAGCTTAAGTGTAGTTTTCCCAAAGCAAGAGAAAATTTAGAAGATATCGGTACTAAAAGGAAGTTACTTTCAATCGTCAACTTTCAACAGTGTTTATGACCCAATTGGTTTTACATTACCTGCCATGCTGTTCCCTAAGTTACTCCTTCAAGAAGCTTGGGAGAATGTTTGTTTTGTTAATCTGACACGTTTTACCCGAGCGACCTTACGTAAATCTTGAGTGTTGTGAATTATATTAAAACGTAATAAGATTTTAATGGCCTATAGGAACCTCCTCAAGTGTATCATAAATCAGAGATTTCATAGCATTACTGAGGGTTAATTTTTATTTTAAAATACGGAGTTGTTAAATAAGAGTTGAGTCAAAAATGAAGCCTAACATTTGCCTGTAATAAACGTGTTCTGATCATTATAAATATTTCATGATTGGTTACAAAAGAATAGGTGAAGACTACGTGTATGATAAAATTTTCAGAAAAAAAAAAATACCGTCTTTATCTAGAACAAATAAGTACCCACTTTCTGAATCCTTATATGGAAATATAGATTTACGAGCTATGCGTATATAAGGTAAATAAACAACCTGGATTTACGAAATGATCGAGAATTTCTAGTCTATACTGTTCTAGCTAGATGGTGAAACAATAATATGAATATTATGAATCCTTTGTATTGCAAGAAATTCTAGCGTGGTTCCCTAGAATTGGGTCATAAACCAAAATTATAGTTACTGAAACTTGCCTCTTGTGATTTTTAAATAAGTTTGGCCCCACGATAATACAGGAAAACGCTCTACAATTCTAATAGGGGTTTTTAGAATTCTCTAGTAAAGGAAACTATAATTCATAAGGATGACATGGAACTATTTTTACTAGAGTCAGAATTTAGTTTCTAGATATCAGTCACAGAATCTTTTTCAGTGTGAAAGGTTTTGACAATTGCCCGGTTTGGCATTTACTATGCTAATGCACAAACCTTGCAATCTCAAGTATTTCATGAAATAAAATAATAAAAGGATAGTAACGTTTAAAACGCTAAAAGTGGAAAGTAAAAATTGCATAATGCAATGTAGCTAGCGAAATGGTAACGCTACAAAAAAAAAAGGGTGCGTTGCCGCTTTGTTTGCAGCACTCGTGCCTACTTTGTTCGCCTGAGGACGGGTCGTGTCTTCTTTCGACCCGAAACAATTGTTGCCAGTTCTTGTATTTTATGGTGTTTATTCAAAGTTTTGTACTTATTACTTTTATACACCAGTTCTGTGGTGTTTATTTATTTTTTTTTTTAATAATGTTTCATAATAGCTTTAAGTAATGTTATCATCATACTACATAATACTACTATTAGGTAGAACAAAACTTTACAAAAGTAGTGAAATAATTAAAATCGAATTATTTAAGTATCAATTTAAGTCTAGGAATAAAAATATTTTTTGCGAGAAATGGCTAGAACCAATAAACTCAGAGGTATAAGTACACATAGACCTAAATTATGGAATAAATTACCTGATAGAATTCAGGCTATAAATTCAAAGAATTTGTTTAGGAAATATAAAAGGAGATATCTTTTGTTAGGCGACATTTTTACGGTGAATTATACTTTTTATAATTTTTGTATAATATTTTTAATATATTAACCTAAATAAATTGGTTACACGTGATATTAATGGCACTACATGATGCTGAAATATATATTTAAATTACGTTATTTTATCTGTAAATGATACTATATTTCATGTATTTATATAGTGTCATTTTCACTACATTTTTAACTTTCAATAATACTATTTTTTTTTTTCAAACTTTACTACGGGTTTTTTTTTTTTTTTTTTTTTTTGTAATGGGAGCTTTAACTTAGGCAAGTATAGCATTGCACCTTTACTTAAGGCATTAAATCAAAAAGACATGGTATTGTAGATAACGATTAGATGGACCTTCATATATGTAAACATTGTTGACTGATTAGATCTTATTTGTATTCTATTAATATGCAAATGCTGTGTTGTTACTTTTTTTATGATTTACATTAACAATGGACGTCTATAACATGGCGGAGCTCTCTATGTTTCTGGGAAAATCCTGTGTTATGACTGGCTACATTCCAACGTTTTGGGGTTAAATTAATAGCACTATTGGTTAAATGGAAGAAAATCGTCATCATGACGTCAGACATTCATGTCGTTCATTGTTAAATATGATTTATGATATAAAATATGATATATCTTTGGTTTAATAATAAACTTGAATTGATTTAATTTGATCAATACAGAATAGCAAGATCGAAATAATGATCATAAAATTGACATGGAAGCGAATTCTAGAGACAGATAAACCAGCAAATAGAATTGTAGGGATTTAGAGTAATTTCTTGAGAAGTTCGAAATAATTAATCATCTAATTTCTCATATTTCGATTGCTTGATAAATCTGTTCCTAAAATTACGCGTCTAGGATTTTTAGGAACAACTTTTCGTTTTTGCTATTATCCACTGATAACGGTATGCTTAAAGCTACCGAAACTGCGGTATGTAGATTTTACTTTTTATTTGTGAAAGTTTACGTTTATGTCATTTTATTTTTCTTTATTATTGCGTCAAGTATCCTATTCATATTTCCTTAAATGTTTAAAGGATTTATTATTTATTATTATTGTTGTTGTTGTTTCGTTTTTTTTTTTTTTTTTTTTTTTTTTTTTTTTTTTTTTTTTTAACTGCAACTTGAAATTACCTCAGCTTTCCAAATCAGACAACACTAGTATACTTAGGCTAATTTAAGAATTTATATTTGTTTTCTGATTTCAAAATTAAGCATAATTTTTAGAAAATCTGTTATATTTTAACATATAAATTCTTCCCAATAAATAATTTTATTTGTACACATTTGAAGAAAACAATTTCAATCTTTTTTTTTTTTTAATTTCTAAGAATTTATGTATTCTTTTGATATACATTTTTGTTTCTTTTTTAGGGATGCCTAGAGTTATGTAACCGAAATGCTTGTTTTTGTCAGGTAAATTAACCCTTTATCTAATGATGAAACTTTAAAGTCCATTTAACTTAAAAAGCAAGTAAAATGGAATTTGTTGAAAAAATATCGAAGATATTTATAAGGATCGGACATTTATACTTTAATTTAATTTCAATCTATGACACTAGCCGCTACTTGAAGCGTCCAAGAAAAATTTTTATAGCATGCTGTTACTTTCCTGTTGCAATTTTTTAGGATCTTCCCCTGTGACATAATTAATTTATGACTAATTCAATAATTTACTATTAATCTTTACTAAAAAATTTTAAAAATATATTAAGAAAATAAATACATTTTTGCATTTTTTTCATTGTTCGGTTGTTTTTTCGACCTATGTGTACCAACTGTACATTAAAGTACCACCTCATTAAATCCTAATTAACAACTCTGATGAAGTGATATGTATGATTTTCATTGTTGATATCTTTAAATAAATAACGAATAAATATCTAAAATACATTTTCTGTTTCCTTTATAATGTGGCAAATAAAGAGTTAATGCAAATTTTTAGTCGTGAGTATTAAACACATGTGTTTTCCGATACATATTATATTAGTTTACTTTTATTTTCTTTTGGGTGAAGATTTGTTATTTTTACATTTTGAAACTTCACTCGATGCTGAAAATAGCAAATGTTATTTCCCAAAGACCATAAGGGTAACAGACAATGCAATTCATATACATATTTTAAGCTCACTACATAGTATTTTTAGAAAAAAATTAGAAGTTTAACAATCATAGAGTTTTGTAGCAACATATAAAAATTTATATGCTTTCCGTTTTACGAAAAATAATTCTATGAAGTAATTTCTAATCTTATTGTTCTGTATAAACTATGAAAAGGTGTTTATATTATTAGCATGTACTGGAATACTTTTATCATCGAAAATAGAAAAATTCACAATATAGCAGAACCTTTCATGTACGACCACGCAAAAGAAAATTTCAATGTATAAAATCAATAAATTGTAATTATTCGAAATAAATTTAACTATACTCTTATCAAATAAGCATAAATGATATATATCATTCTTACATGACAACATTTTTCTTCCTTAGAAATTTATGCGTATCATAATACAACACAAAAGAATCCAAATAAATTACCTACTATTATTAGTTGTTTTAATAGTAGTTATCTACTGACAATAGTTATAAGGATAGACATTTACATTGCAAAGCAAAATTTTCAACCTGAAATTTGTAGGCTCGGTGCTGTTGTCTCCAGATTTCATGTGTAAAATTTTTTTATACGAGAAGAAAATATATTTATGTCGCTTTTTTTCAAAATTTCATCATGAAAGAACCCTTTCTAAGCCAAAAAACTTTTCAAAACTACTAACATCGCATCCTATTTCTACCAACACAATGAAGAATACTTTTAAAAATGCTTTATTTTATTAACTCCACATACTTTTTAAAAACTATTTAATTTTTAATTAAATCGTAAAATAAAACGTATGGATGCTTTTATCTATAATCCATCAAAGAAATACTTGCGAAACAAACGAACTAATATCATCATTATTTTGTTATTTTTCCAGGGGATATTTTTGCGCTTTAATATCAGGCCGAAACAAAAGCTTTATTACTGAAACGATTTTTTATTTCTTTGTAAGCATTCAAGCGATTATAAAAAGGAAACATAAATACTTGGGATGTTTCATAGAGATTATTCTTTTCAAAAGTACTTAATTTTATAAATAAAGCTATGTTTGTTTTCAAACTTTTCATTGTATTTTTACTTGATACTTAACAAGCTGTTTAAAAACAAAATTGAAATCCTAGAAATCTAATGAGTCTTTTACTTACAGCGATTAGTTATTAATAAAAAACTAGATGAGGATATAGGTGAGGATCAGAAATTTAAAGGAATAAAATATTGGTATTATTTCCCTTTAAAGGAAGTAATACTTATTGTCACCGACTGGCAAACCGTGTGTTATTCTGTGTGTATATTTGTACTCAAAAATCTCATTACCTAATCTATCTTTTTAAATTTCATTTTCACATTTTTATTATTCACAACCATTAAATTAGTTTTTATGATTATTATTATTATTATTTCTGAATATATCATTTTGAAGCTACAGAATGTAAAACATAAACTAAGAGCGATTTGGACTTCAGATTCCAGTTGCCGTGTTTGAATCCCGGCTCAGGCATGGATATTTACTTTAAATCATAGGTCCTGATTTACTAAGCTTTAATATGCAAAAAATGACGGTAGGGGGATGGCCCAGAGAAGCATTTTTTTTTCCTTTACTGTAAGTATAATCTCATACATGTTTAAAAATCTATATAATTTTCAAAAAATCTTTGTCTAATGAACATTAATATGCTTTAAAAAAACTGGGTTTTTTTCCTAGTTTGCTTACACAGTTTAAACTAAATTTCAGACATGCTGAACTACATATCTTAAAAAAATAATTACAGAGATCACTAATAGTTAATCAACGAAGAGTTTTAAAGGTTAACATAATGAGACAATGTCGATCAATGTTTTAAAAATGATAATAAACTAGGTAATCTTTACGGATTTATTCAGTAAATATTACATTTAATGAGATTAATAAATTATTTATAAATTAAATAATATTTTTAGTCCGATCTTTGTAATATATATATATATATATATATATATATATATATATATATATATATAAATTAAATAATTTTAACTTCTTTTTTTCGAAGACTTGGTATTTAGAGGAATGTGTCCTTCCTCAGTCCTAACACACGCATGGCCTCAGTTTTTCATTCTTTATATTAACTTATTAGGGGTATACTTTAGTATACAAGACCATACTGGGTTCAACCTTTGTTGCAGCGCATATTGAATGCTGGGAGAGGATTTTGTGTTGCACCAACTTTCAAAAGGTATCCTCAAATGTGCTATATCGGATTTCCGTAAGGTTATCGAGGTGACTGCTCCATGTTCTTAATGACGTGATCAAGAAGGCATCTTCATACAGAGATTGGTGTCTCATAGCCTTATCGTCAATTAAAAGAAAATTAGCTTCAATAGCAGGAACATGTGAGAGTGAATTAAACCGAAATTTTTATTTTTAAATTTATTGGTTCGAGATACAAACATGAAAGTTACACATTATTTTTTGATATATTCACCTGATTTTGTTATTTTTTTCCCAACGGATTAACAGGTTCATAATGTTATTTTTCATTTTTAAAAAAATCTAGGGCGCGTTTCCAGCCGATTCTGCATGAAAGCCTCAACATCAGTGACCCAAACATGTCACAGTCATACATCAATAGCTCAGGACTGTAGAGAGAGTGCTCCAATGCTGTCCAAAGAATTTCCCGAAACTTTTCTGTTGACTGCGGAATGTGTGGGGTTACGGGAATTGTTGTGAAAAAGAATCACGTTTCTGATCAGAAATCTAACCATACTTTCAGCCTGTATGCAAGCTTTCTCTTATACAATAGCAAGTAGGCAGAATTAACTGTACGAGTTTCATGTAGAAAGTCTACGTTCAAAACTCATTTAAGGTTCCGTAAAACCATTGCAAAAAGCTTTTCAGTGGAGAGGCAAGATTTTGCTCCTCAGCTGAATTTTTTGTCTCATTAGCACACTATGGTTTTCTTCAGGCTAGCCATCCCAAAGAGTGCTTCAAGTCATTAAATTATCTGGGCTGATTTCACGACTTTACTTGTAAGAAATTTTATAATTCGTTGCGCTACATAAAGATGGATCTCTTGCACTCATTGTGATGACAACTGAAGCGCTGAAAGAAATGAACAAACTGCAGTGTAGGTAATCATGTGACATCACTACCTATCATGCCCAGAAGCGCGCACCCCTTTTCGACGCATTAAATGGCCTTATGAAAGAAATTCCGTTTCATATTTGATTCAACCTCGCCGAGTCTCACATGTTGCTAAATCAATTTATCGACAGGTCTTTAGCTATTTAGGATGCAGCCATTTAATACATGCAAGTCGATGGCTTTCCAAAGAGAGTCTGACCCTACAGTCATTCGCAAAAGTTTAAGACCAGTAGCCGATTTTCAGTATTTTAACACATTCCATCATCTGCGTAGATTATTGCGTAATCTCATGTACTGATTGCATCAGATGCATTCTACTTCTATAAATGAAGGTGCCAGGCACGTTTATTTCCAGTTGTTTATTGGATTTTGTCGTAGACAGTGCTGTTGTGTAATTATTGTAATTGGTAGAAACCATTCACTTACTATTGCAAAAAGGTCAGAAATATTGACCGTGCATAAAATAAGATTTTCTAAACATCAAATAAGTTCGAGGGTAAATGTGAGCAAGACAGCTGTGCGCCAAACTATGAGTAAACTTAAAATTTCGGGAAAATTTTTGTACCTTAAGAGTCTTTTTTTTTTTTTTTTTTTTTTTTTTTTCATACTTCGAGTAAGTCGAGGTTTCCTAGCAGGTATGGGATGATAAACCAAAATCTTTAGCCAAACGTCTTGAAATAGTACTCAAACTGACGTTGCTGCCTTTTGCAGCCAGAGAATGTCTAATCTTATTACAGGAGGTTCTTGGATCTCGTATGACCATCCTTCTTATCACATTATCATCGCGTGCACTCGTTTTTCTAGGGCGACCGCTTCTCTTAAGGTCCACAATTTTTCCCGAAATTTTAAATTTACTAATAGCTTGATGCACAGCTGTCTTGCTCACATTTACCCTCGAACTCATTTGACGTTCAGAAAATCCAATTTTATGCAGGGTCAATATTTCTGACCTTTTTGTAACAGTAAGTGAAGGTTTTTTACCAATTACAATAGTTACACAACAAAACTGTCTACGACAAAATCCAATAAGCAACTGACGATAAACATGTCTGCCACCTTTATTTATAGAAGAAGAATGCACCTAATGCAATCAGCATATGAGATGACGCAATAATCTGCGCAAATGATGTAATGTGTTAAAATACTGAAAATCGGCAACTGGTCTTAAACTTTTGCAAATGGCTGTAATTTTATTAAATATTCATTTTTTTAAACATTTCAAGAACTTTAATTTATGGAAGTATATCCTGAAATATATGTTGTACTGAAACTTTTGGATGTCTGCGTATATCTGTTACTACTAAAGATAAAAAATCTGTCAAATGTTACATTCATCAGAGAATCTCAACATTCACATAGACGATTTGGTGTTTGCGCGATGTATTTACTCAATTAGTTATTTCTTATTTGCACCGACAATTTTTGGCAATCATCAAGCACTAATAAATGTTAAGTAAAACTATTTTTGCTACACTAAGGGGAAAAAATGCAAATTTTTAAATCCGACTTATTATTAAAATGTGTCAAAATCAGAGGATAATTTGTAGAAGCACATGCAAATAATCTTTTGAACTTAAAATGAACTGTGCATTCTAAATGACACTCTAAAAAATGAACATGCTAGATTACATCACAATGTGCGGGTAAAAAAATCGCCAGCACCTTGTGCGGTTAATTTCAAGTGTGTTGTAAATAAATACGTGCTTGAATTTTCAAAGAGAATGTTGTAATTTTACAACACGCTGTGTTGTATTTGTTTTTTCATTCGAAAAAAAAAAAGAAGGATTATATTTGTTTTCTTTTTTATTTTATTTTATTTTGTTTTACCTATTTATTTTAAGCTATATGTGTTTTAATTTTTATTTCTTTTAAAGTTAAATTTGTTTTGTTTAATTTATTTCATCTTTTTTATTCTGTCAATATAAGTATGAAGATGTTATGCATTTTTAATAGGAAAATATAATATGTATAATAATTTTAAATAAATTCTGTTTTATAAAGGAACATTAGAATTGTAATACAGTAACGATTTCTTTTCAACATAAAAATATTTAACCATTTAAAAAAAATTTAAAAAAAAAGTCTTATATTGCTGATTCTATATTAAAAATAATTATGTAATCAATATTTTATATCAATTTTTATATTAAATTAGTCAAATTAGAAGCACTATTTAATAAGTACTTCAAATAATTATAACTACTTTAATATTTTTTAGTACGTATGAAAATTAAAATGAAGGTTTTCAATGCTTTATTAAACTATATTTTGCAGAATATATATATATATATCTATACAATTTTAGCAAACATATTAATTTTACAAAATAAACAAGCTTAAAAAAAAAAAAAAAAAAACTTTATCAATATATTTATCGTAATAAACTACATCGAAATTATCTAAAAAAGCGAACAAAATTTACAAAATAAAAATGTAATCATGATGCATAAAATAAAGGAAACTTGAAATTTAAAGAAAGAAAAAAAAATTGTAATGGAATGCTTAATATTGCACAAAAGTTTCATATTAAATATTTATCAAATAATGTTCTTATTTTGAATGCCATAATATTTTTCAGGGTTAAAAACTAATACATCATTTTTCCACCAGTAAGTAATAGTAATTTAAATTATTTTTAAAATAAATTACTTTAGAAAAGTTGTTGTTTAATAGTTTTATTTCGGGAGGAAATAATTACTGTGTTGTAACTTTTACTACTCATAATCCAAAATAGAGTTTCATGAGAGAGAGCTTTTAATTAAGATTAGATTTCATTAATAAAACGTGGACCCTTATGAAACTTATGTGACAGAATTAAAAAAAGAAGAAATAAAATCAAAATTAAAACAATTATAACTTTACTTGTTTATCGTTGGACCTAATGTGAATTCTAATCACAGCTTTGATCCTCCATTTTTTCGTTTACCCTTTATCAATCATAGCAGAAGGCGTGATAAACGTTTAAAAGTTTTAGTTTGTGTTTGAAGCTCATTCGCGTATCTGTGTCACACGACTGTTTGATGTCATAGAGGATGTAAGAAAACAGCACGTTTTGCTTGAAAATCTTTTACAACTCGATTGCTTGATTTTATCACATCACAAGATGAGGGATATCCGGTGTAATTTTACAATTTTTTTTTAACAGTGTGGAAAAAAACACTATAATAAACTAAAACATTAAATTATGTGATTAACGTTGTACAGTATTATGTATTGCAACAACATTTACATTTGCGAAATTATGAAATGCACTAGAGTTCTTTTCTTTTAAACTGAATAGCTAGAAAAATAATTGGTGCACGTGCATGTGTGCAAATACGTGAGAAACTCAACCAATTAACGTAAATGAATAAGACCAAGAATAATTATACAAGAAACAAATAGCTAAGGATATTGTCACATCGATTTTTGTTTATATAGCAGATTATCACAATTTCAATGACTTTGAACATGGCTTCTTATTCTGCCCTTGTGAGAAAGGGTACAACATTCTCAAAAAAATGATGAAATTTGAAATTTCATACCCAGCTTTTCGAGTCTACCGTGAATATAAGAATTCGGATAAAATAAAATCTCCGAAAAATGTGCGAATAGAAAGAAAAGCTTGTAAGAATGGGGGTCATCGAGAACTCCATCATTTCACTAAATAAACGTGCAACACCAATTCAAATTGTTATATATTTCAATGTTGGAGTAACAACAAGAGTCAGTAAAGAAACTGTGTAATGATCGCTCCATAGTCTGGGAGTTTAGCCTCCCATAAGCTGTCAACTGTTTTAGATAACTGTATGGAACAAAGCTGTGAGACTCACCTGAACTCACTAGTACTGTCAATGAATTGTTTAAGACTAAAAAAATTTCCTGGTCTTATGAGTCGCGTTTCCTGTTGTATCGGGCTAATGGCTGTGTATGGATATGTGTATGGAGAAAATCCCAAGAGATCACCTGGAAGTATACAAGATCCCACGGATCTTGTATACTTCCAGGGATTGTCCATGTTGATGCAACATCTATGATGGTTTAAGAAATATGCAATTGGTCTGATTTGGGACCCCTTATACGTCTACCGACAAACTCGACAGGTAGCATGTACATAAGCATCTCTTTCGATCACTTACAGCCATTAACATAGCGTGTGCAATCCGACCGTCTTTAATAATTCCAGCAGGAGAACGTGACACCACACCTTTCGAAAGTTGATAGCAATTGACTCCACGAATATCCTTCTTGAATTAACGTCCTCCGTCATTCCCTAAAATGCCCTCACATGATTATTATTTTACGTATCTGAAAAAACCGGAGGGCAACAGAAATCCTTATCATAGGCTTTTTCAGTTGTCTGCCTTTCAAGATTCATGGTGGGCTTTGCCTTCAGGATACCCTCACACATTAGTAAAATCTGTGTCACGGCGTATTACTGCTGTTATACATGTTCTTGGAAAAACTTTCCAATATTAGGTGGGCATACCAGTTCTTTTTTTTTTTTCACTTCTATTTAAAATTACATTCAGTCACGAAACATTTTTTATTTGCAGTTACAACGTGTATAGCCTTGCTCTTCACTTCTAAAATTAGTTACAGCTGCTTCTACATTTTTTGAGAAAAAATTTTATTTATGGAAAGTAGTTTTTCACGATTTCATTCCGAGTATGATGCTGCGTAAGGGTACCATTTTGTTTTCTAATTTACAAAATTTGAAGTATCCTATTCCAGCAACAACTTTCAACATATTTTGGGTAACTGTACGGCCACGATTGACTTCAGAGACTTGTCTTTATATAGTAATACCTATTAGAATAGGAGAAAATTTTCTTTTTAGCTTCGTAATATTTTCGTTACTTGTAGTAGAAGATTCTTTTTGACAGCCTCTGTCTTTGTAGTAATAAACACATGTTGTTCAGTCAGATCCTGATATGAAGACGAGGTTGGTTGGATCTACTCTTCATCATTTTTTGTTGAATTTTGTTTTTGGTATTATTATTCCAGAAGTTTCTTTAAAAATATTAACAATTGTTTTCAAGATATTCTTCGATTCTAATATTTGCAATTTTCTCCCCAAAAAAGGTGGCAAAGCGATCTTTAGCCTCTATCGATTAACAGACAGAGCTCAAGATATTTTTAGATAATATATAATCTTTGAACAAGACACAAAAGTAACATTTATGTACACTTTATTTATATATATATATATAACGAGAGACATTTATATACGAGTTATAAAGAAGATCAAACTTTGGAATTTGTTTTACATTTTGGGGCAGAAATGGGCCTTCAAGATATATTTCAAAAATTCCAAAACTCGGTATTTTACTTATTAATATAAAAGACAACTTTTGGTTGCTATTACATTTTGAAATTAAAAAAAATGAAATGAAGAGAAAAAAAAAGAATATGAAGCTCTCTTATAATTATTGTTATGATTATTATTATTTTACTTTACTTTTAAACGCAAACAGTATATAAATTTTGATATTATTTTCTAAAATAAAAAATTGAGAGTTTTAAATTATTATAACACAACACAACTAAAACAACTTAATGAAACAAGAAACTAAAGATAGGAGAAGAGTAGAAAGGCACAGAATGGCTTAAATGACATTGAAAATTAATCTTTAGTTATTTTGAATCAATTTTCTAGCTATACGGATGCATCTCAAACTAGCAATTTGTGAATGAGTTATTGGTTATCGTTCCGTGTGAAAAATTTGCAGCCTTATATAAGAACTATAAAATACTTACTTAGCTAGGCATGTCAGAAATTTCTACTGCAAATAATCGATACGTTAATTTTATACCCGTTGTTATAAAATGAAGCAAGTTTGCCCAAAATATTCTCAGTATTACTGTTAGGGTTTTTATTTTCAGTCACTACAATCGAGAATATAATCAAATATTTGTTTGAAACATAGACAATGTTGACTAAAATGTGGTTTAAGTGAATTAATTGTTCATTGTAGAGTTGTGACAAAATTCACCATGATACGTCTAGTCATATTTTACAAATGAATTTCAATAATCAATAAACCTGATTCTACGATACCATTACACGTCTAAAAATTGAATAAACGTTTAGTTTTAAATAAATCAAATTAATTGTATTAATTTTTCATGAAATATTTCAATTAATCCTACAAGCACATTTTCAGATTACAAACAAAAATAAATCATTCACAACATGTTTAAAGAAAGGGTATTTTAAAGTTTTAATTATTTATAGAAATAATCGAGCTATCTGGTAATTTTTATTCTGAAAATTAATTCATCATTATGTATATATTTTTGCAAATAACAACTAGTTTGGTTTCAGGAAACTGTAGATTGAAATAATCTGCGGTATGCAGAAGGCTGAAGCTCGTAGTGGGATTAAGTTCCTTCATTTTCAAAGGTTATAGTGACCGGCAAATCGACGATGAAATGGTAATTGTTTATGTAAATGATAGCCCTTCAAATGATACTGCTGGGAGATGCAAAAGAAATATTCCTCGCAATTTATCCATGAAGTGGGAGATCATCACTCTTAGGCAATGCTGCTACAGTGAAGAAAGTGAGAAACTAAATTCTATTACGCCGAAGATCAATTAGTCAAACGATTATGTGTGAGTATTAAAACTTTAGTTAGTAGTAGCAACTTAAATTTAATCTAAAATAATGACTATTTGGTACTGCTTACTCTCCAATCGACCAATCGCCATTTAATATCGATAATGAATCATCACACAATCATATTTATGGTTTTTAAGTATGGCGCATCTGTAACACTTTGTGAATCTACTATTTTTATTTAATCTGTAAATCAGAATTATTTAAAGTATACGAAATATCATTCATGATATTTCATTTTGTATTAAGTATTTAATTTCCAGGGATTAGGCGGTCTTTGATCTTCTGATGACTGGCCTCATTTAGAAAATTAAATTTTCTGCAAAACTCACTCTGATACTTATTAAATTTTAATCAGAGTGAATTTTGTGAAAATTTTGTAATGGATGATTAATTTATTTAAACTAAATTTTTGTAAGTATGTCATATATTTCCTACAAATATTTGCAAAGTATTAGATTAAACACGATTTGTAAGATAAACTGAAGCAGGTATGATAAGATGCAATATTTAGGGCAAACTTGCTTCATTTTATAATTAGCAAGTATAATAATTAACTACCAATTATTTAAAGCAAGAACTTCAAATTTTTCATGTAGTGTGAGTATTTTACGTTTCTTATATATATATTAAAAATAAAAAAAGATCAGTTGAAGAAAAATTTTTTTTTTTTTGTAAACATTATGTTTTCTGGAAGGCTTAATCGAAAATTGATATCCATTTCTGCTCATCACGTATGGTTTATTTATTTATTTATTTATTTTTTAATAATAGTGTTTGCTATAAAATTCACCAATTTTACTACATTAAAATAAATATATTCTCATTCTTTCTCTTCATTCTTATTCTCTTTCTTATTCTTTCTCACAATTAAACAAAAGTTCCTTCATAATATATTTAACATTCTGTGTTTACTCTTTTTGCCTTTTTTTTTTTTTTTTTTTTTTTTTTTTCTTAACGCCCCTCTGAACACTCTTCCACTGCCCCCACATCCCTCCTATTTTAAATATTGCATTTTTCTTTATATTGACCTTAAGAAATATTCTCTTAAAGTAGCAAATAATTATTAAATATGGTTTTTCTTATAAACAACAAAAGAATGACAAATTTCCTGTTTTCATCCAAAATTGAACTAAAATAAGCGTTTTGGGAAAAAAAAAAACTTGGTGTTATTGAACTTTTTTCCAGTATTTTTTAGTTTCAGTGAATAAAAATCTATTTAAAAAACAGTTATAATACCTTATGCACTCTTTTGGTTGCATACTTGTATTACTAAACGTCTTCTAAATCTTAGCTAAATCTCTCTAAATCAAAAATATTTCAAGTAAAAATTAATTTTCATTGCAATTTAAGGAACTAAATACGATTTTTAAAAAATACAAAAATCTAAACTTTTATACATTTTTCTTTTACAATAAACTGTGTTTAATAATGTAATCTTTAATTACTAAAGTATAACAAGTATAAAGCTAGCTTTACACTTGTTGGGACATTTTGTAAATTTGCAACATATGGAGTATTGAGTAAATTTCCAACAATTCCAGATAAATGTTACCGCCACAGAAGTCTGAGCAAAGAAAAGTGGTACTACGACTGCATCATAAATGAACACTCTACACATTTATTTATTATATGTATTATACACAGGATTTATTATGCGTTTAAGTGAGAGAATGATTTTATTGCTTTTTAAAAGTGTTTCACATCGCCACCTGTCGGTCAAAATAGGAATTTATAATCTACTTTGAATGAACAATATTTCGTTTACATGAATAAGCGTAATCATTGTGTGAAGTCAAATTATGATTTTAATAATAATTATGTTAAAATAGCTTACCAGCATCCCCGAGTGGCGATAATTTCATTAAATGTGTTATAATGAAAAGGTGTGTGTGATGTTAGGATATATTATGCGTTTAACACGTTGAGCGCCACGCAAATTCTTAAAATCCATTCAAATTCCATAATGATTCCTCCTGTAATAAATAAAAATTAAACAAATTTTCAATCACTAAATGTAATATTTTTAGTTTTATATCCTATTTTATATCCGCCACCGATGGTTGACGGGGCTTTATATCATATTTGACACTGTCAGCCACCGATGGCTGACTGGGTGCTTAACGTTTTAATTTTTTATTGGTACTGCATTTACTTTCGGGGTAAAACTTTCACTGAAATGTTTGAAGTATAACATGTTCTGCACACTCCTAAAGTTTCAAGATATTTCTTCAGTACTTAGAGATATATGACAAAATGTCTAGAATCTAGAATGTCTGGCATGGCGCTCAACGTGCTAAATGAGTGAATGATTTTATTGATATTTTAAAGTGTTTTACAGAGCCCCCTGGAAGTCAAAATAGGAATTTATAATTTATTATAAACGATTAATATTTCGCATACATTAATGAACATAAATATTGTGTAAAGTAAAATTATGATTTTATTGATGTTAAAATAGCTCACAGCGTCCTCTAGTGGCAAAAATTTGTTATGAACTGTCATCGTATGAAACTCTGTTATATTCATCAACTAGTTTTAAAATTTCAATGCAAAGTGACCTGAAGAAAAAAACACATTTTAATTAATTTTTAAAGAAATATCAAACAGATTTTTATTAAATATAACTAAAAATCTTCCTGGTTAAGCCAGCGTACTACTTTAAAAAAATCATTGAAATCTGTCTATCCATTTGGAAGCTACAGTGCTACAAATAGATAGACACACAAGCAGACAAGTGCTTCAAATTTATAATACCCCTCTTTTTGTGTCGAGAGATAAAAGGGAAAATGCTCCAAAATTTTAAGATTAAAACAGACTAAATAATAAATGTTTCAAGTTATCTATTCTTTTTACTTAACAATTTCATTTGCACAAAATTAAAGAAATTAAAACTCATTAAAATGCTAAATTGTTTTGGGGCATATTTTGATGTTTCTTTACAACATATGTCCTTATTCCTCATTATTCAACAACAGTTTTTGAGGAATAGCACTCAAATTATTTAGGAAATTTAATAAAAAAATATTTTTAGAACCTACAAAATTTTGCACTTTTCATTTTTTTTCTTACTTAAAAATATTAACTGTTTTCTGATAACACATATTCTCTCAAACTCCCCTGAGCTTTCTAATTAAGGCACCGTTTGAAATGTTTGAAAAAAACTTTTAATTAAAAAAAAATTAATAAAGTGAAAGAATAATTATTAGTTCTCTGCAAAACATTCTAGCAATATAGAAAAGTTTTAATAAAAAGTATTTTGAAGAAAAGTTTTTAAGAAACTTCACCTGTAAATTCTAAAGATTAGACTGTATATGCTGCAACACCTTTACCATGGTTCAATAATACTGTAATAACATTTAATTGGCCATATTTTTAAATTTAAATGTTTAAAAGAAAATTCGATTAATATTTTTGTATATTTAATATCATATATCATTTAATATTGAATTCTATATTTTCAAAAGATTTAAAAAATTATAAGAGCGTGGCAATATAATTCACTCATTATGAAGAAATTATATTTTTATAACTTTAAAATTCTTTTGTCTTCGTCTCTGTTTAAAGAATATCTTTTAAAATTTTTGTATAATATTTTGCAAAACTATATCAGATAGGTACAGTCGGCAACAAAAGTGTCTGATCACTAGCAAAAATTCCTATGTAAAAAAAATACACTTCATACGGTTTTGTTAAATGAATCCTTATCAAATCATGTGACTTAGACTTACTAAGCACAGGATTTGACAAGGATTCATTTAACAAAACCGTATGAAGTGTACTCTTTTTACACAGGAATTTTCGCTAGTGTTCGGACACTTTTGTTACCGACTGTACATTGTAGAAGATTCTACTTTTTTTTCTTTTTTTAGGAAAAAAATAGCTGGCAAGACATCAGCAGTATTTCACGCGCAAATTTTTTGTGTACTTTAAAAATTACTCAAAATTGATGTTTCTAAAAATGTTTTGTGCTTTCATCTGTCAAATTCCGTATTTTACAGTCAAAACAGATTTTTTCCAAAATAAACTCTTTTTTATCTTTACGATCGTGATTGATTTTATTTATTTATTAACTTACTATCATTTGTCTTCTTGTATTTAGTTGGAAATTCGAAACTTTATCTACTTGCCTTTAAATAGTGTTTATTTGTATTACTTAAAAAGAGAAACGATAATTCGACTACATAAATTTTAAAAATAAAAATTTTAAGAAAGAGTCTTTCGAAGTTTTTGAAAGAAAACTTACAGCATAAATATACACATTATATATATCACACGGATCAACCCCGATACTTTTTGTGAGCACGAATGGGATAGGAATTTTATACACAGTAGATTAAACGTGTTTACAGAGGTGATAGCCACAGAAATGATAAAAAATCATGCTTCATTTAATAATTATCATTCATACATTAGGTTTTTACTATTTATAACATTTGGATAATCATTTCTTTCAAGATGGCGTATTGAGTAAAAAACATACTTTCAATCTGTTATATTAAAAAATGTAACAAAAGAATGTCACGAACTGAGAAATAACCAAACAGTATGAATAGCAACTACATATCAAAACATTTTTAAATTAGTTAAAGCAACTTGTTTACATTTCCTAAATAACTGCTTATTTTTTCAATAGTTGCAAATTTTAGCCCTTTTTATCTACTGGAAAATATTAATAGAAATTTTTATTTTATTTAATCAGCGAAAACTGTTACAGAAAAATATAAAAAAATTCTATTAAAATTTTCTGGTAGCCAAAAAGTACTAAAGGTGGTAACCATACTTTCAGTTGTCACTAAAAGAAAAACAAATATCTTTACCCAGTGAGTTTTTCTATTTTTTTTTTTTTTCCTTAAGTTTAAAGTGTTTAATGCAAACTTTTATGACAAGTTTTCGTTTAAAAAAATTCCTTGCGACAATAAAAAGAACAAAATTATATTATGCGATGTTAAATTCATGTATTTTCTAAGGAAAATACACTTACATATATATGGGTTAAAATATAGAAGCTATAAGCATTGAAATAATACAACTCTGACTTATGGTAGTGAACAGACATAATAAATAACCTTCTGTAGGCAAATTTTGATTACAAATTTAGTTTCAAGAAATTTTAAATAAATATCATTGCGCTGCAAAAGAATTTTTTTTCGATCCCTGATACCATTCTTACTGATTCTTATGTAAAATGACCTCTTAAATCCAAATATGACCCTCATTTTGCCCAATTACCCACTGTTTTCTCGAGACGCCACCCCATCCCCCAATTTTCATCACTGTTCGGTAATTTTATGGCCATGAATTTGATTTGGAGAACGGAAAAAAATTGTTTTAACACTTGAAAAGAAAAAAAATATATTGCATAATAAATAATAATAATTGATTAATAAAATATGATAAATGTAATATGTAATTTCAGTGGCAATTCCCTCAAATTTACCGTTGCTGCAAACGTTCATGTTTTAGAATTTCCCAACTCTGTAGCCCCTCAGAAAATATTTAACAATTAAAATAATCCTTTCTTCCCTTACAAATCAAATTTATAGCCATAAAATTTCCGAAAAGTTATAGAAATAGGGGGCGTCCTAAAGAAAGGTGGGTGATAGGGCAAAAGAGGCGTCGTCATATTCGGATTCAGGAGGACATTTTACATAAGAATTTGAAAAAATGGTGTTATGGCCGATTTTCATGCAGAGCAGTGTATTTAAAAATTTCGTACTTTTACAAGAAAAAAAAACAGTAGTTTTAATAATAGTTTACACCTTATTGTTTTGGAATTTGAAAGGGCAGATTCCTGTCAAATCCCCTATCTATCAGTTGCAATGATTATAATAGTTCCTTGAACTTAACTTCGCTAGACAGTTCTAAATTGCAAATAATATTTCACTATTAAAGATATTTATCGTTGAGTATTAATTAAATGAGCATTAAAAAATGAGTATTGTTACATTTTAAATAAATAGAAGAAAGAAAAAAAAATGTCATAAAAACAAAAAATAACCTTTAGTGTGACATTTGTGCCTTCTTTAATTAATCAGACCATCGCACTAAATTTATGAGCCTACATCGTAAAAGGAAAAAAAAAAAAAAAAGTATTGTTACATTTCAAATAAATAGGAGAAAGAATAAAAGTTGTCAAATAACATGAAATTTCCGAAGTGTGACATTTGTACTTTCTTTAAGTACATAGTACCATCACACTAAATTTGCGACCCTTTAAGAATTCTTTATATATACATGAATATATATGTTATTCTCATACAGATGAATAAAGGACACATCATAACCATATGCCATAGATACAAGGCACTTTAAGCATTATATTTTACAGGAGGATTCTAAACATTTTGTTTTATTTATTTTTTTTTCTTTCTTTCTTTAATCTCTTATTCATCCCCTTTTTGTCTTCGGGACAAGACTTCCATTGATATATAAGATTTTTTAACATACATCTCCGAAGTTTAAAAAAAAAAAAAAAAAAAAAAAAAAAAAAAATCAAGGGTTTTTTTTTTTAGATTAGTTGACAAATAATTTCGAATGTATCCAAATGCTTTTTAGACTATCCGGTATATTCATTGGGAGGTTATAATTAAAGTCACATTTAGAGTTTCGTAGGTCGCGTTCTAGCAGACGTACTCCTTTGAAACTTGGTGTATGCGTTATGTGGTCTACGGGGAAAATAAATCTAGACTAAAAATTAATAGTTCAAATTTCGAGTGATAGACGGCGCTTTTCATACACTACTTTCCATAAATGGTCGGACTCTTTCGATTTCAGATGTTTTGCCAAATACCTCAAAAAGTACTTGACGAAGTGTGAAAAACATATTATACCTCACAGATTTCAGTGAAAGTTTTAACCGGAAAAGCAAAAGGAGACCAGTAAAATTTAAAGAAAAATTTAAATGTTTGGGATCACTTTGTAAAAAAAGTAATGTGTGAAATGCGTTCTGGCTGTAGCGTGTGATTTTGAGGCTTTTTTATTATTTTTAATTTGTATGAGACTACCATATACATTTATAGAGATATAACGGTTTCTTTAAAAGATTGCAAAACAAACTACCCCTTTTTAACTATAATATGCAAAGTATTAAACCCAGTGCAAAACCATTTTTAGTTAACTTGACTTAATACATTAGACACACCATACAACGATGAGAAGGCAAAAATAATAAATATCTTATGAAATAAGAGCATTTTTTACTAAATAATTTTTAATCGCGCATTGAATATTTTAATAGCCGAATGTCGGGTCACATGTTTGGTCCCCCTGCATAGTCAGCAGCTATGTTAACCAGCTATATTGTATGGATACCACTTTACAATGGATCACAGAAATTTTCGTACTGTAAATAAAGGGAGAGACAAATCACGTGACACTGCACTTGTAGAAGATTACTGTCGGCAACAAAATTTTTGAAGCGCTAGCAATAATTCGTATTTAAAAAAATGTGCACCTAATATTGTTTTCTTAATAAATAACTGTCGAGTCATGATCTTAGTTTTATGCTGTTTATAAAAAAAGTAAGTTGATGATAAAAATTAGCGATCAAACTAAAAAAAATACATGAAAAATGTGGATGTGCGCTTCAATAATTTTGCTGCCGACTGTACATGGAGCCGGACGCTCTTTACACAGCAATATGGCTTCTTCCGCTGTTTCATTTGAAATTAGTTTCGTTATCTTCGCAGTATACCGAACTCTCTAGTCACTTCAAATTTATTAACCTTTCTCAAACCTTGTCTCTACTACAAATGCCTTTTGGTAAGTCTTTCAAGCGTCCATATTTTCGTAGTGCTGTTGGAAAATGGCTACCGCGTTCATGAAACAACTTGATCAGTAAGTTTTAATTTGTAAAGGCATGGGGAAGAATTGTTTTAATTCATTGGTATCTGCCTTTTTAAAGTGTTCCAAATTTACATAAATTTTTTTCTACATTACACGGAAAGCGCCATCTATCGGTGGGAATTTGAACTATTAATTTTTATTGCGTGTTTCTTTTTCATATGGTTCATCTAACGCATATACCAAGTTTCATCGAAATATGTCTACTAAAACGAGATTTATGAGGTCCAAACATGAAAACTTTAATTATAACCACCCGGAATATACTAATGTACACTAATAATTTCCAATTTCTTATTACTTGATTATAAAAAAGTACTCATAAAGCATGTTTCATAATTTAAGTAATTCTGTGACCTTTTAGCCTTTACGTACCTATGTAAGGTATTATTATTGTAAATTAAAACAAAAAAAAAATTATAATTTCAAATTTACTAAACAACTGCAAAAGTTCTCTATTTTTAAAATTTATGTATTTAAATACTTTTAAATGACTTTTATCTGGAGTTATGAAAGCTTTTTTATCTTACCATTCTTTAGTCTCAGAAGTTCCAATTAGCAAAAATATTTATGAAAAATGAACTCAAAATGTTATAAAACGTATGAATATTTTTCGACTAAACTTGATTCGGCTATTTTAGTTCTTAGCATTATAATTTTTTCGTCTTTAGATTTAAGAGCATTACAGTACTTTGAAAAAATCCCAAAGCAGATTACATATTCGAATTTGTTTGATCCAAAATAAATGTCTTAATCTAAAAGAAGATTTTATGTATGCATGTCCATTTTTCTGTTTTATATGTTAAAGTTTATAATACGTGAATTTAAGAAATAGCACATTTTTTTTTTTTTTTTTAATTATTATTTATTATTTAATTCACATATTAAAATTAAAGATATGTAAATTTTCTTTTCGAAGATGTGACATAAAATACAATTTGTTGGAAACGTAACAATTTTAAGACATCACTTTCAATTTTTAAGATAAAATTAAAAATTTCGTAAAGTTATTTCTAGTCAAGATATTTACTTTGGGGAATAATCATATTAAATTCAGTGCATATGTTTTATTGATTTTTAAATAAATTGAATGCGAGTATATTTCGTCACGGATTTACGAGTGTATTGGGCGTTTTATCGTGAAAAGCACAAAAAGTCGGTGCTTACTCTTCAAAATACAAGGTAGTGGACAGGCCACACTTTTCCCTGATTCTTCCTATGTTGCCATCCACATTATACTTCTGGGGATCACCGAAGCGGGGGAACCATCCCCTCCGTGGATGATCAAAATTGTGATGGCGTGACTCCAGACCATCGCCAATTGCCCAATAGCGCAGCACTAGTGCGAGGTTAAACCCAAGCCAACCCTTATTCTTCAACCTGTATTTTTCTCTCGGAATTTTCACTAGTAAGTTTGCACGATTAATTAAATTTAAAAAAAAAAAAAAAAAAAAATCGTATAAATACACTAATGATAGAATCAGGGAGAAAAGGCGGGTCTGTAACCTCCTTAAAATAGAAAAATGCCCGAACAACAATATGTTACAGTAAACAGGGCTCGTTTTCTGAAAACATATTTTTTCATGAGCAACGCTCTCGACAGTAAAAAGTTAACTATAACTTTCTCGCATGCGGTGTGTTGATTACTTATTATTAATAGAAGAAAAAGTGTAATTTTCATGACAAGGACTAAAATAAGAAAAGTGTCATAACTAGAAACAAAGGAGATGTTTTGCAGAGGTGTCATAACTAGAAACAAAGAAGATGTTTTGCAGAGTATAAGTACAACTTCTATTATATTCTGAGATTTTTCTTAATTTGTAATTAAGACAAAGTTTCGCAACAATCAAAGCATTTTTGGAGAAGTAAAAGGTAGGCACAAAAGTAGCGTGAAAGCACTAATGCATTTGCTTTCGTGTTACAATACTGCCTATGTATATGCACATTATAAAGGGTCGTGCATATTTCACCTTGAAAATTGTTGTCAAATTTTGCAATTTATAGCGTTTATTTAGAAAGTTTATATATATATATATATATATATATATATATATATATATATGTATACAAAACGTTCTATTAAATTATTTTCTTCCAAACTAGAACTTATCTAAGAAAATTATCTTCTATTTACATATTTAAAAGTATTTTGTAGAAACAAAAAAGAGGCATAAAGGACAGTATATAAGTACCCCGTCAAAATAATTTTCTCAGAACTTTAAAAAATATATATAAATAAATTTTATTTTATACAAATTATCTTTAAGTAATTTTTAATGAAAATGACACAAAGAAAAAATACATCTTTTTTAATAAAGTATGATAGGTATCAGAGTATATTAAGTCTAGAAAGTATTTTTAAAAAAATTCATTTCTTAAAACTTCCTTTTCAGAAATCCTACAGCATTTTTATATTAGAATATCCTCAAACCTTTCTTCGCATGAGAAAAAAAAAAAAAAAAAAGAAATGACAAAAGAAAAGAAATCTAGAAACAATATAGTTAGAAGCTTAATCTTTTATTATAAAAGTCTTTTCAAGAAGCATATTCAAGATAAAAACGGAAGTATCCGCTATTTCCATACATAAGCGTATTTTTGAATAAAATTATAGATAATAAAGTAGATAATAAAATGGTTCATTTATAATACATGTTTTTTTAATTGTTATTGGGCATGCTGATAATATAATTATATATATATATCTTAAAGAAACTAAATTCAAAATATATGCTTTCCAGTAATGATTATTTTGAACTTGTTCTAAATTCCATTAATTTTTTAACTCAATAATAACTGTGATTAAGATAAACCATAATTAATGTAGAAACATACACTTAACTACTGAATGTGCCAAAACCAGTATATACCAGTAGAATGTCACAGAAATTTATGCCTCATATGTTTGCTTTCAGTGAACTATGTTCCATGTGTAATTTAGTCAAACATGTAAAATGGCTAAATGTAGTCTATTACATAACATTAGTCGGATAATTGTTGCATTGTAGTTCTTAAGCACACAAGAAGCTAGAATGAATTGTTTAATGTAAAATTTTCTTGCTAGTCTTATTGGTAAATACGGTTGCAAGATTGTAAATGAAACTATTACATAAATATTTCGGTTTTATTAAGTTAATTGGACTTATTTATGATTTTACTCGGCCATATCTGTCACGCTGCTCTGTACGCGGATAAATTAAACATTGAACTATTTATATAAAAAATTCTAAGATCACATTGTTTTGCTGAAATCTAATTTCCCACTATAAAACAAAAATGTGAAACTTCGCTGCTAAAATTACATTTTACGGTAAACTGTAAAATGTACGGTAAATTACAGCAAATACGACAAATAAAGTATAAAAAGTACGGCTCAGCCATGAAAATTATGGCTAAAATTTCGCAGCGAGGTTTCATTTTTTTAACAGTGAATGTGTGATAATTATTTTCTCTTAAATCCTAATTTAAATATTATAAATTTATTTCATAAAAGTAAAAATAATCCTCTATTAAAAGCATATAATCTTTTAGCCCACACAGAAATTATTTTCATGATTTTATAACACTTTCAGCACTTTTAACAAAATTTACTTTCAAAGAACGTCCTTCGGCTAAAAAGTTGTACAATGAAACGCATTTAATCCAGTACTTTTTTTCAATTCGTCTAAAAGGTGGTTGTAATTAAAGTTCAACCTTCAAAAACCTATTTTATAGAAAAGGAAAGGAAAAAAGAAGAAAAAAAAACTGCTCAAAATGAGCTAAAATTCGAAATGAATATACTCGAAGAAGGGGGAAATGAAATGGCATAAGAAAAAAAAACAGTTTCAAATTTTAGCTATAAATTGCGCTTTAAACGCCATAACATACAAAATAAAAGGCGTGTCATGATTGATTTTAATATAAAAACTCAGGGTACATGGCATTTTCTTCATATTGCGTGAACGATCCCTCTCTGCTAGGGCACTAGTAGCTCTAAGGAATTTACATATAAGGGTGTGAAAAAAAGGTTGTTGTCTTATGTTTTCCTAGGGTCTGGAGAATGAAAAAATGAGTAAAATAGTGAAAGAGAATAGCTTTTTTAAATGATATCTCGCAGAAACAGGAAACCAATTACTTCAAAGTCAGTTGAAGATGTAGCCTTAGCATTCCAGAACTAGACGTGTGCAAGCATACCGGGCATGAGGAATTGCACGAAATGTGAAAATGCCTATGAGAACGTAGCATAAAATTGTACGAAACATCCTGAATTTTTATCCATATAAAATTACCTATGTTCAGGAATTGCCCCCTACTGACCTGCAGTGAAAGAAACTTTTGCTCTAGAATTTCTTGCTTACGTGAAGTGGACAAGGAGTGACCATGAAGTATTTTGTGAATAGACGAAGCCCATGAAGGACATGTCAATATTCAGAATTGCAGAACGTGAGCAACGCAAAATCCGTTCGCACATGAATTAATTCCTCTTCATTCTCTAAATGTAACTGAGTAGTGTGAGTTCACGACATTGGTTTATCATAGGGTCATTTTTCCCGAGGAGATTTGTCGTGCGATTCCTGTTACCTACGCTGTCAATAGTAAACGCTATGAGAGTCTTTTGCTCAATCAAGTCATTCCAACAATTCAAGAGCATACATATGTGGATAACATATTTTTTATACAAGATAGCGATCAGCCGTCATTTTCCAACAGACTAGCTGTCAAGAGCCCCTGGTCTTATACCTTGTGATTTCTCGCTGTGTGATTATCTGAAAAATGTCATGTTCAGTTGTCCGATTGCAAATATAACTGAATAGAATGCATGCAGTATGCAACTCGTTCACAAAGTGAGCCCTAACACACTCTGACTTGTTGTGGAACATGCTGTTCTTCGGATTCAACTTGTGGTAGAAAACGGTGGACAGTATATTAAACATGTCTTGCACAAGTCTTGAGATACTATAAAGCTAATTTCGTTGTTGTTTTTTATGCGTTTTTTTTTTTTTTTTTTTTTTTTTTTTTGCCTCAGCCCAATTAGAAACCTGTTTTTTCCATCTAATGTGATACGACATTGCAGTGGTGAGTGAGCTTTAAACTCCCAGTGTCACAAACGTTAAATGACTTAGAAGTCACTTTTTCAGCTTAAAAAAAAAAAAAAAAAAAAAAAAAAGTATATCATGCACGTTGAAAAGTATAGTTGGTTTCGTGTGCAACTCACCCTGTAGATTTTGTATTGAGATTCAAATGTCTCTTGTAGCCAAACCCGTTTACGCTATGACGCTTTAAGGACTATCTATTGCTAAAATTTTCAACTTTTTTTCTTATGCCATACTATTTTTTTTCTTTCGAGTATATTCAGTTGAAATATCAGGCCAATCTCAAAAGTGGTTCTTTTCACAGCTTTTTTAAATTTGAACTTTAGTTATAATCACCATGTATATAAAAGCTATCTAATAGTCCTAACCTCTCCTCTGTATATCAGGAACACGTCAGAATTTCTAGAAACTGCGATAAATTTGTTCAATAAATTTGAGGGAGACAAAGTTCAAATTCTGAGGAGCGTAGGTTTGCCAGTTTTTAAATTTCATATGTAACAGAGGTTTTTTTTTTTTTTTTTTTTTTTTCCCAGCTGGTTTTCTCAAAACAAACATATTTTTTCTTTTATATATTTTCCTACGATAATTTTTAAATACAAAGGGCATTCCATAAAAACTGAGAGTAAAATCATAAAAAATCAAGAAATATATTTACAGCAAAAAATACTTCATTCTTTTTCAAAATACCCTCCGTCAAATGATATGCAACGGTCCCATCGTTCAATCCACTTTTCAAAACAAGTAGAGAAGCCCTTTTCTGGAAGCTGCTTCAAAGAACCCTCCACTGCTGAAATAACTTCAGAATCTGTATTAAATTTTCTGCCACGGAGCTTCTCCTTCAACGTCGGAAACAGCCAGAAATTGCATGGTGCGAGATCTGGACTGTAAGGGGGATGTGGCATGATTTTAATATTGCATTTACTAAGATATTGCTGAACAGAAGTAGCGACATGCGGGCGAGCATTATCGTGATATAATGTCCAGTTCCCTACCAGTTCATGACGCTTTCTCGATATGTGTTGTCGCAAAATTTTCAAAACTGAAACATAATATTCACTTGGACTTGGTAAGGGTATCATAATGATGCACCCAAGTTTCATCACCTGTTATTACAGTCTTTAGGATATTTGGATCATTTTGAAGCATCTGTTTTCATTCACAACGTTGGTGAATTCTTGTTTTCATTTGTTCTTTAGTAAGGTGATGAGGGACCCATCTGGAACAAACATAGCGAAGCTGTAAATTGTTGCGTAGGATGCGAAATATCGACGTTTTCGAAATGTTTGTTGATGCCGCTATCTCCTCACATGTCATTCGCCGATTTTCTTGAAGGATTATCCATACAGTGTTAACATTTCGATCATTCACAACACTTTTTGGTCGCCTAGGTCTAGGAGTCAGTTCTGCAGACAAACGGCCTTTCTTGAAATCACCATGCCATCTAAAAATCGTAGACTCACCAAAACATTTGTCTTTGTAAGCTTCTTTCATTAACTTAACTGTTTCTGGAGCTGTTTTGCCCAAACGGTAGCAAAATTTTATGACACAACGCATTTCGTTTTTTAACTCTGAATCACTCATCTCCATTTCTGTAGGGCAAATAAAACAGTTCTTTAAACAAGCACGGAAATAGGAAAATAAAATCGTCTGCTTCGTTTAGAATTTTGTATAAACGTAGAGTTAACAGTTTGAAAAAATCGCCTGAACTTCTATTTTTTTCGCGGTGTTGCCACTACGTGAAAAAATAACTCTCAGTTTTTATGGAATGCCCTTTGTAGGTTATGACTGATAAAATTTTTAATTTACGAGGTTGGATCGAAAATTAATGTCTCATATGTCATAAAATTTTTAACTCATAACAGCAGAAGTTATTAAAGGTCATTTTCTAAACTGTCCTCATCACAAAACTATTGTTCAAGGTAGTCACGAAGCATTTGTTTACATTTGGTTCATCGGCTAACCCGGTCATCAAAACCATTTTTGAAAAACTGAGGGCTTTGCTTCTTGACTCATTATTTTAATACTGTTTTGAGTAGAGAGAAATGAGCAAAACAACTCATTTCAGGAATAGATCAGTATTATTCATTCACAAAAATGATAAGGTCTCAATAGAAACTCCTTAAATCTTTAATCTGAATCAAATCAAAACAAGTTCAGAAAAGAAAAATTACGCAACTATTAAATACTTTTTTCAAAAATTATCTATAATCATGCTTCCAGTATCATTTTCATCATATGTAAAATAATAATAATAATGCGCCTGATTTCTTTTCTTATTTAAATGGAAATTTTTTATAAAAATAATATTTTGGAATAAATCGCACGCAAATGCGACATGCAAGAATCAAAATGTAAACCAAAAACAATACTACTTCCCTTCCTCCCCCCCCCCCCAAAAAAAAAAAAAAAATTAAATAAATAAATAAAAATTGTGATGTCCCAAAAGTTTAAGCACAAATGAGGTTTTATGCAATTACCTCTTTAAATGTGATGGATAGAGGATAGATAAGTCTTGTCTCCTAGACTATAAATTATAGGAGATAAGATTCACGGCTGTACCAGTAATCAAAACGCTGAAATCTTTGCAGTTCTCACCTGAAGAAGTTGCGAATGTGTGGAAGCTTAAAGCGGAAGATAAATTAGAGTTTTGCAAATTTCACTTATTTTAAATAGGTCTAAACACAGTATTTATAGTATTTTGCAACGTGGAAAACAATTCAAAATTGCGTATCGCTCAGGAAGGCCGAGAAAAACCACATTTCGTGAGGATAGAAGAATTAAAAGAATGGCTCTAACTGACAATTTGTCTCTTAATAAGATAAACAATCGACTTGGATCAAAACTGTCACATAACACCATACGCAGACGATTAACCAAATCAAGATTCATTAACAAACAAAAATTAGCTCGTAAGCATTTCTGAAACCGTGTCACAAACAAACAAACCCTCAGGGGTCAAAACAGCACATGTGTTATTTTAAAGAGTAGATTAGTGTTATTTTCTCTGATGAAAAAAAGGAAATTTGGATGGTCCAGATTGGTTCTCATTCTATTGGTGTGACTTGAGAAAAGATCCGAAGAACATATTCAGCAGGCAACAAGATGATGGCTCACTCTTGGTATGGGGCGCTTTTGGTTACAATGGACAAACGTCTCTTTGCTTCCTAAATGGCAGACAAAACTCAAAGAAGTAATAGGAAACTCTGAGTGAGCATTTGTCGCCGTTTGATGAACTTCTAGGTGGCCCCAACTGGACCTTTCAGCAGGACAATGCGTCGAAGTACATTTCCCGTTGTACACAAAAATAGCTTAGATCTCAAAATATTAGTGTGATGAACTGTCCAGCACTCAGCCAAGATGTCAATCTGATAGAGAACATTTGGGGAATCCTCCCAAGTGATGTCTATAAGAACGAGAAGCAGTATAACTCAGTGCAAGAGCTCAAATCAACGATCGAGGAAGCCTCGCTCCCGAAACTTTCCAGAAGCTCGTGTTATCAATGGAAAATCGTGTATTTGATCTCATCATGTGCAATGGCAACACCATAGACTACTAAAAAACTTTTGTGCTTTGAGAAATGTAAATATTTTAATTTTGTGCGTGAACTTTTGCCACATCACAATTTTGATTTTTATATAATTTATTATCTTCCTTTCAATTATTTTTTTTCGAATTCGAAACATGAATTTGTAATTCAATAGTTTACATACAGTAAAACTTTCGAAGCATTCCAATGTATATTTTTAATTTTATTAAAAAAATTAGCTTGTGCATAAACTTTTGCGCCATCCTGCACAACACACGTTACAGTCCATAATATAATCAAAAATGTAATTTAAAAATACACTCATGGACAAAAAAATTAGCGCACCAAGAAATAATTGCGGGATCGTAACGAAACTTCGCATGAAGGTACATGTCGAGGAGATATGCAAATGATTAGAAATGCAGCGTGATTGCGCATTACGTATAGCCGGTAGAGGGCGTTTAACGTCGTTCTCTTTGGAGTATAAAAAAGGTAACCAAAGCTTATTTGAGTGTGCTGAATTGTTTACAAAGGAAGAGCTGAGGTAGACATGCCATTACGCCATTTTCGAAGACAATATGAGCAGCTGTCGTAGTTTGAGAGGGGGAGAATCATCGGCATGATGGAATCTGGGTGGTCAGTTAGGCGAGTAGCTCGTCAATTAGACCGCTCTGATTGTGTTGTGAGGAGGTGTTGGGACCAGTGGACCCGAGAGATGTCATGTACACGAAGACCAGGTTTAGGATGCCCTCGACAGACCAGTCGTCGAGAAGACCGCCACATCGTAAGAAATGCAAGCGTACAGCCAACAGCTTCATCGGCCGCCATCCACGCACAGGTAGCACCTTCACTAGGGGCCCCTGTGTCTTCTCGAACCATACGAAGGCGCTTGGCTGAAGGACATTTGGTATCGCGGCACCCATTACGTGTGCTGCCCATGACGCCCACCCATCGACGCCTCCGTTTGGAGTTTTGCCGCGCATGAGGAAACTGGACTGCAGCGGAATGGAACCAGGTCGTCTTTAGCGACGAATACAGATTCAATCTCAGCAGTTATGACAATCGTGTTCGTGTGTGGAGACCCCGTGGTGAACGCCTCAATCCTGCCTTTGCTTTACAGCGACACACCGCTTCCACAGCTGGTGTGATGGTATGGGGTGCCATTGCCTACAATACACGGTCACCTCTAGTATTGATCCATGGCACCATGACAGCCCAGCGGTATGTCCATGACATCCTGCAACCACATGTGTTGCCATTCATGCAACGGCTCCCAGGAGCCATTTTTCAACAAGACAATGCTCGGCCTCACACGGCAAGGCTGTCACAAGACTGTCTCCGCACTGTTACTACCCTTCCTTGGCCTGCCCGATCCCCAGATTTGTCTCCAATCGAGCATATCTGGAATCATTTGGGACGGCGAGTTGGGCCTCCCACGAGTTTGAAAGAACTAGAGGCAAGGTTACAGCAAATATGGAACGAAATGTCTCAAGACATCATACAGAACTTGTATGCCTCAATGTCTGATCGTATCGCATCGTGCATTCGCGCTAAAGGGGGTCCAACAGGGTATTAAATCCTCCGTTCTTTCGCCTTTTTCTCTGAAATAAATTATCCTTTTTCTTTGATTTTCTAATCATTTACTTATATCAAAGTAGTCTTTACGTATGTAAAATTTCGTTTCATTTTGACGACTCCTTCTTGGTGCGCTAATTTTTTTGTCCATGAGTGTATATACAATGGCGTCTACAAATATATTCCAAAAAATCATTTCAGCAAATTTTTATAGCGACTTAAGGAAATAAATAACGACCTCATTTAATTTTTGAAATGCTCTCCATATCTCGCAACAGATAATATAGTAGATTTAAAAACTCTTTGGTTTGTTTCTTTTTACCATTTCTATAAATGGAGTGTTATGTACATAAAATAGTAAATTCAGCTTCATTTCTTTATAGATCATAAAGAAAAGAGAATTCCTTTAAAGAAAAAAAGAAACTTTCATTTTCAAATCATTTATTATTGTATCTATCTTTGGTAATAAATATTATAAACTTCAGATTTACAAGGATCATTTTTAAGAAAGAAAATGCGAAAATGTCTTTCAGAACAATAAGTTAATTTTTTTGTTATACATTTTTGATAGATGACATTTTCTTTTCCAATAAATGTTTAATTCTGCGAACCAAATGTTTATTTTACAGTAAATATCAATTACTTTTTTTTTCCAAAAACTAAACGAAAAAAAAAAAAAAAAAAACTTGCAATATTTATTTTCTGAAAATAAAATTCAAAAAATGTACACTTGATTGAAAAGAAAAACCAAGCATAAAAGCTTTTTTTAAAAATGTTAAAATCATCAGCATGCACGACTATTAAATTATTTATCACGGAATAGCGTTTATAAAAAGTAAAACAAATTTATTGTTATTTTTCTTTATCTTTTATTTATAAACAAACAAAAATACATAAAAATGAAAAACAAATTTGAATATATGCTATTTAAAAAAAGAAGAAAAACAACTTTAGATCTTTTAGGGCATTATTTTAAAAAATTTAATTATTCTTTTGCAAAACTAAAAAAAAAAAAAAAAAAAAAAATCCTTTTTTTTTTTTTTTTTTTTTTTTTTGTTATAGAATATTAAATTAAATTATTTCAAATTCGTTCATTTTAATTAAAATAGCTCATAGAATTTTAATGTGACATCTTGCAGAAAATAAAACATCATCACTTTGAAAGACATAATGATAAATATGTATAATCAAAGAATGTAAATGAAAGTTAAAAATAAATCTAAAACAGAAATTTAGAAACAAAGATAGACAAATCAATTTTTCCGCAGAAATGTATTCAAAACAGATTCTTTGCGCTTTGAATCACGAACAAGTCACTCAAGATCAAAACTTTATTTCACATTATTATACGATTATCTTTGTCCATTTGTGTTTATCATTGGGAAGCGCGAGCAGTTAAAGGATCACAGATCTATATTTCCTCTATTTTGAAAAGTAGATGAGATGAGTTGAGGTTGCAAGGGCCGTTGGTGCAAGTGCAAATAGAAGGTAAAGATTTGGGATTTGGAAAATGGGTGAGATCAGAGGACACACAAGACACACAAGAGTTATTGGCGCAGGCGAAAAAAAAATCAGAAAGTCGAAGTTAAAAAAAACTGACGAATTGAAAAGAACGAGAGTGAAAGTTTTCGCTCTTTATTCCCAACCAACCACATCTGACCTGCGGACATCCTATAATGAACCTACAGATCCTGGATCCCTGTGATTTATAAGGTAAGCATTTCTATGTTGTTACGTACAGACAATAAATGTATCACATAGATATTTGTTCATGTAAATGTAAATTAACTACTTTGTAAAATTTTACCTTTTGCTAGTCCTGAAACAACATAATGATATCTTAAAAAATCCAGTGTATGTCATACTCGGGATAATCTTGACATCTACAGGATGGTAAGTTATTTTGAATATGCTATCCTATGGATGGTTTAAGGATGTCAGTAGGCATCCAGATAATGTTTACATTTCTCCTATAATTGTGTCATAGAAAACCATACGCAAAATGTGTACAAGAATGACACTCTGACAAACAAAAAAATACTACAACTGATTATAGGACAACTTCGTTTTTCCAGAGGATATTAGCTTATCCCGAGAAGACATCCTCTTTATTTTTATAGGATGACATTGTGCTGTCGGAATCGGAATTTGTAGATCGTTCTTTTTATGACGATATCTTACCTTCCTTGACTAACCCATAAGCAGATTTCCCAATTATAGTTTTAACATTAACCAAAACATTGAATATGAAACCTCAGTACTAGGTTGTCTTTCAAGTCCAAACGAATAAAACTCAGATGAAGGATGGAGCCAAATCATCTGTATCACGTCAATCTTCTTGAGTCAGTTCATAAGCACGTTCTCAATTTGCATCTGTGGCTGATGTTGTCGGCTGGCTGCTTCTCTGTTTATCTGCAATTTTCATTTCTTAGTTTTCAGACTTGTTCGTCCAACTCCGAACACGGTTTATGTTTATTACAGCGTCCCCATAAACATTCTTCAAAAAATTATGCGTTTTGCTTAGGTGCACAACTTTCTTTTGCTAGAAATTCAATGACGATTCTTTTATTTAGCTTCAAATCCATAGTTCTAATCAGTTAATTTGAAAAAAAAAAAAATAGATTATGTAACTAGAATAAGATTACATCTGTAGTATCATGCGTAGATAGTCCAGTATCTGTGGGGGGAAAAATTTAGAGCGATTGAGGCATAACTTTTACACCCTCGTATATTTCTGGAAAATTATAAAAATTTTTTATATAGCTTATATCATTTATTACATTACATTGTTTTATTACATTTACTAACCCAAACATGCTCAAATTGATGGTCATCTCCTTTATTACAATGACAGAACCGCTGTATGAAACCACTTTTAACTTCCTCAAGTGCCTAAGCAATTGGACTGGGCAATATTAAAAATCTATCTATATTCGAAGTATTACATTTACTAAATTTTTAGGAATGTTTTCACTTTAATTCATATAATATCATATAGTATGCTTAAATTTGAAATAGTTAAGAAAATTATTTTTAAGCGTTTTATTGTTATGAAAATTTTTACAATCTGTAAAATTGTAAAAAATTACTTAAATAAATCTTTTTTGAAAAGCAATAAAATCCAAATAAGTCTTACCTAATAATAATAACAGGAGACTTGGCGTTGGAATATTAAAACCCGAATAAACTACTACGTCAGAAATGCCAAAGATAAATATTGGAAATGCATACAGCTGTTTCGGTAGCCTTAAGCGTACCGTCTTCAGTGCAAAAAGGAACCTGTTATATTTTTTTTTTTTTTTTTATTTATTTTTTATTTTTTTTAGAAATCAGAATACCGAGAATCACAAATATACAACGATGTTACTGGACACCACAAATGGTATCATGGTATCAAAATACTAGACATCCCTTTCAGGCGGTAACATCGGCAATCAAGTTAAATCCTACTTTCCCCTCAGTTGAATGTACTTTCGATATGACGATAAGCTAAATTCAACTCCATAATCAATGGCGTACATCATAAATCGTCTTTTTAGTCAGTTAAGGGATATAAGTATTATCAAAAACTGGTATGAGCCTAAAATTCGTTCAGCGATATAAACATTAAAACGATACACTGGTTCTCATAATTAAAAGGACACCCGTTTTTCTGTATTAACTAAACACTGAACACTATTATTTAAACAAATATATTTTTTATTAATTTGAATTTCATTAATAGACTACATTCAAAAAGTTTTATCGTTTTTCTAACTTTAAAAACTTTAAATACGGTCAAAAAGATGATTTTTCAGGTGTTCACAATTATAAGGACAGCTCGAATCATAGTAATTTTTTTTTCAGTTAATCTTTAAATTAATATTTTATGGGGTCTCTTTTTAGAGTGAAACAGTCAGACATTCTCTCTGGTATATATATATACATTTTTTTTTTTTTTTTAATATTCAGTTTCAATAACATTTCATACAGCATAGATGATATTCTGAGTACATTTAAACTATTTAAAATTGCTTTCCACTTGCATGCACTTTTCTAATATGATACGTTAAGGTTTATTCACCTTTTAGGATACGGGAAAGGCAATAATACAGAAGTTTCTTTCTTCAAACTATTTCCTATTGCTCTAGAAGTAGAGCAAAAATATAAGTCTTGTTGAAAAAAAAAATTATTACCCCCCAAAATCTAACAAAAATCTGAGAATTCCACGTTTAAAATTTGCGGATATTCTCTTGACGTTCATAATAGTAGAAAAAATTACTAAATTCATTCTGCCTTCAGTAGAAACAGCTCCCCAGAGCACCATAGATCCACCTTTAAAATGCCCGATTAATATCTGCCTTTAAAAAATCTGCTCTGTCTTTCGCTATCTTCAGATAGTGCCAGTAACTGTTAAAATCATTTGGTTAATCAAGAATAAAATGTTTTTCCTTCGAAAATGCAACATTTATCATTTAATATTGTTAACACAGACGTTCTTTCCCCCATTAAATGCTTATTGATTATTACAGGTTTTTTATTCATTTTAACATATTATTAATTATTTTAAAAATACATAAATGTGGACCCCAACGTTTCATTAAAAAATACGAGCAAATTCAACAGCAGTCATTATGAGTAGAACAGTAAAAGGAATTATGAGTCTTCGATCTCTGTAAAACAACTCTGATTTTGCATCAGATCCCTCTCCTATCAAACCAGCAGTTCAACGTTTGATCACATTTACTTCAGCAATTTTAGATCTTCGAATTTCATTAGAAATTCGGCGGATTGAAATTATCCTTCCACTTAAAAAACACATTTGCCATACTTCACTACATGAACGTTCTTTTTTCGAGGAATTATCAGTAATGTCCGTCCAAGAAAAATTGAAGGCTTATATATGAATTAATCTAACCCAGTAGTTAACAAATTCACATGTCAACTGTAATTTATCCGCTAATAAGTTAAATAAAACGAAAAAATCTTGATTGTCCCTATAATTATGAACATCTAAAAACGTAAAGAAAAAAATATTTTGCATTATTTTTTATTAATTTTGTTTAATATTAAAGAAAAATTATAGCAGTTTTGGTTTTTAGAATACTAGATATATTAAGTGCACTTAATATAATCTTGTTCACAATTATTTTTACATTAGTTATTTCAAAACATAAAGTGACCTTATAAAAATGAGAAGGAGTGTATTTGTTAGTGATGTATGCTTTGTCAACATACCAAAATTGTTTATTTCAGCCTTTTGATACTATTAGGTTGCGTCTCGTGCAATATGAAATTTCCAATATTTTTAAAAGAAAAGTCATTAGAAGGTAAATCGTAAGAAAGATGAGTCTATCTAAATATGATAAGTCTTGAGAAGATCTTATCGATGAAAAGAGGACCCCTCTACTCATTTTAAAGTTGCCCTCCACCCACCTTATGCCCTCAAGCTCCATTTTTTAACCAAACTGGATCCTTCTCAAATCGATTAAACATGTTTTTCACAGTATTGAAAAATTCTGATGTGTTCTCGAGACTCAGGAGAAAGGTAGAATTTATGGAGAAAACTACAATAAGTCGTAACCTCCTTTAAAAGCAGTGTAGACAAAACAATTTTTTTATGTTTGTCTTAAAAAAATCTTTAAAGTAAACTAAAAGGAGTCCTCCTTCTTTCCATGTGAAATTTCACAGTTTGCCCCCAAAGAACATTTCTATGTCCCTAACTACAATTTTTTTAACTCACCGAATTAATGAAGCAGTTTTTAGAAATTACTTCGTATCCCGATATGTAAGATGCAGGTGGGACTTTTGACAAACCTATAAAAAATGGAAAAGCCAATATTTTGTGTTTAAAAAGAATAAGAACTCACTAAATAAACATTTTTAAAAAATGGGGTCCCTTCCTCCCCATGCGCGTTCATGTCACCCACCTAACCAAAAAATGCCTGCTTTCTATACTTTTGTAAACCGTGCCCTTAATATTTGTTCAAATCCTATTTTATTGAAATCTGAAATTAAATACCTGAAAGCCATCGCAATTGACAGAGGTTATGACCCTTCCATTATAGACAAAGCTATCCAAAAATTACAACTCCCTCGTATTTCGTCTACTAAATCAGTCACATCTAATATCAGTATTGTTTTACCCTATTTTTCTAAAACCAGTCAAACCATAGCTAAAATTCTCAAACAATATGATTTTAAAATAATATTTTCGCCTTCCAATAAACTCACCTTTTCTCAGTTAAAAGATCCTATTGATATGCATAATTCTTGGGGCATTTATAGTATTTCCTGTCAGTGTGGTTTATCATATATTGGCCAAACTAAACGCAGTCTTAAATTTCGTCTAAAAGAACATATGAATTACGTCCGCAAACAAGAAACCAATAAATCGGCTATTTCTAAACATTGCTGGGAGGTGGTCCGATACCGAGTGTACTATCTAACTAAACATTGCTGGGAGGAAAATCATAATTTTAAATTTAATTCAGCTAAAATAATTTGCAGACCTAAATTCATTCATGAACTCGATTTCTTTGAAGCTTTTCATATTTATAAAAATTTTAAAAACCTTGTAAATTGTGATTTCGCTGTTCCCTATTTGTCTGATTGTTGGAAATTTTACATTCAGTCCACATTTCCTTAATTTTTCTACTTTTTACACAGCTACACATTCCTTAATTCCAATTGGCCACACTCCCCACCTCTTCCGTAATCCTATTGGTTGAACTAAATCCGGTCCCTCTCCTATATATAAGAGCACTTCTCCAGATTCAGAATTCTTTTTGCACTGAAGACGGTACGCTTTAGGCTACCGAAACAGCTGTATGCACCTCAATAATTTTTCTTTGGCGTTTCTGACGTAGTAGTTTATTCCTGTTTTAACACTAGCTACAAATTTTACCTTCTAACTTTTCGTACTTCTAAAAATAATTCGACTGTTCCTTCGTGCTACAATTTCTTATTCTAATAATCTTCAAATAACCTAACATGATAGTGGTTTGATTTTAATTTTTTTTTTTTTTTTTTTTTTTTTGGCATTTAAGTCGCATTTATTACTTCGGGTCGCAACGCTTAACTGTCCAATCTTAAAATATCGCATAGTTTTAAAGTGAAGTTTGCAATTTTCCCATCTAGCTTGGGGTATTTTTATCTCATCAGATAAAATTAACTTTGTAGTTCATATTTTTCCTCTAATATTAATCTAATCGCTGATAGTCACGAAATTTATGCTGTTTGAATTATAGATGCAAACTTTAGAAAAAAATAAATAAATAAATAAATAAATAAATCAGTTGATTTTATATATTTTTGTAGTATTGTTTTGCTTTGAACTATAAAATCTTGCAGGGTGAATTAAATATTAGTTTTAGCATTAAATCAGTCAGTAATGAAATATAACTCCATTTGATTAATAAATTAAAATCTAAGGTGTATATATAGGAGTAACTTACAAAAAAACTTCCAAACTAATATTAGTTTATCTTACTTTTCTCATTTTCTTTTTTTATTTCAAAAATATCGTAACAATGCTATTACCTTTTTTATTAATATCTATTTTATGTATGTAGAATTATTTTTCAGAATCTTTCCCATTTCCTTTCGAAAAAAAGAATACATTCTTTGAAACGATATTTTTTAATCTCTTTTCAAATAATAAATTATATATATATATATATATATATAACTGTGTAAGGTTAAACATAATATAGCTTATTTTTAACATATTCTTCAAAATATTTTTTATTGCTTTTGAAATTCTGTTAAACAGCTTTAGGGGATTTATCTTATTCTAAATCAATAGTATTCACATTTCTCTAAAAATTTTACGGAAAATAGAATATTTTATTATAAAGTACACATAATTGAAAGAGAAAAAATCGATTTTTTTTCCTCAATAATTCCTGGGAGCGTTCAGGTTTGGAAGCTTCTAAAATATTTCTGAAAAAGTAAATCATACGAAAAAGACAAAAGGTATCTTAAACGAATTCTCGAAAATCTCAAAATATTTCTAATGGTGATTTTTTTTAGTTTAACATTTGATGGAAGTTCTAAAAATAGTTCAAAATAGCTTTAAGATGTTCCAGTACATATGTGTGTGTGTGTGTGTGTGTGTGTGTGTGTGTGTGTGTAGGGGAGACCGGGATAAAATGAACCATTTTTGTAAATTTTAAGTACTTACTCACAAAGTAAGGATTTTTGGCTATTAAAAATATGTGTGCATATTACATATATATTGGGGTTCATATTGCACTCAGTCAAAAGTAATAATTACGTTTACTTTCTTTAATATAATTTTTTTAATGGCAACTGACAAAGTGGACCATTTAACCCCAAGCCCGGGGTAAAATGGTTCATGGCACGGGGTACTATGGACCACAGGTAAAATTTAAAAAGTATATTCATACAGTGTATTTTTTAATAGTATAAATTGTAGAATATATTATATTTGTTTATTTATGTCTTCTATTCATACAAATAATGTATTAATGAACATTAAAATTAGAAAATGATGCACCAAAAGATTTTCGTGTCACGGAAAGTGTGCTGTTTTCTTGTGAAGTTGTAGGGTCTGGAAGACTCATCATTACAATAGCTTGAAAATTTACAAGAAATGTATCAACACTCTCAGGAAAAATGTAAAGACCTTGATTAGACTTTCGTTGCATGAATCTCACAAAAACAGATTCTTTATTTTTTATTTCTGCGATTAAACCAACAAAATGTAAAACTGTCTTTTTCGTCAAGTTTTTGACGAAAACTTATTTACACTTATTTTATTAGTATTAAAATTAGAATCTTGTTGTGAAATTATATCCTTATCAATGAATTTTGTACTACTATAAACAGACATATTCTCAGAAACACTCTAACTTTTTAATACATAATTTTGCTTTGAACATGATTGGAGACTTCAGTTTTATCTTTATCTTTAAAAGAAACTAACATTTTTTTTTTTTTTCTTCTGACTCTAACTAAAGCGACCTTTTTTGTTTATTTGTTTATTTTTACTTTATGCTTATCTTCAATAATCTTTTTTACTGGTGTATCAGTTAAAATTGTTAATGCACCTTTATTTATTTAATTGTCGCCTTGTGCAAGAAAGCTATCGGCAAGAGATGCAGTTCAAAAGATACTATTTTTAAATGGGGATATTTCAATTTCTGATTGAGATGTACTTCATTGTACAAGTATCTATTATATAATTTTCTACCATTTCTTCTTCATCTTTCTAACTTATCTGCTTATATGTGTATAGTTTGCGCTAAATCTAATAGTTGATTTATTATCGTTTTCCAGTTTAGGTAATTTAGAATTGTTATGCCTTTATGCATAGCGTGTAAGAGTTGTTTTTGAAATGCCTGATGCATTGGAGTTTGAACAAATAGGTTTTTTAACATCCAGAACCCTTTATATTGTTTGCTGCATAGCTGAATATTTCTTTTTATACTTTACATGATCTGTGAAACTGTTCTTATGTGACAATTGTAAACTTCTTAAATATATATATATATATATATAACATAGGTGTATTATTACTTTTTTATTGCATTATTTAATTCAGTTCATTATAGTTGTATGGTATTTGTAAAAATATAAGAAAAAAAAAACACTGAATGTTTATTGAAAGTAAATTGTTTACTTATTCGTCATTGAGGACATAATAGATCTAATTAAGGTTAAATCTGGAATTTTTAAGTATAATTTATAGCTAACACTTAAAAAATATAGATTTTGTAAATCCGTTTATTGTGACTGAGAACTGGGGTACAATTGAAGTCCATTTTACCCCATGTGGAACTCTGACAACAAATGTTTTAAAAAAATAACAAATGTTTTTTTTTTTTTTTTTTTTTTTAAATATTTTAGTTAGATTAAATATAATAATAGATTACCTTAGCTCTTTATTGTGCTGAATAACCTCTTCCAGATCATAATTCTTGAATGAAAAGAAAAAATGTTTAGCTGAAAATATTTACTTTTGGCCACCACAAACTAAATTTCTTGAATAAAATGACTAAATTGTCAGGCAGGCATTACGTTTCTACATAAATTTCATCACTGAAGTACTGTTATCTAATTATGTACCAAAATACGAAGCATAGAAATAAATACATAAAATAAATAATAGAAGGTGGTCCATTGTACCTCGGTTTCCCCTATATTTATTTATTTATTTATTTAGCATTTATGGTAGATATGCAAGATATAAGAAAACTGTTTATCAAATGCCAAATATATCCACTTTAACCAGAAATAGAAATATTTATTAACAGATTATTATTATATTTTTTTAATATATGGCAAATATTCGTAATACTCATTTGATCAGGAACTGAGAAATTCTTATATCCATATGATGAGACACTTATTAATAATATTAAAATCAGAAACAAAAGGAATAATTATCAATATGAGGCTAGTAAGCAATGAGGAATAAAGATACTACTACTACTACTATTATTATTATTATTATTACCATCATAATCATTATATATGGAAACCTTTTAAAAAATATATATCACATAAAAAAATGTTATAAATATAAAAAATTTAAAAAAAAATGTAAAACATTAAATATACCATACAAAAAGCACTTTTCATTAAAAACTAACAGAATTTCTGAATAATAAAAATGAATACACGAATACATGTAACATTATAAACAATGTCTTTTATTTATTTGAATTATTTAAATTTTCTGTTTTATTAAAATAGAATTAACTTTTTAATATAAAATAGAAATGTTAATATAAAATAGAAATGTGACGAGTAATAAAATATATTAAAATTACACTTAGCCATATATCAATTACTTTGATACCTTTTGGTAACACAAAAGGATATTCTATTGTACAAAAGCTATACGTCATAAATACCATGTCATGTAAACTTAATGGGATTGGCTGAAGCCTGAACAAAGCAGAGCGATCGAATTTTTGTGCCTCATTTTTATGCCGCCGAAATGGTCAAATAATTTTTATTCAATATTTTGCTCTGTTCTCGTCTTTTTCTGTTGAATGGATTCATCATTTAAATATTTAGCATTTCTAGTTATACCTAAAAGGTAGTAAATTAGAGTACAATGACTTTTAGATACAACATACATAAAGAAACTTAAAAATGAAATTTTACCAATATTAACCAAATAAAAAACTTCCGAGAAGGATTACTTTAGAAACTGAGGAATATTACTGACTGTGAGAAAAATTTATACAAATAATCCTCATTGAAGCCTACTTATAAAATAAACTACTGGAAGTTTTAAAGCAAAACTTCAACTGCACAATTTTCGCAAATATTTCATAGAAATACAAAAAAATCCATGTTGTTGAATAGTTAGCTTACATGTCGCTTAATTCTAAATCTGTATTTAAAGAATAAGTTTTTTTCATTGTAATCTGGACTTACAATGAATGACAACCTGATATTTTAAAAAATAAAGTAACAGTGCGAAACCAAATATTTCTAAATATATTTGATCAAATTTATTTACAAATAGATTTACCTATGTAGAGTTGAACAGTTTAAAGTTAAAACATAAATAAATAAGTGAAATACGGATATTTTCTTTTGCTTCTACACATTGCGACAGACGATTCGATTTGGGTTGGAGTGCTGCTATACACTTATTTTTTGCTTATTTGCCCGGGACTTATGGCTTAAAGTGGATTCCGAGTTGCTACAAATCCATGCATGAATTAGAATTCGAATACGACATCTGGATGGTAGAAAAACTAACAATACCGCGACAGAAAACACCATAAAATAGAAGGTTTTAAATGACTTAAGTTTAAAATACAAATAAAGCTTAAAATTGCGTAAAAAGTAAAGAGCTTTTCCAGCTAAAAGAAGAAAAAGAAATTACTACAAAATGGAAACTGCTATTTAGAGGATAATATTTTATTAAAATAATAAACAAGCACTTTTTTTAATATACTTAATTTTCTTTTTTTTAGAAAAATGGTAGAGTGAGTAAGTGGGTTTTACATCGCACTATAGCTATGAATTGAACAATTTGAGACGGTCCGAGACTCACCCCAAATAGTAGTCTGGAGACATGCCATCGCAATTTTTATCCTCTGCGGAGGAGATGACACTTCCAACACACAGAGATATTTTTGGGGAACATGGAGAAAAATTATATATAAATATAACTTAGTAAATAAGCATTTAAATACTTGTATTCAAGCATGTAAAATTAATATTAATTATTTTTTTTAATGGCGTTATTAAACAATCTTTTTTATTTGTTTATTTATTTATTTTACGGTAGCTAAACCGATTTAGAAGTTTCATGATAAACAAGTGTATAAAAGGCAAATAAATAATTGATTTAATTTTGAATAGTGTTAACAAATAAATGCTAAGTAACATTTCCAATCCTCAAAGATTTAAAAGAAAAAAAAATGAGTTATTTTTAAAATGACATTTGAAATATTAATATAAAAATTGCCTAACTAAAGCTTTCTTTAATTATAAAATTATCTTTATAATGAAATAGTTGAAGCATGAAATTGTTGGTTTATTAAGCAAATTTGTTGCTTCAAAGTATAACAAATATTCTTTAAAGTCATTAATAGCAATTTCTTGCTGAAAAATTCAGAATAATTAACCAGTGTTACAAATATCGGTAAAAAAGCGGAGATAAATTTTAAACTCTTTGATAAATGTTTATGCAAATTCGTTTTAAATAAAAAGTGTTCCCAGTGAGGTTTTTTTTTTTTTGTTTTTTTTTTTTTTTTTTAATGCTATGCATATGCTTTTATATACACAAAGAAAAATGTTTTGTTGATTCAGCAAACAAAATTGGTTCAGACACCAATTTTTTTGTTTAAATACGTTCCAATGAGCATTTTGTTTAAATGGACGAAAGACTTTTAACTACTATCTTTGCAATTCTAACAAAAGAGGAAAAAAAATTGTTCCCCTTACAAAAAAAAAAAAAAAAAAAAAAAAAAAAAAAAAAATGCATTATTAATTGGTAATAATCAAAATTATCGTAAAGATGAAAAAAAATTCTTTTGTAAAATAGGTTAAATATATGTATGTATATGAAAAGCCTTTTAAAACATTTCACGGGAAGAAAAATGAAATCACATGAAGAAGTGGTAGATTTAATTAAAAAAGACTAACAAAATCCAAGAATGGAAGCACACATATAAACAATAATCCTTTAGGGGCGGTAACTGAAAAATATATGTATATAATAGTTGAATTTATGTATATCTATAAGCCTAAAGCCAAACCGATTTACAGATAACACCGCCCAATTCACCTATAACAGACGTAACGAATAAAATTTGTAAACAAAATAAATTTAATACAGAGGGTAAATGGAGGGTAAAGAGAAACTAGAAAAAGTACTTAACAGCTTACATAAAAATAAATAAATAAATATGCACTGTAACAACATGAAATATAATTAAAAAACACTTTTAAAAACACGTCTAAAATACATTTATTAAGAAGGTTAAAATCTTCCAACGCTTTTCGCCATAACAAATTAAGGCATCATCAGGGATTTAGTTATACACATCATAGAGCAGTTTTATATACAGTTTTTGTACCATATGGTCAACAGTTAAGTCCTTACAAAAAACAAAGTCAACTGGAAGCTACACTTAGAAACTGGAACTATTGTAGTATGAGGAGGTGCTACATTTAGAGACTGGAATTATTGTAGGATGGGGAGGCGCTGCACTTAGAGGCTGGAACTATTGCAAGATCAGGAGGAGCTACACTTAGAAACTGGAACCACTGTAGGATGAGGAGATGTTATACTTAGAGGCTGGAACTATTGTAGGATGAGGAGGTGCTACATTTAGAGTCTGGAACTATTGCAGGATGTGGAGATGTTATACTTAGAGGCTGGAACTATTGTAGGATGAGGAGGTGCTATACTTAGAGGCTGGAACTATTGTAGATGAGGATGTGCTACACTTAGAGGCTGGATCTATTGCAGGATGAGTAGGTGCTACACTTAGAAACAGGAACCATTGTAGGATGAGGAGATGTTATACTTAGAGGCTTTAACTATTGTAGGATGAGGATGTGCTACACCTAGAGGCTGGATCTATTGCAGGATGAGTTGGTGCTATACTTAGAGGCTGGAACTATTGTAGGATGAAGAGATGCTAGAGGCTGGAACCGTTGTAGAATGGAAGAACCGCCAGTCAAGAAATTGTAGAATCACCAGAGTGCAAATGCAGGAACTGAATTTATTACAGGTGTTTGAAGAGTTAAATGAGGCTATTGAAGAAGTAAAACTATACAAAACTAGAAAACACAAACTGTTAGTTATTTTATAATATAGTGCCAAATTATTGGTAAAATTGCAGTCAATTGGTAATTGGAGGTGTCTATAAAATACCCATCAAAAATAACAAAAAACTTTTCTGTTACATTCGACAAACTAAGAGAACTTTAACCAAACGAATACAAGAACATATACGGAATATTAAGGAAAGAAAGAGTTCTACTTTGGTTGATTTTATTTATGATAAACCTAACGCTACTCCTATGTGGGATAACGTCAAAATTATTGCAGCCCCTCCTACGATCCAAGAACTGTATTTTTGTGAAGCTATTAATATAATTAAACATAAAAATTCAATAAATTCAAAAGATAGCTGCAAATTTGCCAATAATTTGGCACTATATTATAAAATAACTGACAGTTTGTGTTTTCTAGTTCCGTATAGTTTTACTCCTTCAATAGCCTCGTGTAACTTTTCAAACACCTGTAATAAATTCAGTTCCTGCATTTGCACTCTGGTGATTCTACAATTTCTTGACTGGCAGTTCTTCAATTCTACAACGGTTCCAGCCTATGAGTATAGCACCTCTTCATCCTACAATAGTTCCAGCCTCTAAGTGTAGCACCTCTTCATCCTACAATAGTTCCAGCCTCTAAGTGTAGCACCTCTTCATCCTACAGTAGTTCCAGCCTCTAAGTGTAGCACCTACTCATCCTGCAATAGATCCAGCCTCTAAGTGTAGCACATCCTCATCCTACAATAGTTCCAGCCTCTAAGTATAGCACCTCCTCATCCTACAATAGTTCCAGCCTCTAAGTATAACATCTCCACATCCTGCAATAGTTCCAGACTCTAAGTGTAGCACCTCCTCATCCTACAATAGTTCCAGCCTCTAAGTATAACATCTCCTCATCCTACAATGGTTCCAGTTTCTAAGTGTAGCTCCTCCTGATCTTGCAATAGTTCCAGCCTCTAAGTGCAGCACCTTCCCATCCTACAATAATTCCAGTCTCTAAATGTAGCACCTCCTCATACTACAATAGTTCCAGCTTCTAAGTGTAGCTTCCAGTTGACTTTGTTTTTTGTAAGGACTTAACTGTTGACCATATGGTACAAAAACTGTATATAAAACTGCTCTATGATGTGTATAACTAAATCCCTGATGATGCCTTAATTTGTTATGGCGAAAAGCGTTGGAAGATTTTAACCGTTTTAATAAATGCATTTTAGACGTGTTTTTAAAAGTGTTTTTTAATTATCAGATCTTTGCATAAATTCGTGCGGTTTTTTATTGCTTCATTTCATAAAAATACATCAAATCAAATGACAATTTTTAATAAAAATACTCTTCATTACTTTCTACAACCTTTGCCCATTTTTCGGGTAACAAATGTATACCACGGCGATAGAAGCTGTCGTCTTTGGAAGCAATAAAATGATCCGCGTCCGCACGAACTTTTGCAACGACTTAATATATTGTAAAAATGACATGTGTTTACAACTTAACTCTCAGCTTGAGATTATTTGTAACGTGAAATGTTGATAGTAACTCTTAGAGTAGCGCCATCTATTTCTGGATTTAAAAAAAAAAAAAAAAAAAAAAAAAACTCGCATTTTGGGTATATATGCATATATCTTTGTACATATGTCTAACAGAAAAACTAGAAACAATAATTATTATATCATGACACTCGATATATATATATATTCTTAATACAATATAAGCTGTCGTGTATATTGTTCAACAACAGAATAAGTTCGCAATTATAACTCATTTTGCCAATTATTTCCTTGCTCTTTCTGCAACACCTTATCTCGACATTAAAAAAAAAAAATCTGGAGTGACTCCACTCGACTTTCCGAACATTGAGTAACTAACAGTTTTGTAGATAAAATAAAGAAAGAGGAATTGCTAAACAAACAAAAGAGAGAAAACCATAATAGAGTGTTTTTTTCTCCATATATCACACGAGGTTTTATTTAACGCTACTGAACTTTGAGCCCTTAGATCATAATGATAAAGAATTTTTCGTTTTGTCCCTGTAAAAATCTATAGATGCTAGATTCACCAAAATGCTTATAGTTAGTGCAACAGTGATTTATAATATTCATACAAATTTTCAGCTCAATTGAATAAGGCGTTTAGATGCTATCGCACTTTTAAAAATTTGGTCTCATAGGCCATAATGATAAAGAATTTTTCTTTGTATCCCTGTAAAAAAACTGTAGTGCGAGATTCACCAAAATCTATACAGTTGGTGCAAATGCGACCTATAACATGTGTACAATTTTTTTGCTCAGATTAATAAGGCGTTTAGACGCTATCACACTTTTAAAAATTTGGCCCCATTGGCCTTAATGATAAAGAATTTTTCTTTGTGTCCCTGTAAAAAAACTATAAGTGCTAGATTCTCCAAAATCTATACAGATTGAGTATCTGTGACCTATAATATGGGTATAAAATTTTTGCTCAATTGAATAAGGCGTTTAGATGCTATCGCACTTTTAAGATTTTGGTCCCATAGGCCATAATGATAAAGAATTTTTCTTTGTGTCCCTGTAAAAAAACTATAAGTGCTAGATTCACCAAAATCTATAGGGTTCGTACTATGGTGACTTACAATATACGTACCAACTTTCAGGTTAATCGAACAAAGCCTTTAGACGCTAGCGTGTTCACAAACATACACACATACACACATACACACATACACACATACACACACACATACATACATCATCGTAAAAATAGTGAAAACGGACTCAGGGGACCTCAAAACGTATAGAAACATCAAAATCTCGAATTCGGATTTTTGACATGATTACAATACTTTCCTCACTATAGTGTTCGGAAAGTAAAAAAGGAAAAATGTAGTATTTAAGTTTATTTGTGTAAAGTAATAAAAAAAATTCAATTCGCAATGTTTACAAAAAGAAAATAACTTTACCTAAGTTCAAAGATGTTACGAAAGCAGAAACATTAGCCGTTATTATTATTATTATTATTTTGGTTAATTAAATACACTAATTTTTTAACATGCATTTTCCTCGAAAACACATTTTCAAGCTAATTAAAGTCCTCAAATAAATAGAATCGACCACTGTTTAGAATTGTATTCTGGGAAAAAACGCACAATTACCTATATTAAGAAAATTGGGAACACCGGAAAATCTGGAATATAGATTAAGTAAATAAATCAAAGCGCGATGAAAGCTGTTAGATAATCGGGCATATTAATCATTGTTTGAAGTTTGGTGCTTTCAACCTTCTGTATTCAAGATACACAAATTCAAATTATTATATCTGAAAGATCGTTTGTATGCCTATGACTGAAACTAAAGTATTTAAAATAAAAATATATTATTATGTACTCATTTCGTAAAAGGGCTGAATTCTTTTCGCTTTTTTTTCTTTTTCTTTCTTTTTTTTTTTTTTTTTTTTTTTGGAGCGGGGGGGGGATATTTTTTAAACAGTACATAACTTTTTAAAATAGTTACTTTTTTGTTGTTGTTATTATTTTTAACAGTAAGTAATAGTAGTTGATATTATTATTCTAATTTATATGCAAAAACTGATACAGAATGTATAATATTTCGTATCAGTGTATTTTTCTTCTTTGTTTGTTTCAAAGAATTTCTTGAATCTTCAGGAATTTACTGTATAAAAATCTCGTCTAAGAATTGTTTTTAACTAAAATAGCTACAAATAACCTTGACCTCTTTTGTTCCCTTTAAACCAAAACAAAACAAAAAAAGTAAGATTAGATTAGATTAATATTTATATTCAGTTTCAAAAGGCTATCTTTATTTATTTTTTATTTTATTTTTTTATTTTTTTTTTTAATATATAAGTTGCTAAATAATGCTTTTTTTCTTTGTCAAAAAAGTGAATAATTCATTTACACGTATATTTTAAATCCTGTACTATTTTTAGGAAATACACTGGAGTTCAAAATTTAAGCAACAACCTGTTTTCTCGTTTTCTTCTTTTGCGCATAATTTTTAAACAAATAAACATATGAACATAAAATTTAGATTGCATGTTCGTTATCATGCCGTTAATCGAATTTTATATAATTTTACCATGAGTATTAATTTTTAAACTAATAATTCTTCTTTTTTTTTTTTTTTTTTTTTTCAAAAGTATGCTTACGAAAAAAGGAAAATTTTCAACAATTTTAGAAAAGAAAACTGAAGGAAAAGTGGTGTTAAGGATGCATTACAGATAAATGAAGGCGCACATGCCTTGAAATGTTACTCTAAATCTCAATTTTTCTTTCTGTATTAACTTTTCTTTTACTTTTATAATAGACATTTTTAAAATGTATATAAAATTAATAATTTGTAAACTATGAGCATCACCAGAATAATAAAAATGTCGATAAATAGTTTTATAATGAACATCTTATCCAATTTAAGGTATTTGTAAATAATATATTTTTGTATTGGGAGTGGATATTTCAATTCAATAATTAAAAAAAAAGAAAAAGAAAAGAAACAGAAACAGAAAAGTAAAAGAAATTTAAAAAGAACTGCAAAAATTTAAATAAAGAAAAAATATTAAAGGAACAGAAAAAGGAACAAGACTAGATAAAAAAAAAAAAAAAAAGACCAGAAAATACTATTAAATTACTAGTTAATACGTTTAACTTAACCCTTTGCGGTGCAAGGTAATTCAGATCATTTAAATTACACAGTCACCGGAATTCACAAACAGGATTAAATTAAAAGAAATTTTTAATTTTCGGTTTGAAAAAAATGGCCTTTTCTGCTAACTTATAAACGAAAATTTGCCCTAAAAATTTCCGGGATGAGTTTTTGCAGCTGGAAGTAAGTGGTAAATATAGTAAGTGGTAAATATATTACCAATGCACGGGTAAGGGTTAAAATTAGCACATTTTCTTTTCAGTTAGGATGGTTTCTTGTTTGCTGACCGAATCTTTCGTTGTCCACAATCATTGTACTTATTATTATACATGGTGAAGTTATTGTGCCATCACCTGCCACAAAAATAGCCTGTCCGAGACGGTGTATCTTTCTTTAACAGGTCCAAGAAAAAAAAAAAAAAAAAAAGTTAGCACACCGTGTGTGCATTGATATGTAGCTAGTCCCGCCCATTTTTAAGCCCAGAATCCGCCCACCATTTACTATTTATTAAAGTTTTTTCCCTCAAAATCTTCCGCCAAAAAATCCTTTACGTTTTAAATTCCTTTGCGTTCATTTTATTTATTTTACTTTATTGAAATTTAGACGATTACATTCCTTTAAAGAAGATTGAGTAAGCTGATACTTTTTGCTTGCATTTAGTTTTATCCCTTCTATTTAAGCAACCGACAGTTGCACAAAACTTTAGCATCATACTTGAAAGTATTTCAAAACTAAATAGATATACAATAACATTTAAATATTTGCAATAAATTTCTCATAAGCTAACAGCATTCTAGAGGTAATTCCAATCAGAGGTGTGAATTTTGTCGATTGTACCATTCCTGAACAATGTTCAATTTCAGATTCTGGAGACAGTCTCCTATAAGATGAAAAGTCGCGAGTGGGTTGAACTAGTCCAGTTACTTCTCGAAGTTATTGCCTTGTGCAGTTCCAGACATTCAACAAACTCATCCACATTGTCTTGTCATTACCAATAAGCTACGAAATCTCTATTAGCATAGAATTTTATAAAAATAAATGCGCAAACTCTCATAAACAGCAAAAGTGCAAACTCTACCATTTTGGTAGGAAAGATTGTGCAGTCTTTTATTAAATAATTATTCGCTTATAGAGAAAATCATGGTGCTCGTACCGGTAGTCTAGGCTTAGTGGCTTAGTAGCTTATGAAAAATTGCTTAAATTAAAAATATTTTGTACTACTACCATTGTATTACATTTCTTAAGAAGGGTTGTGAAAATTCAAGCATTTATTTTTGAGGACGAGACAAAATAACCCCGTTTTATCTTAAACTCTTGAAACAATCACTATGTAAATTCAAGTCGACACTTCACTATTGACGTTGTACAACCACCTAAAATTTCAATTCACCCACTCTACTCTTTCCCTCCGGTCCCCTATGTGCGCAATCTCTCCTAGCTTTACCTTATTAAAAATATTCTACCGCATATAAAATATGCAATCTTTTTTTATTATATTATGAAAAGTTACATAGTTATAACTCTACTGTTCAGTTTTACCAGATTCGAGATTTTTTGTGCGCAATCTCTCCTACTGCGCGATCTATCCTAGCTTTACCTTATTTCTTAAAGATATCTGCAATAATAATTATGCATACCACCTCATCATAGTAATTAATGAGGATTTAGTGAGATGGTACTTTAATGTACCAGTGGTGCATAGAGAACGAAAAAGGTGACCTTAAAAAACTGTAAAAAAGTATTTACATCAATGAGTTCCTTATATTTGTCCTAAGATTAATGGAAGGTTCTTGAAGTAATATAGTAATTAATAACAGAACACATGAAGATCTTGAAAAATGCCAAGCAGAAACAGCGAGAGCACTCTTCAAAACCCTTTCTGGAACAAAAACAGCTACATGTAGCATGTCGTGCCTTGCAGTGAGATTAAAGTGAGGTATATGCGATCCGTTCTTCAAAATATCTTTGACATTTCATCCATAAATTCTTTTTTATAGGCTTTTTGAACTTATGGTACTTGAAAGCAGCGTCAGGAAAATGAGCAATTTCAACACCCTAGCAAGTTAGAAACGCAGAAAATTAACATTTTATAACCTAAGTTTCTTTAAATGAAATTACACATAAAAATGACTACTATTATTTACTAATTCGTAACATTATGTTGTTTGCAAAAGCAGAAATTCATATACCTCATGAAAATTCGTCCATATTTTACAGCTAAAGTTTTCCTCTGTTCTTTAAATACAAACACTAAATGTCTTTTGTCATGTACCAGATGTAAAATATGGGGTCGAAATTATAACTGTATTAAAGTTAGAAATAATGTATAAAGTCTCATGAAAATGTGCGCCAGAAATAAATAGTTTTAAAACGTGATTTATTTACCTTGACATTTAGTTTGCATATAATTACTAATGAAACGACTAATAATTTTATAGTTAAATATATATATATATATATGTGTGATTAAACTGTAATATAGTTTTAAAATTGCCACAATGTATATTTAAATACAACGTGTCTGTTAGAATGTACACCAGGACTGTAAAGCCATAAGAATTTATAGTTGGCATACTTATATTTAACTTATCTGTAATTATTGATATAAAAACTTGATGAGCTAATATCAGAATATTTTTACATAATTTAGAGTATAATACTGTCGCGTAAATTTTACAAAAATAGTGTCATCGAAATTATATAAGAGCAAAATTAAATTTTACCATTGGAAAATTAAATCTTTTAGACTTGCACTGATTCGTTTTAAATTTTTAATTCTTCTTAATAGTTTTTATCAATAATATACTAAAAATATTTGATTAAACTAAAATTTATATGGAAAAAAAAATTTATAAAAATAGTTTTAATAATTACTTGTAAAAAGTATAAACTTTGTTAAAAGATTTTATTATACTTTTATGCTTTTAAAAAATAATAACACTAACAAAAGCTTACTTTTTTTTATTTTTAATAAATTTTTGAATGAGAACAGTTTTTTTTTTAAGTAAAAGGAGGAGATAATGATTTTTATTCTTTTCACAAACTTTGGTTAAACTTTCAAACTACTGTCACAACTATCTGTTAATCTCATCAACCGTGAAATAAAGGCTCCCTAAATCAAATTACCAAAAAACATTCGAGTATATACACATATGTGCCATTATATTCACTTATGATTTTTTTTTTTTAACTTTTTTAATATTTGGAATGTTTATTCATTTAACAAAGATTTGTGTAATCCCACACTTATTGTCTAGAGGAGTTAATTGTTGCTAAATCTTCTATAGCATTATAAAATAATTATAGAATTTTTTAAGAAGATGTAAAATATAACGGAGACTATCAGGGAAAAAGTGTCTCTGTATTTGGATTTGATTCATTTACGGTAAGGAATGGAATGTATAACACTCAAATTCTCATTTAAAAAAAAAAAAAAAAATCTATATACAATTCAAATTACTTATTTCGTATTTGTTGATCGTACTAATAATTTACCCTAGATAAAATATATCTTCAATTGTGTAGCAACGTAGACGTTGATTTATTTTCGAGTGAATAATTAATTCTCCGTTAAATCGAGTTCTGTGCAGCTGAATGAAGTAATTTAGTATGAAATCATTAAATCAATTTCTCAGTATGTTTGTATGCAGTAAATATAGAGGCGAAAATCGCAAGTACACTGTTAAAATTTTCAGTTCAAACTAGAACCACTATATAAAGTTATAAGCAATACTATAATATGGTTCAACCTCACTTTTAAATTTTCTACTTCTTGAGATTGAATTTCAGTTGCACCAAAACTTGGAGCTACCATACATCCACTCACAAAGAAAGTGTTTCGGCGTGCATGCAATTGTAATTCTCTTTGTATTCATGAGATGGCGCCACAAGCGAGCTGAAAATCATCAGCTGTCAGCCGGTTGGGTTGTTGGGTTGTGGATATTTAGGCCGATTGACAGCACTAGGATCCTAGGCCTGAGGAGGAGTACCCTCCATGTGGGTCTTTCTAAGGGGTCATAGCTCGTATTTACGCAAGTTTTGGAGAAAACCACGGAAAACTCCGAACGGCCAGGCCGACGAGCGTGATCTGGGATCGAACCCGACACCTCACATCAACCAGATTTGAGCGCAGAACCGCTTGTCCGCAGGTGGGCCAGCTGTAAGTCGGAGAGTGAAAATAAAATCTGTGAAGTGAGATCGCGTGTGATTATGTCATTCAAAACCAACATTCATTACAAGAAAAAAAAGAGTTCGTTATTCAATTGATCGCTAACCAGACGTTACTATAAGAAAATTTATTGAAGTATATCCTTTTAAGAAGAGATAAAAATCTATTACACAGTTCAGGAAGTATGAATTAGTGAAATTCTTTTTGAAACCAAACTAAGCTTAAATTAAAGAACGTGGTCGAAAACATAGGGTTAAATGTAAGTTTTATGCAATAATTCAGCCATAGGTGAAGATAAGACCCTAGAAAATTTAACTCATTTTATCAAAATCTAAGAAACAGAATATGCGAGCAAGAATGCGTGACACAGTGCCAGCGTCTTAGACTTCAGACAAGAACGTCTTCAGTTCGATCCCCACCTCGATCGAATGTTGAATTATATATATATATATATATAACGTAATACCAATATATAGTTCAACATAAAATTACCAAATCATGGTAAAAGATTAAACCTATCAAGTGGTTGTTGCTATTTCAGTACCAAGTTTTGGTTCAAACTAACACCAAATTTTTAACTGTATGGCCAGGTTGCAGAAGAAACAAACTATGAAATAAACTATTTGCCATTAATGAACTTTGCTCAGTTTTCCATAATATACATATTTGTTCTCAATAGTTTCTGCTACATGTTATACTACATTCATGGTTACAGCAATGAATGTAACTAATGGCCTGACTCAGTCAGCGACTGAAAGGCTTTACCTAGTACCAATCCATCCATCCTTCCACCGCCCTCTTAAATATATTTACCTTATCCTAATTTTCTACACAAGAATATTGGTGTCAGTTTTGAATTTTAGTTTTCATCTTATCACGAGATATTTTCTATGCAATAATATTCATAATGCATATTTATGCGAAATAGGACCGTATTTTGCCATGTTATGAAAATATTTAATCTCGAATAACATGCGAAGTTTTTAAAGCAGAATGATGATATTCAATAATATTCATGTCAGAATCATGAATAATAAATTATAATTAATCTAATTTCTTTGCGATAAAAATAACATACATAACACATGCTTATGCGAAGTATTTATATTCTGTCTTGATAAAAGAAAAAAAAAATCTTAAATTTTGAAAAAAATTTAAAGTTTTCTAAGTGAAAAATTAAAATTCAGTAGAATTCTGGCCAATATTATAAGTGGTATTTTTAAAAAAGATCCGATTTTTTTTTTCTTACGATCATTCGTTCTTTAGTCTATAGAGACCAACAAACCTCTTAACTGACTAATTACCTTTTGCAAAGCATTATATATATATATATATATATATATATATATATATATATATATATATATATTAATCAGAAAGAATTCAAGGCAAGGAATACTTAAGGAATTGAGTTTTTATATATTAAAACATAGCTGCCAAAATCCTAATTAATATCCCGTAGTATTTTTAGTACCTGCCTTTTTTTTTTTACTTTTTCTTCTTATTTAATCTTAATTACATTTCAAGAGAATTCTCCTAAAAATTAAGTGGTGTAGAAGAAGGGCGGATAATAACAGTATACTAAATAATGTTAATGAGGATGTTGGCAGCTATGCTGAATATATGACAACAAAATATAGAAAAATAATTTAGTAAAGAAGAAAAAAGTTTGATAATTAGGCTTATTACCATACTTAAAAGTCACCTTTCGCAGGGCTTTATTCGTACGTAATCCCAAGAAATTTTCAAACGTATCTATTAAAGATATATAAAGAATTGAAGCGAAATGTCACTGATATGCTTATGTTTTAAGTAGAAGCTGAAGACGAAATTCCAAAAAATAGTACTTTAGAAGAAATTTCCAGCAAACTCATTTTCAAAACTAGTATGTTGTGGCCACCACAAGACTTTCTTCTATATTTTCCTATACAAATTCACTTAGTAACAAAATTTAAAAAAAAAAAAAAAAAAAAAAGAAATTCCCAAGTTCTTTTTTTTTTTCGTTAAAAGTAAAAAAAAATCGATAATTATGTTTTAAATTATCAGATATTTATAGTTCAACCATTCGTTTTAAAGGTATTGACGAGACTTTTCGAAAGATACCCATCTTGAAAATTTCCCCCCCCCCCCGGGGAACTTCCCCCCAGGGGGGGAAACAATGCAACCACATGCACAAGACTTTTTCCTAATTAACTACTACTATTATCAATAATTCATATTAATTTTAGAATCACAGGTTAAGAATAACTCTCATTATGTACATTTATACGGAATTTTGTCCTATACTGCCATGTTAAAAATTTAGAAAAAATACGATCACAGCGCCTCCTGTTGAGCTATTGATCCCCAAATCTAATCAGCACCAGTTTATGTTAAGGGCCAACTAAATACCAAGTTTGGTTAAATTTCGTTATTTTTTTTTTTTTTTTTTTTTTTTAATTACGATTTTTTACGAAGTTTTTTTTTTTTTCGTAAAAAATAAAAAATATCTATAACTTCGTTTTAAATTATCACAGATTTATAGTTCAACCATTCGTTTTAAAGGTATTGACGAGACCTTTCGAAAGATACCCATCTTGAAAATTTACTCCCCTCGAGGGGGGATTTCCCCCCCAGGGGGGTCGACGAGGCTGCTACACATACAATTTTTTTTTCCCAGTTGACTATCTCTATTATAAATAATTCTTGTAAATTTCATAATGATTACTAAAAAATAATTCTCTTTATGCACATTTATACAAAATTTTGTCCTATATCACCATGTTAAAAATTTAGATAAAGCGGGATGGCAACGCAACCTGTAAGACAATTTTTACCAAAAGTTGATAGGCACTAATTTATGTCAAGGCGCAACTACATACCAATTTGTATAAAATTCTGTACAGAAGTTCCTGAGATACAGTTGCCACAAAATTTTGTCTCACACACACACACAGACAGACAGACAGACATTTTCTAAAAATGGTCAAATCGTGTTCTACAGCTCTCAAAACGTGTAAATCCATCAAAAACCCGAGGTCGAAAATTTTTACGAATCCAATACTTTCTTCTATTGAATATAGAAGAAAGTAATGATATAAATGAAGCTTGTAGGCAAACTGTGCAATTTTAAATAGTTACAAGAGCATTAAATTATTGGAACTTATTCATCACAGTTAAATTAGAGAAGAATTTTTAGATTGTATTAAAACCAAGAATATATCACAGGTTACAATCGTTGAAATCATAATCTCAAATCTTAAAAAATTTGTAAACCTATGTCATTTATACTAGAGTCAAATTGTGAATCTTTTTCTAGCATGTCATTCAGTAATATTCAGTAATTTAAATTTGTTTAAACACCTATTGAAGCAGAACTGCATATTTTATTAGTAATAATGCTTTAAATTTTTGGAAATAAATCTCTTTAAGACATCTTTATATATATAGTTTGCACGTGAGATGACGATTTCGGTACTCATCTATATAGCAAGTACTCATCTTCGGTACTCATCTATATAGCATATTCGTACTCATCTATATAGCAAATTGCGACCTAATTTCCATACTTTAGTTAATTTTTAAAACTCTAATTGTCGGATCGATAAGCTGTTTAGTCCAACGGATTAAAAAAAAAACCCTTTCATTTGGTACCTTATTTGTAACGAAGTTTTGATTAGATTTTTTAAAATTAATTAAAATATGATAATAATAACCTGGCAATAACTTCAAATTTGGACATTTAAATTTATAATTGTTGCCAAAAAAATTTACCAGTCATTTATTTATTCTTTTTTTTTTTTTTAAGCATAAAATGAAATATGCTTTAACGCGAAAAATAAAAAAATTATAAAATAATCGCAAACCCTTGCGAAACTTTCGCGCTTTATTTCTCTTCTTATTTACCTTTAAAATTTGAAACTCATAAACCTTAAGTCAAATTTCCCACTCAATTTTAATTCCTCAGAAGCCAAATTATTATTATTAGAAACAAATTAATATTATGAGATGACTAATGATAATCAAACCAATATCATTCACGAAAGACTTAAAAATAAAATTCATGTTTAACGACCTAATTTTCATACTTCGTGAGGCAGGACAGATTTAGCATAAGACCCTCATGGCGATTTTTAAATTTTTGTCACCATGTTGGCGATACATTTTTATTAATTTGTTAATTTATTTTTGCATAATTTTGTGTTTAAAAAAACTTAGTACCTATTTTGATTATACTTTTTATTATTGCGTTTTTTAGTCAATTTATGACAAAAGTTGATATGGGAATTATATCATTAAAATATTGCTAGATTTAAAATGACGCTTCCAAAGATTGCAAAAATGCAACCTTTAAAAATAAATTTTTTCTGTAAAATGATCTCATCGTACAAATGTCGTCATTTTTTATTAGATCACTGAACTGAGTCCGCGTGTTTAAATATTGCTTAAGTATTATTTTTTATCCTCGCGTATTTTATTAAGTCACTATCGTATCGTTTCTAAAAAAAATTAATCATAACTGGACCACGTTAGAGAAATATTATATAGATTAAATTCTCTCATGCATATGAAAATATGAAAATGGAGTAAAAAAACAACCATAACATTTTTTAATATACTTCAATTTTAGATTTGTTTTCTTCTGTTTTGTTTAAATAGTTTTTTTTTTTTTTAATGTTTTTGGCACGGATGAATTGCGCTTGGCATGAAAGCTAATTCATTTATAATCCTGGGTAATATTTTAAAATTTAGATGCTGAAATACATCCGACATCTTTCGCCAAGAACTCTCCTTCGTGAAAGCCACTTTTAGCCAAGTTAGCTCATCAAAAATATAAATAAATTATAAAATATTGAAAAACAGAAAAGAAAGAAAGAGAAAAATAATCACATAAATTATATATTTTTGTCTAAAATAGCGATAAAAATTCAAAAGTCGACAAGGGGAGCTATATTAAGGCTGTACTATGATCAGATTTACATATTTAATTATTTATTTTTCTGTATACCAACTACTATTAACTAACTCAACTACTATTATAACCACAAAAAATGAATTGTCTCATGCGATAGATGTAGCCGATCATAGCATATTGTAATATTATATTTGGCGTGAAATTGTTGTCATTTTATAGTTGATCGAATAAATCAAATAAATGTAGAAAATAACATGAAAGAAAATATTATGTACACCACGTATCGTGTTGTTCATATGTAACTGGGGTTTAAATATGAAATTGCTTCTTCAATTTTTTCGATACTGTCCGTTTCGAAACTGTCATCTGATAAGCACCCAAATGGAAGCCCACTGGTAAGCTATTGTCACAGGCACCCGAGAGTCTGCGAATGAGTGAGTTGCTGCCGAAGGCAGCGGGGACAGGAAGCGAGCTTTTGAGCAATTTCATGACTTTTTTTTATGTTGTTTATAAAGCGATATAAAAGAGTTTCCTTTAAATATAGTGACCAGCGAAGCAGGCAAAGCCTTCGTTCATTCACTACGTTCATTGATTTTACATTCCATCATTTTTGACGGGGTTATATACTAGTGTTTAAATATTTTATTAGATATTCTCTGTATTACACCCTGAAGCAGGAAATTTCATTATCAATATTTTAACACATTCAGATGTAAAGTTATATCGATTTATATAAAATAATTTAAGAGAGTTAAAAAATCATTCTGACATTTCAACATTAGAAAGGAAAAAATATATTCCCTTTCTTTCAAGAGAATGTAATATAGAGAAATATATGCATAGAAAAAAAATAATAATGAACTCATGGTATAAAAATCTGGAGTGACTCCACTCGACTTTCCGAACATTGAGTAACTAACAGTTTTGTAGATAAAATAAAGAAAGAGGGGTTGCTAAACAAACAAAAAAGAGAAAACCGTAACAGAGTGTTTGAGTATTTTTCTCCATATATCACACGAGGTTTTATTTAACGCTACTGAACTTTGAGCCCTTAGATCATAATGATAAAGAATTTTTCGTTGTGTCCCTGTAAAAATCTATAAATACTAGATTCACCAAAATGCTTATAGTTAGTGCAACAGTGATTTATAATATTCATACAAATTTTCAGCTCAATTGAATAAGGCGTTTAGATGCTATATCTGGTCTCATAGGCCATAAAGATAAAGAATTTTTCTTTGTGTCCCTGTAAAAAAACTGTAAGTGCTAGATTCACCAAAATCTATACAGTTGGTTCAAATGTGGCCTATAACATGTGTACAAATTCTTTGCTGAGATTAATAAGGCGTTTAGACGCTATCATACTTTTAAAAATTTGGCAAAGAATTTTTCTTTGTGTCCCTGTAAAAAAACTATAAGTGCTAGATTCTCCAAAATCTATACAGATTGAGTATCTGTAACCTATAATATGTGTATAAAGTTTTTGCTCAATTGAATAAGGCGTTTAGATGCTATCGCACTTTTAAGATTTTGGTCCCTTGGCCATAATGATAAAGAATTTTTCTTTGTGTCCCTGTAAAAAAACTATAAGTGCTAGATTCACCAAAATCTATAGGGTTCGTACTATGGTGACTTACAATATACGTACCAACTTTCAGCTTATTCGAACAAAGCGTTTAGACGCTAGCGTGTTCACTCACAGACATACACACATACATACACACATACATACACACATACGTACACACATACATACACACATACACACACACATACATACATCATCGTAAAAATAGTAAAAACGGACTCGTAGGACCTCGAAACGTATAGAAACATCAAAATCTCGAATTCGGATTTTTGACATGATTACAATACTTTCCTCACTATAGTGTTCGGAAAGTAAAAATTACTGTTAATGAAACAGATAAACTGAATTTTTTCTATGTTGTACTAGAAATCTTTAATTTATAAACATAGTCTCAGATCAAAACGCTTTTATAGCAATATTTAAGAATATAAATAAATGCAAAATCAAATTAAAAACTGATTGCGCAGCAGATAGTTCTGCTAGATTTAGAGTAGTTAGAAAATAAATCAGTAAAAGAAAGCACAACAATAAAAGAAAAATTTTCAACAAAAGAAAAAACTAGCATAATTAAATCATGGTTTTGGCTCACTGATGGCAGATTATAGAAAGCCAATAAAGGCTACATGAAAACTCTATGTTTGCTACTGCCAGCCCGGCATTCACCTATTAACTTATTTCTACCCTACTGCTGTCTACCAGTGGTGGATTAGTGGCTGTCGGCCAGCATAACAGATTTATTTAGGTTCCGTTAATTTTTGCCATTAACGGGCTAGTCACCATTTGTACTCCTGTGGCCATCGTATCAGGTTTTGCTGGGTAGTGGTACTTGAAATTATTAACATAACAAATGAAAATTTGCATGTTAATAATGGCCTAGGTGTACAATGTCAAAAATTTTAAAATTCTTTATAAATTTTAAAAGAAGTAATTATGTTTGTTCTATTAACATTCAGCAGTTTCCGTTGTATGTGGCTGCTACTATAATAAAAATCATTTTTAATCCACTATCATACATTTGACTGTTTGATGTGAAAGCAACTACTTATTGTGAAACATGCTGTAAGGTTTCAAATTTAAAATTTCCAAATTCGCTTTTTTGTAATTTCTAATGCATGCAAATATTATTTTAAAAGAAATGAGATCTTTAATTTATTTATTTATTATGCATTATTCACTATCATGCTAAAAAACTGACGCTAATGTGATGTATATTATAATTTGTATCTTTAGTTATCTCGAAACGCAGAGATTTTCCTTTTTCATATACGATTCTGTATAAAAATAAATGTTAAATTTTAATACATAAAATCACTTTAAAAACTAGTATGTAGTGGTCATCACAAAACTTTCTTTTATATTTTCCTATACAAATTTCTGCACTACAAATTATTTATTAATATTATTATTTATTAAAATTATTTTCTCTGATTAATGCGACGATTTTCTTGTCAGAGAAGTATAACGCTAACTGTCGAAATAAAGTCAATTTTGTTACCCATAGACATCTGCAAAGTTTGCTAAAACTGGAAAAATAAAATAATATATATTAATTATCACAGATCTACGGTTCAACTATTCGTTTTACAATTAATAACGAGTTCTTTTGAAAGATACTCATATTGAAAAGATACACTCACGGGGGTATTTTCCCGAGGAGGGAAAGCAGTACCCCTACATGAACATTTTTTTTTCATAATTGATGATTACTACTGTAAATATATATATCTTTTTTAATTTCACATTTTAAAGTTAAAATTCAAGTTTATAAAAATAATTCACATTATGTACATGTATAAGAAATATTGTCTCATATTGCCCCATTAAAAATTATGAAAAATAAGATGACAACGCCACCTATTGAGCGGTTGATTCCTAAATGTTATCAGCACCAATCAGTCAAGATCCAACAAAATATATGAAGTCTGGTTAAATTCCAAACATAAGTACTAAACAATATTTAACTCTGTTTTTCATTGACTATGGATTTTCACAGAAAATCGACACTACATCAATCGTAAATTTAAAAGTATTTAAAAAAAGAAAAAAAAATTGAATACATAGAAAATACTTGTTTTATTCGAGTTTTTTTTTTTTTTTTTTTTTTTTTAATACTTTTAAATTTACGATCTCATCATTGTGCCATACTTAACTTGTTCTGCTGTTAAAACTTACATTAATGGCTTTACAGACTTCACCACTCTCAACATAAAATACCTTTATATATTACTTTTATTTATATATAAACAGCGGTCTAGTGCTAAAAAGCATAAAAATGTGCTTTTATATTTAATTGATTATTTTTCTTAAAAGCATTTTACATTTAATGCACTTCCGAAATCTTAGTATCTATACTATAATTACTTTTTTACGTCTCTGAAGAATTTAGAAAGAGCCAATTTTTTATTAGGTACGTGAAATTTATTAATTCTGTCATTCATTCACTTTCATGAAAAGGTTTTTCACGTTGTGTGATTAATCAGAAGCATTAATTTTGTCTTCGAATATCACTGTGGCTTAATAAAAAGAATTAAACCTCAGAGGACATGGTTATTAAGTCTTGCTCTCAAAGATTTATGATTTGCATATAAAGACTGTATTTCTCGAATCATGTATACTTTTTTTTTTCTTTTTCTTTGCATTTCATGCTTTTGGATTTATTACTCCTACGTATTTGTTTCATTTCCAGCCTTAGGTTTTTAAAAAGCGCATTAAATAGTTTTGATTTGAATTAGTTAAAAGGCTTATTTTAAAAGATAAAAAACAGAATTCATTTTCTCTTTCTTCTTGAAATTTTTTCTATATGTGTTTTTGAAATTTTACGAATAAATTCACAGTCATTTAGCTTATAAAAGTTTACAAAAAGTTCTGCTAATAAAAGTTTACAAAAAAAGACGTCTAACAAAAAAAGAGAAGCAATATGCATAAAAGTAAAATGTTAATAAATTTTAAGAATGGAATTTAATAAAATACATAGATCATGGAGGCAAAATATTTTTAATATCTAAAAAAAAAAAAAAAAAAAATCGATTAATCGATGTAATGTTACCAGACAACAGTTTATATTTTGTTATAACAATAAAAAAGAAGAGTTCCCTTATTGATTTTTTAAAGACTTTAAACTCTTTAAAAAATTCAAATGAAAATGCTTTATTTTAAATTAATAAACAAAATAATAAAATTTTAAAAAGAAAAATTAATCAATTTTAATAACAATTTAAATCCTTTAAATTTAAATGAAAATGCTTTATTTTTATTTGAATTAAGAGGAATTTAATTTTTTCAAAGAAGTCTTTATTCTGTTGGTTTCACGTTTTTAACACATGCGAGAAGCCAAATTTTTTACAATTCGCTCTTAACTCGGCCACAGTTATTAACATAAACGTCGCGCGTCTTGATATACAGTAGAGTACCGATTATCTGCGGAATTAAGTGGCAAGGGCATCGCGGATAGTGAAAATCGCGTATAACCCAAAAAAAAACAGAGTAAAATGGTGTGCAAACATGAAAAAAACATACTTCAGCAAAAAAAAAAAATAAAAAAAATAAAAAAAAACTATGTTTTATGGTACAAAAAATATTGTGCAAAGGCCAAGAGTTTGTCTTTTTGCTTCAAAATGTCTCGCACTGTTGTTTCCCCTTTACTGTAATTCAAACACATCTGCTTTCTTGAAGTGTCATTTTCCATTTTAGAAATCATTTCAAATTTTTACGCAATCGTTAACACAGCCTTCTTTCGTTTTTTCAGCCATTTTTATTTTATTTTTTTTTTTTCGCGGCTCTCGCAATTGCAGATTTTTTTACGACATTTTACGGACATTATAAAAATTTTGTTTTATCCTTAAAATAACTGCAGATTTTTTGAAAGCATGACACGAACATTTTCCTTAGTTTAAATTAAGCAAAAAGTTAAAATTAAATCTGTGAAATATTTTCAGAAATTTTGGAGACATTTTGAATCTTAAATACGGTCGTAAACTGTCGTGTAGTGTGTGAATATGATAACAACATTTCTTTGATTTAATCAAAATTTAGCCGAATATAATACAAAATTACCATATATTTTGTTTCAAGGTGCTGCAATGAAATCTTTTCAAGTTATTTTCACCTAAGAAAATTACAACTCAACTTAATGATGTGAAGATAGAAAAAAAGAATGTTTACATATCAACCGGCGTTAGCGACATAGATGATGATAACAAGATGACTCATGCGTGTGGCGGATAGCACGCACAGCAGTTTCGCTTGTATTTTGTTAAAAATATTTTATATGTTATTTTAATACCGTATTTTAAACTTTGGATGTATGACGAGTGTAATAAGCGTTTTAAAAAATCAACTCAACAAAAATCAGCATTCTTCAAATTTATATACCGTAATTTCTGATAGATACCCTGCAGGGTATCCTTCATTTAATCCTTCGTAATACTGTTATGTGGTATTTATTTAAAAATTGAGAAAAAAAAATTTTTTTTTGACTTAAAGATTTCTTACTAATGGCTGAAATCAATTTTTGTTTCTAACGCCAATATCCGGTCACTTCCAAAAGTTGATTTCGGCCATTAGTAAGAAATCTTTTAGTTTAAAAAAAGAATTTAATCATTTTTTAAATAAATACCACATAACAGTATTATGAAGGATTAAAATTCAAATTTATTGATGAATTTTCAGTTTTTTGTGAATAAAAAAATGTAAACAACTCTTCGCAGTTTTAACGTTTTGAAAACTTTTGAATGTTGAGCAAT